>CM064496.1:4105424-4224949 GCA_032716605.1 Paralithodes platypus
GGAATGGAGGGCAGGATTGTGGTGGTGACGACTTGTTGCCTTGATGACTTGTGATGGTGATGGTGATGATGATGTTGGTGGTGTTTGGATGGTGTGTTAGGAATGGAGGGCAGGATTGTGGTGGTGACGACTTGTTGTCTTGATGACTTGTGATGGTGATGGTGATGGTGATGATGATGTTGGTGGTGCTTGGATGGTGTGTTAGGAATGGAGGGCAGGATTGTGGTGGTGACGACTTGTTGTCTTGATGACTTGTGATGGTGATGGTGATGATGATGTTGGTGGTGTTTGGATGGTGTGTTAGGAATGGAGGGCAGGATTGTGGTGGTGACGACTTGTTGTCTTGATGACTTGTGATGGTGGTGGTGATGATGATGTTGGTGGTGTTTGGATGGTGTGTTAGGAATGGAGGGCAGGATTGTGGTGGTGACGACTTGTTGTCTTGATGACTTGTGATGGTGATGGTGATGGTGATGATGATGTTGGTGGTGCTTGGATGGTGTGTTAGGAATGGAGGGCAGGATTGTGGTGGTGACGACTTGTTGTCTTGATGACTTGTGATGGTGATGGTGATGATGATGTTGGTGGTGCTTGGATGGTGTGTTAGGAATGGAGGGCAGGATTGTGGTGGTGACGACTTGTTGTCTTGATGACTTGTGATGGTGATGGTGATGATGATGTTGGTGGTGCTTGGATGGTGTGTTAGGAATGGAGGGCAGGATAGTGGTGGTGGTGATGAAGGAATTTGTGGTGATGGTTAGGCTGATGATGGAGAACAAGATGGTGGTGGAGTTGGTTTCATTTTTGGTAATGTCCAAAAAAACAAAAGAAGAAGAAGAATCAGAATCAGAATCAGGCTTAGGCTTTGAACTACTGTATATATCCACCAATGACCACCATCAATATCGATCCATACCTCTATATATTTTTGTCCTATATATTGAACAAATAAAATAAAAAGTCTTAATATTTTCAGGGCTCAAAACTATTGGCTCTTATCCTCCAATCATCGCCAAAGAGACAATCTTTCCGACCAATCAGAGAGCAGCTTTCATCCCGTCGTCCTTTAGCCGATAGAGATAAAGGCATTGTAGGTCTTCCGGGTTGTGGTTGTAGTTGTGGTTGTGGGGATTCTGGTGATGGTAGTTGTGGTTGTTGTGGTGGTGGGGATTGTTGTGGTTGTGATGGTTGTTGTGGTTGTGATGGTTGTTGTGGTGCTGGGGATTGTGGTGGTTGTTGTGGTAGTGGGAATTGTGATGGTTGTTGTGGTAGTGGGGATTGTGATGGTTGTTGTGGTAGTGGGAATTTGGGTGGTTGTGATGGTTATTTTGGTGGTGGGGACTGGTGGTTGTGATAGTGGGAATTGGGATGGTTGTTGTGGTAGTGGGAATTGTGGTGGTTGTGATGGTTGTTGTAGTGCTGGGAATTGTGGTGATGGATATTTGTTGGGGTTGTGATGGTTGTGGTAGTGGGGATTCTGGTGGTTGTTGTGGTGCTGGGGATTGTGGTAATGGATGATTGTTGTGGTTGCGATGAATATTGTGGTGGTTGTAATTGTTATGGTTGCTGTAGTAGTGGGGATTGTGGTGATGGTTGTGGTGACGGTAAATGTGGTTGGAGTTTGGTATTTGTGGTAGTGATGGTTGTTGTGATGATGGTAGTTTTAGTTGTAATGGTTATTGTGGTGATGATAGTGGTAATAGTGATGATAGTTGTGGTAGTAGTGATGGTAGTTCTGGCAGTGGTAGTAGTTGTGGTAGTAGTGATGGTAATAGAGGTGGTAGTGGTGATATTGGTAGTAGTGGTGGTTATAGAGGTCGTGGTGGTGATAGTGGTAGTAGTGAGGGTAGTTGTGGCAGTTGTGACAGTATAATAAAGGCCAGGTGTTGAGGCTGTAAGAGGTGTTGTTCAGTTGTTCTAGGCAGATGTTCACAGTTGCTAGATTATGAGGCACACACACACACACACACACACACAGTCACACATACACACACACATACCCACCCACACACACTGCACCTTGTGTGAATGGCTGCATGTGTGTGAATATATGTGTGTGTTTGTGTATTGGCCTGTGCTGTGTTTGTTCGTTGTGTGTGTGTGTGTGTGTGTGTATGTATGTATGTGTGTGTGTACGTAATGAAAAACGTGACCCTGAAACTGTTTGCATAATCCCCCCTTTTAAGCGGAATCGTGTTGTTCTTGTTGATGATGGGTTGTGTTTGTTGATTTTTACGTTGATCTTATCGTTATTGTTGTTGTTTCTTGTGATATTGTTTTTTTGTTTTCATATAGATAGTGCAAATATTTGGGTTTGTGGAGTTGTGATATAATTTGGTGTTGTGGTTGTAAAACGGAGATTATACAGTATATATATATATATATATATACTGTATATATAATATATATACCGGTATATATATATATATATATATATATATATATATATATATATATATATATACTGTATATACTGTATATATATATATATACCGTATATATACACACACAGTTTATATACTGTCTTTTTATTAATGTGGTTGTTGTGGTTGTGGTTGATCGGGTGATCGTTGACTTTGGGGTTGCGGTAGTTATGGTTGTAGTGCTGTTGACCAATATGGTTGTTGTGGTTGATGCTCCTGTTGTTGAGGTAGTTGTGGATATGGTCGTTGTGGTTATAGTTTTATTGATCAGTATGGTTGTTGTGGTTGTGAAGGTTGGTAGTGCTGTCGGATGTGATTGTTGTGGCACTGGTCAACTGGTACTTGTATTTTATCTTATTATTATTATTATATTATTTGTTTATGAATTATGAGATATGTAATCAAAAGATTGCCATAGGTACGGATGAAGTAGAGATTGCGGTAGTTGTGTTAGTGATGCTGGTAATTGGTATTTGGATTGTTATAGTTGTGGTAGTGATGATGGCAATAATTAAGGGATTGTGGTAGTGATGCTGGTAATTACAAGTATGGTAGTAATGGTGGTAGTAATACTGGTAATTGCGTAAGGGATTATGGTAATTGTGGTAATAAATGTGGTAATTGATGAAGGGATTGTGGTAGTTGTGGTGGTAATGGTGGTAGTGATTGTAGTAATGGTGGTAATTGTGGTAGTAATGGGTGTAGTTGTGGAAATAATGGTGGTATCTGTGGTAGTATTGGTGGTAATTGTGGAAATAATGGTGGTAACCGGGGAAGGGATTGTGGTAGTCGTGTAAACTTTGTATTGTGTAGAACTTGGATGAGTGTTGGGTCGCTCCCAGATGGCTTAGAGAGAGAGAGAGAGAGAGAGAGAGAGAGAGAGAGAGAGAGAGAGAGAGATGTGAGGGAGAGAGAGAGGAGAGGGGCGAGAGAGAGAGAGAGAGAGGGGAGAGGGAGAGATGAGAGAGAGGAAGAGGAGAGAGAGAGCGAGAGAGGAGAAGCGAGAGAGAGAGAGAGATTGAGGAGAGGAGAGGAGAGAGAGAGAGAGAGAGAGAGAGAGAGAGAGAGAGAGAGAGAGAGAGAGAGAGAGAGTATGTGAGAACCGTGACACCATTTTTACTTTGATTCTGGCTAAAGTTAAACGATTTTAAGCAGTTTAGGAAAGACTTATATTATTCAGAGGGTTTACTGAGATCGTATTTACCCATTTGACTCCTAGACGTAAATTATAAGCTAAAGAAAAATCGCCTAATGGTAGTCTAACTAAGCCTTACATTACGTCATGTTGCTGAAAGGGTTAACCTGTTCAGGAATAGCGACGTCTTATTAATTATATTCTAGCTATATTTACACAATTTTGTCCAGTTGAGGAAGGATCTGTGGTAGTTAAATGGGTTGGTTGTTGAAATAGTTTGAAGCCTGTTAACCCCAGCGACGACACGTTTGCGTCGGCAATGTTTGTAACGCTAAACCCCAGAGCCGCATAGGGTGCGTCGTGGTTAATTACTCCGGTCCTATGGCACCTAGAGGGCTCAGATTTGTATGGGAACTGTGTAAGTATCCCACGCAACAATGCCGATGGTTGAAAACTCTCAAAGTCCAACCGTGTGCGCGTGAGCGTGCAAAAACCTATTTTTGCCTACCCATTTCCCCATGTTAATTCAGATTTTCGGGCGCACTGTAGGACCCCTTAATGACGTAGGGGATCTGTTTTTTGTGGGTTTTCCTTCATTTCTCACCCATTCCTGGTGTTTTCTGGAAAGAAAAAAAAAATCACAACCTGCTGGTCCTTGGTGGTACATTTATTATTAACTAGCTGACTAGCTGGGGTTCAGTGGGTTAATTGCTGGAGGCTCATCTTAACCCGTACTGTACCGTAGGATACAGTAATAAAAGTCCCCAGCAGTCCAAAGAAATGTGGCAAAAATGGCAGGAGAGACCACCTATCCACCTCCAAAGATGAGGCAACACTGGCTCTGTCACCCTTCAGTGGGTCTCATATAAGCTGAGAAGTGTTGCCAACACGGAAGCAGTGCTCAAAAGGTCGTGGTAATTGGTACAGGGTTGTACAGGCAGTTACAAGGAAAGTACATTACTGACGGAAATACTGTAGTGTATACGTCACTGGGACTGGTGAGTTACCTATCTACTGACGGATATATACGTCGCTGGGATTGGAGGGGTTAAACTTTATAAAATGTTCTAATAGTAGCCAGAATATACTGAAAATGACGTCACCGTTACTGAATGAGTTAAATACATATATTTCTTGACTCATCATTCTGCTGCCATCAACAGTATGGAACATAAAAAACATTTTTTTTGAACAGCTTGTCTATATTTTTCTGAGGTCAATGTGTGTGTGTGATATGGCAGGATAGGTCGGGTTAAGGGGGGGGGGGGGGACCTGTTTTTGTTATCTCCTGTTCTCTCTTTATCTGGCTTGTATCCTGTTATGCGACACTATTATTTTTAGTGCGCTTGATATCGGTTCGTTTATTTCCAATATAGGAGACTTAGAACTCTGAGTAATCAACTGGAACACAGCTGACCTTGATATATATATAACTCTTAAATCAATCAATCAATTTCCACCAATGTCACAGAATACACAATTGCGGTTCACATGTTTTATTTCATCTATAGCTAGGGTACAAACACAAATAACTGGAGTCTGAGTTTTATTTATATGGAAATAAACTCTAGACAAAATATGGAATAAAGATCACCAAAAATAAAAGTTGTTCTCAATAAATAATAACATTAATACAGATAAGATGAGGAATATACATACAAGTATAAATAAACACAGAGAGGTTAGTCTCCAAACAATAGCTGATATCCTGAGGTAAAGTAACGCGAGGTAAAGCGTGAACTAGGTAGGTAAATAGTACTGAGGTCACACTTATTCAGTGAGGGTAAGATATATAATTTAAAATATCAGCTGAAGTACAAATAACTTGAAGGCTAGTTCAACGTATAGAAGATATAAATCTATTAGCTTATACAAGTACAAACGTAGATATTAGTTCGGGGAACTGAGCATAATTAATATTAGCCCGTGTGAGAGGCTGAAGTAACGTCGTATAAATATTAACGCGACGTGATATAAATAGAATACAATACTGAATTCAAATTACACTTAAGCTGAATTTGAAGTCGGGAAGCATGAATATAAATAGGTCTGACTAAGAGACAAAATAAATTAACACTCTCTGTGAACACTTATACACAACTACGTACCCAGCTAATGATACTTAAACATAGAATAAGATCTGCTAGGCGTTCACTGGTGTTTACGTGTAGTGTGCGGGTATTATTTCCGAACGAATGTATCCATAAACATTAAATGTAATATAGGAATATATATTACATAGCATATAGATACATCAATCCCAAGACAGAGTTTGTATGTTCTCTAGATACGAGCAACGGTTGCTAGAAGGCAAGACTAATTAATCTCGGAGGTTTACGTTAGAATGGAACACATAACATATCCTATTTCAACTTCGCAATAATCAACAAAATCATATGATCGAACAAGAAGCACTTAATTTGGGTTGGAGTATAGGAGGAAACAGACGTGAGAGATCTGGTCACACGTGGAGACTAAGTGAGGTGTCTGTCTGCCTGTTTGCACCAGGGGAAGAGACGATACCTTCACACGGTATAACTAGGAGAATTTCTTCCTAGGTAAGCTAACACAACTCTCTTGGTCCTCCAACACAGCTCGCAGCTTGTAGATACTTTTTAAGGGGTATTAGGCTAAACCCCTACGGAAGTATTCTCCGAGTTGAATGGGCCACGTATAATCCAGGTACAGACGGATCCGCACCAGACAGTGAATCAACTTTGCCTAACTTTATCCTGTTTTTGGTCAGGTAGTATTACACATTTCAGATAGTGACAAGGCTGATGGATTTCGGAACAGTAGAGGCATGAAAATTATAGTTTTTGAATTATTGCTCGGTTATACAAAGTCTTAAAAATAATACGTATGGGGAATAGTATCCTTTATTTATTTATTTTAAAAGTAGGCCTTAGGAGGCTTGTATAAGTACATGATAAGATATTTACAGTTTTCACAGGCTCTTGGTCTTGGGAGGCTTCTATGTAATGTTCTGGTTGTTAGATGGAATCTTCTGTTTATAGTTGTAGCCTCTCTTCGTAGCGGTAAGGGTAGTTATTTCTGCCTGGGTAACTAGACGGAAATGGAGGCGGCTGGTGTGTTAATTCCATAATGTACGCTTCATCGTAATTCAAATTCGGTTCTTGTTGCGGATTCTGACCCTTTGAGGAGAGCGGCCATATTTTATATATCCCCTGGGGATCCTTAATGAGGGGGGCCGGGCTGTGGTAAGATACGTATCCTAAGGATTCGGGTGACCCTCGATTTCTCTCTGCTTGCTGTAGGGGTGACTGCTGCAGGTGATTCCTAGATTTTAGGGTAGACTGAGGCGTTGTTCTTCTCCTGTTGGTAATGGAGGCAATCCTACAAGTTGAGGTTGGGGGCTCTTCTGCAGATGTGGATGGGTTATTTAAAGTGTTGAGCCCCTCTTCATTTCGCCCTGGCATCTCGTATCCATTTACATAAGAACATAAGAAAATGGGAGTCTGCAGAAAGCCGATTGGCCTAAGCAAGGCAGATCCCTGTCCCACACAACTCCAATTACAAAGCCCAATTATAGGCTCAACACTCTAATACCCTGAGGATCATCTTACCAAAACGGTTAGAGATTAATGCAGGATTACAGGGGTCTGCAGAGCGCTGATTGGCCCAACCCGGCTGATCCCCCTTCACACCCAACCCTTCTCGTCCATATGCTTATCCAATTTTATCTTAAAACTCCCTACCGTTTTTGATCCCACTATAGCACTTGGTAGTCCATTCCACCCATCTACAACTCTGTTACCAAACCAATATTTGCCTATATCTTTTCTGAAACTAAATTTATCTAATTTTAAACCATTGGTATGAGTTCTTTCGCTATCACTGAGCTAGCTTTAATACAAATTGTGTCATGTCCCCTTTGTTAATCCCACTAACCCACTAGAACACCTCTATCATATCCCCTCTAACTCTGCGTCTCTCTAACGAATGTAAACCTAATTTCTTAACCTTTCTTCATACGGAAGATTTCTAATATTATGGATCATTTTTGTCATTCTACGCTGTACTCTCTCCAATGAATCTATGTCCATTCTGTAATAAGGACACCAAAATTGGACAGAATAATCCATAATTGGGGTCTCGCTAATGACAAGTAAAGTTTTAAGATAACATCAGCAGTTTCTGTTACTCACACTCCTAGAGATGAACCCGAGAATCCTGTTTGCCTTATTACGAACGCTTATTACACTGTTTTCTAGGCTTCAAATCATTGCTAACAAACACACCTAGATCTTTCTCGCAGTCTGAATTTTCTAATTCTAAATTAGCTAGTTTATATTTAACATTTGTTTGCATCTTCCCTATCTTTAATACCTTGCATTTGTAAATGTTAAACTTCATCTGCCAATTTACTGACCATTCGTGTAAGGTATCTAGATCCCTTTGGAGGCACTCTATATCGCTATCTGAATCAATTGATCTCCCCATTTTAGTATCGTCTGCGAATTTACTTATCCTACTAGTTATACCTAAATCTAGGTCATTTATGTATATAAGAAACAACAGGGGACCTAATACCGATCCCTGGGGACACCACTTTTGACTGCTCCCCACTCTGACTTGGTACCATTTATGCTGACTCTCTGTTTCCTACCAATTAGCCATGACCTAATCCATCCCAACAACGACCCTCCTATTCCATGCGCCTCAACCTTTCTCATCAATCTCTCATGGGGGACTCTGTCGAAAGCTTTACTGAAATCTAAATATATAATATCATATGACTTGTCACTATCTACTGCTTCATATACCTCTGAGAAAAAGCTAAGCAAATTAGTAAGGCAAGAACGTCCCTGAGTGAATCCATGCTGAGAAGAATTTATTAAATTAAATTTTTCTAAGTGGCTTCTAATTTTACTAGCAATAATAGACTCTAGTAACTTTCCTATGATTGATGTGAGACTAATGGGACGGTAATTGGATGCTATCGATTTATCACCTTTTTTGAAGATCGGAACTACATTTGCAAGCTTCCAAGCTTCTGGAACTAAACCTGTTTCTAATGACTTGTTAAATAAAAATGCTAATGGGCTACTTAACTCATCTCTGCATTCTTTTAATACTCTAGCATATACCTCGTCAGGACCAGGCGATTTTTGAGGTTTCAGTCTGTCAATTTCCTTAAGCACATCATTTCTACTTATACTAACTGTACTTAACATATTTTCTATACTATCACTATATACCATATTGACTTCTGGAATCTGTGCCAAATTTTCATTAGTGAAAACGGAAAGAAACTGACTATTTAATGTACTGCACATTTCTAAATCATTTTCTGTTATTTCTCCTATTGAAGTTTTAAGGGGACCAATTACATCTCTAACCTTGGATTTATATAGTTGGCAAAAAAGCTTTAGGGTTATTTTTGAGTCACTGGCTATCTTATTTCATAATTTCTTTTTGCTTTCCTGATTTCCTTTTTGACCTGTCTTGATAGAGTCTGATAGTATATATGTAAATGATTTTCGCCTTTCTTTATTTTTCGATATATTCCTTTCTTTTTTCCTATAAGATCTATTAGCTTATTAGTCATCCATTTTGGTTGGTTCTGCGGCGATCTAAATCTTCTTTTAGGGATATATTTATTTTGAGCATTGTGGAGTGAAGCAATAAACTGGTTATATGTAGGTGGCAAGTTTAACTCTGGCATATCCTGACTTAATTGCTTAACAATAGGGTCCACCCTTAAGTCTCTTCTTAGCCCACCATAATCGGCTTTTCTGAAATCTGGGATAAGTGTCGTATTCTCTTTAGCATTCCCTGTCCATTGTATATTAAAATAAATAGATTTATGATCGCTATTTCCTAGGTGGTCACCAATCTCTTCTTATTTATCATATGTTCATTGTTACTGAAAACTAAATCAAGAATATTAATACCTCTAGTCGGCGTATCTATGAATTGAAATAAAAAACTATCATGTACTACCTCAATAAACTCTACTGAATCGGAGTCTCCTATTTGGTGCTGCCAATCAATGTTCGGAAAATTAAAATCCCCCATAATGCACACATTGCTAAACCTTGATGCTATTTTAATTTCCTCCCATAACGATGTTCCGCCATTTCTACTCATATTAGGCGGTCTATATATAACTCCAATAACTATGGTCTCACTACCTTCATTAACCTCTACCCAAACACTTTCATTATCATTATTTAGTCTAATACCTGATTTAATACAGCTTTTTAATGTACTCCTGACAAACACTGCCCCTCCTACTTGTTCGGTCATATTTAAACAAACTATATCCTGGAATATCAAATTCTGCTAAAAAATGCCTAGATTCTGTATTAATCCACGTTTCAGTTAGCGCTATTATGTCTATATTTTCTGTGCTAACGATTGTTCTAAGTTCGTTCATTTTGTTACATAAACTCCTACAATTTGTATAATATACCCTCAACCTATTACTTTTATTTGCAACTAATTTTCTATTGTGTTTAGCTAACTTATTATTTCCTGTTGAACTACTAGCTCTAGACGGAAATTCTACTCTATCAGTATTCTCATCTTTACTATCAGTTACATGTGTAGTGTTATCGATACTACTATTACACATCACTATATCCGCAGTATCTTGTCTGATTATTTCTGTTTTACTCATTGGTTTGTCACATGAAGTACCTGCTCCATATGGAGACAGTATTTTACTTACACACCCAGGTTTTTTTTAACGAAACCCCGCAACAATCTTGTCGAGTGAGCTGGCCAAGGTCGAAACTCCTAGTCGAGAGAGATGTACTCCATCCTGGGCATACAGTTCATCCTTACCATAAAAGAGGGACCAGTTATCCAGGAATGGAATAGTATTTGCCTTGCAATACTTCTCCAGCCGGCTATTTACACCAATAGCCCTGGAGGACCATTCCTTCCTTACCCCTCTTCTTGGCAGGATACTGTTTACCACAGGAACTCCACCCTTTTCCTTGATCCTCTCCAACATTTCCTGATACTTGGAGAGCAACTCCTCAGTCCTGCATCTCCATATATCGTTGCTCCCTGCATTGAGGAAGATGATGGGGTCCTCCCCACTCACTTCCAGGACAACATCTATCTTCTCAGCCACCCTCCCGACTCCGGCACCAGGCACGCAGACAACTTTACCAACCTGGGTGTTTGTTGCCCTGCCAAGGTATCTAACCAATGAATCACCGACAATTAAAACAGACTTAGCTTTTTCCTTTTGTCGGCGTGTAGC
The DNA here is from genome assembly GCA_032716605.1 of Paralithodes platypus. Lineage (NCBI taxonomy): Eukaryota > Metazoa > Arthropoda > Malacostraca > Decapoda > Lithodidae > Paralithodes > Paralithodes platypus. The sequence goes on from CM064496.1 coordinate 4,116,223, forward strand.
AGCAGTTGTTGCAGCAACAGCAGCAGACTCCCTCCCCCCTCCCCTCTCACTGCCTCGATGATCGCCACTTCCTCGCCATCAATCTCATCAGCCAAGGTGCTGAAGTTGTTGTGGGTCTTGAGTGGCTGCCTTTTCAGCTTGCAGGCCGTTGCACTAGTTGACACCACTTTCCAAGGGGCTTCACGATCCCTGGGAACACTTCCGGTAGCCTCACACTTCTTCTCCGCCATAGCTAGTCTCAAGGCCAAATTTTCATCTTTGAGACACTGAATCTCCTGCTCCACACTCTCCAGTCTTTCTTGCAAAGCAAGACAAAGCTGGAGAGTATGGGAGGAGACAGCAGACTCATCAACAACAGCCATCACTAAGAAAGTTCACTAGGACCTCACTAAGGGTAAACCGGTTACACTAGCGGTCACTGGGGACGTCCGCACTAGTCAAGGGTCAGAGGGCAACTGTCATCATTATTAACCCTTTCAAGCTCCAATACGCGTTTCTGTTCTGTGTCTGGCTATTATTAGACGACTTTATTCAGATTAGTAACGGTATATGGAAGTCAAAGGGTTGATTGAGATAGTATTTACCCTTTTAATACCCACATATACTTCCCAAGTTGCATAAAATCGTCTAATGATAGCCAAAATAAACTGCTATAACGCGTCAGAGCTTCAAAGGGTAAATATATCATCACCAACCCAAAATGACCGCAGGCATTGTGTTCACTATTTCATTAGCTCGCGGGGCCGTCTTTCCGGGAAACCAAAATTCACTAATGGATATTCCTGTACCGAGCGGTGGGGGGATATGTGTTAAGGGTAGATGGGTCTGTTTTTCTGGGCCCCCTTCTTCCTCATGTTTAGCCCCATTAGTGTATATTTCCTGTATACCGATATGTCAGTTAGCCGGGGATATACTGTAGGTTAATGGGAGATGGGTCTGTTTTTCTGGGTCCTCCTTCTTCCTCGTGTTTAGCCCCATTAGTGTATATTTTCCGTATACCGATATGTTAGTTAGCTAGGGGACTATAGTCAGGGGAGATGGGGCTGTTTTTCTGGGGCCCCTTTCTTCCTCGTGTTTAGCCCCATTGGTATTTATTTCATCATTTATGTATTTTTATAATTTTTTTAGTTTCCTTCCTAGACCTCCATCAAGCTTTAAAAACCACCCCCAAGACTCTCAAGATTAATTTGTACATTTTTCGATAGAAACATTTCTCGGCCGACGGCCGGTTTCTCTTAAATTACAGGCTCGCTATCGCTCGCCAGGAAATAATCAACACCTAAATGAAACGAACAAATCTAAATATTGACAAAGAAATGTAGAGAAAAGTCTTAAAATCGCGAAGCTAATGGGCCGAACGTCATAAAATCTGAAAACTAATGGAGCTAAACATGAGGAAGAAGGGGGACCAGAAAAACGACCCATCTCCCCTTAAATTAATATCGGACATTCTTCTTCTGTTCTTGACCCTCTCTCTATTCCCCCGTTCTCTCTCTCTCTCTCTCTTGATTTTCTTTGTTTCTCTCTCTTTTCTTTCGCTCTTCTTCTTCTTCTTCTTCTTCGTCTTCTTATACACACACAATCCATATTAATTTTCATCTCTCTTACTCCCCTTCTCTCTTTTATCCCTCCTCCTCCTCCTCCTCTCTCCCCAAGTACTTTCACATTCCCCCATACCATTCTTTCTTCCTCTTTTCTTTCGCTCTTCTTGCTCTTGCTCTTCTTCTTCTTCTTCCTTTACACACACAATCTCTTTTCATTTTCATCTCTCTTACTGTCCTTCTCTCTGTTATCCCCTCTCTCTCTCTCTCTCTCTCTCTCTCTCTCTCTCTCTCTCTCTCTCTTTTTCGCTTTTCTTCTTCTTCTTTTTCACACTCTATCCATTGTCATCTCTCTTACTTTCTTTTATCCCCCTCCCCCTCTTCCCTAGTACTTTCACATTCTCCCCTCCTCCTCCTCCTCTCCCCCAGTACGTTCCACATTCCCCCCTTGTGGCTCTCCGAAGTTATCCCAGGGCGCCCCAGGGAGGAGATATCGGAAACCTGTATTGTCCCCCCCCCCCCCCATTTACCCCCTTCTACACACATACATACATACACGCATATACACACACACACAGATTCAGATTATTTTATTTCCCTTAAATATACAATGGCTGTTCGTGCAATAAAATCATCGTGAAAAGAGAGAGAGAGAGAGAGAGAGTGTGTGTGTGTGTGTGTGTGTGTGTGTGTGTGTGTGTGTGTGTGAGGGAGAGAGAGAGAGAAACTTCTACACCCCCCCACCCACCCCTCACCTTGGTCACCTCTACATTGGTTCATCTATCGCGTGAAGCTACACTTACTTATGTGCTTCGGCCCATAATTATGTTCGTAAATATGTGCAGCTACTGTTTCTCAGATTAAAGCCGGTATCACACGAGCGCTTTTTCCCTCAACACTGGTCTGGCAGCTTATGAGGTCAACATTTAAAATATTTCAGTTACCTAAATTCATCTACCATCCGTTAAGTTTCCGACACCAGTGCAAAATATTCCAGAAATGTTGCCAGAAAATTTTTGATCATGGAATGTTTAGTATAAGAGCTCTCGTGTGATACCTGCTTTAGTTGAATCTACTATTACCAGAACGTCCCGGACTTCCCAAATTGACTAATTCCTTGAACATGACGAGGTGCATTGTTATATGTGCGATCAGTTTACTTGGGAAACAAATTGACTTGCTCATGTAGTTGTGTACACCCTATGTGGTGGATTGTGTTCTTTTATATCAAAACATTATTTTATTAAGCGTTGTTTCCACAAAGCGATTTTGATCAGTTCTTTTGCATTTATCTTGTATCGTCCCAGTCTTAGTTTGTTTATTTTGCAAGTTTTACATTATAATTATATTTATACATATTTGTATCTCGACGATTCGTTTAGTCAATTCGAGAGCTCAAACTGCGTCAGAATTTGTGTCCGCGAGTGTACAAAACATGTCTATATTGCCTAAAATTAAACGATTAAAAATATACAAAACGTTACTTATAAAATTATTTATAAAATTACACCTAAATGGCATGAAAGGTTTTAAAATTGACGAAAAAATGGGGCGAAAGGTCTTAACATCGACAAAATAACAGCACGAAAATCTTAAAACCTCAAAACGAATATGCTAAACATGAGGAAGAAGGGGGTCCATAAAAAGCGAGTACTAACCCCCTTAAGTGAAAGGAAAGATATCCCTACTCGAAGTTAAAACAAAAAAAACAAACGGGGAAGAAAGCTCAAAACAACACACACATCGCCTCCTCACTAGCCTCAAAAGGTGGCTACTCTTGATAAGGTGCCAGGCCACAAATGCAACCCCCCCCCCCCCCCTTCCCACCAGTGTTGCCAATTTAGCTGCTTTCCCGCTAGATATAGAGGTATTTACTTCGATCTAGCAGCACATTTTACCATCTAGCGGCATGAATTCTAGCGATCGAGTCATTTTAAAGCGATACTCAAAAGATAGTGGCATTATTCTAGCGATGATCGGCATTTGTTTACTATCTAGCGGAAATGATGTGGTAACCCTGCAACCCCCACCCACCCAGAGAGCACCCTTGGGGGGGGGGGGGGGGGGGGGGGGATTTGCATACGAGACCCCAGGGAGAAGGCAATTCGATTTCAATATCAAAAGACGGCTAGGAAATCACACGGAGAGGGACGGGTGGAAGGTGGTGATGGGGTGAAGTGGTGGTGGGTGGGGGTGGTGGGAAGTGGATGGGGTGAGGTGGATGGTGGGGTAGGGTGGGGGTGGTGGTGGTGAGGGTGGGGGTGGCGGGTGGTCGAAGGTGGCGATGGGGTGAGATGGATAAGAACATACTGTAAGATAAATGGAAATCTTTAGAAGGCCTATTGGCCCATACGAGGCAGACTCCTTCTTCCCTACATTCCTATTTGTTTTATTAGTGGTGGTGTGGGGGTGGGGGTCGAAGGTGGCGATGGGGTTAAGGTGGATGGTGCTGGAAGTGGCGAGGGAGGGGGAGGATAGTGGGGGAGATTGGTGGCAGCAATGGTGATGACGATGGAGGTGGAAATGGTGTCACAGTGATGGTGGCAGGGCGGGAGAAAAAGCTACACCACAGAGTATCAGTCACCCTATTCTCCACATAAATACATCCACAACAACATCCTTAAGCCAACAACACCCTCTTCCCTACACCACCAAAGCAATCATGTCTCTCTCTCCCTACTCCTCTCCCACATGCCACAGAGCCTCAACAAGATGGCAGCAGGGTTGATGAAGGGGCTGGGATATATTGCTCTTTGGGGCTACACATAAGGGAGAAAGGGGTCCATGTCTCTCTCTCTCTCTCTACTCCTCTCCCACACACCACACCACCATCGCCTCCGCAAGATGGCAGCAGGGTTGATGAAGGGGCTGGGATATATCGCTCTTTGGGGCTGATTGCTAGCGGGTCGTCGCTTCAATTCTGTTAACCCTGTCACCACCATTGCGAAATTTCCAGCATAGTCTGGTTACCATAAGACGATTTGCTTTAGTTTGTAATGTACGGGTAAATACGATCTCAAAAACCCGCGAGTTTTGCGCCCCTTCTGAGATACTTAAAATCCTTTGTGACCATCATGGGTGTTCAGAAACCTTTAGTTCAGTTACTTCAACTTCTGCAGTTGTTTTTGAGTTAGTTGTGGGCAGAAAACTAATTTTAGAGAGGTAATTATGAGATTGAGAGAACTCTATTTCTGAATGCTAAACGGCAACACCCGAGTCCACAGGAAAGAGAAAGAGTTAATATAGAAAAGATCATAATATTAAGACGTCGCCGGTATAGAAGGGGTTAATATTCTGGAGATACTTTTCAAATAATACGATATTTTGAAGGACAATGTTATGGTGTTACTATCGTGGTGTTGCAGTGATGATGTGGTGTAATTTTGGTGTTGTGATAATGATGAGGTTTTATTATTGTCGTGGTGTTGTTGTGATGATGGTGTGGTGTTGCAGTGATGATGAGGTATTGTGGTGATGTTGATGTGATGATGTGGTGTTGTTGTGATGATGTTGTGGTATTACTATCATGGTGTTATTGTAGTGTTGTGATGATGATGTGGTGATGTTGTAATGTTGTTGTGATGATGTGATATTACTATAGTGGTGTTGCAGTGATGATGAAGTGTTGTGGTGATGTGGTATTATTATTGTCTTGTTATTGCAGTGATGATGTGGTGTAGTTATGGTGTTGATGTGATGATTTTGTGGTATTACTATAGTGGTGTTGTAGTGATGATGTGATATATTGTGGTGGTGATGTGGCATAACCGCCGTAGAGTTGCAGTGATGATGAGTTGTGGTGATGATGTGGTATTCCTATAGTGGTGTTGCAGTGATGATGTGGTGTTGTGGTGATGTTGTTGCGGTATTACTATAGTGGTGTTGCAGTGATGATGTGATGTATTGTGGTGATGATGTGGCATAACCATCGTAGTGTTGCATCGATGATGAGTTGTGGTGATGATGTGGTATTCCTATAGTGGTGTTGCAGTGATGAGATATTGTGATGTTATGATGTTATGGAATCAAAATTATGGTGTTGTGGTGTAGCTATGGTATTGCCCCGGTGGTATTGTTGGTGAAGAAGTAGTAGTTGTGGTGGTGGTGTGGCGGGTGTAGTAAGCGATTGCTAGCCCCTTAATAAACCTCAGAAGAGGATCGTTGACCCCCCGCCCCCCCCCATACACATTGTTCACAGGGGAATCCAATTAGAGAAGGAGAAGGGGGGGGGGGGGGAAGGAGGAGGAAAGACTAGGGCGAAGAGGGGGTGGAGGAAGAGGGGGGTGGGGGAGAGAGGAGGGATGTGGAGGAGGAGGAGGTGGGGTGCGAAGAAAAAGGGGGAGTGTTGACGAGAAGGGATATGGAAGATGAGGTGGAGGAGAAGGTGGGGTATGGAGAGGGAGGAAGAAAGAGGAGCCTTGAGAAGGAGGTGGTGGAGGTGCAGGACGGAGTAAAGACGATTGGAAGGGGGAAGAGGTGGAGGGTGGAGTGAAGAAGATTAGTAGGGGGGAAAAAAGAGTGTTGAGAAGAAGAGGAGGAAGAAAGAGGGGTTGTGGAGGAAGAAGAGGAAAGAGAAGTGTTGAGAAGTAAGAGGAGGGAAAGGGGTTTGTGGAGAAGGAGGTGTAAGAAGGGAGAGAAGAAGATTGGAAGGGGGAAGAGGAGTGCTGAGAAGGAAGGAGGTGGAAAGGGGAGTATTAAGAAGGAAGAGGTGGAGGAAAGAGGAGTGTTGAGGAGTGTTGATCAAGAGGTGTAAGAGTAAGTGAAGCAGATTGGAATGGGGAAAAGGAATGCATACTATAGGTTCCAGGAATACCAAGCTGGAATGTGTATATATAGAACTAGGGTTAGGTCGGGATAGGGAGGCCTGGCGGTGGTTGGAAAGGTAAATATGTGTAATATGTGGTTGAAATTAGAATAGGATATATTATATAGTAAGATGAGCCGCTAAAGGGTTTAGCATAAAATTCAAGATTGCTTAAGGTGTCAGTGGTTATTTTTGGGTCAATTTATTTATATATTAATTTATTTTTTAGTTTCCTCGCCAGAGCTTCATCAAGCTTAAAAACACTCTCCCGAGACTCTCCTTCAAGATAAGTTGGTACATTGTTCGATAGAAAAAGCCGGCTTCTCTTAAATTACTGGCTCGCTATCGCTCGTCAGAAAAACATCAACACCTAAATGGCACGAAAGGTCTAAATAATTGACAAAAAAATGAGGCGAAAGATCTCAAAATCGCCAAACTAACGGAACGCACGTCTTAAAATCGCAAAACTAATATGCTAAACATGAGAGAGAAGGGGGTCCAGAAAAAGTTACTACCTCCCTCTTGACAACAATAACTTCCAATGAAATTATAACACGGTTTAACTATGATATTATAACAAAGTTACTACCTCCCTCTTGACAACAATAACTTCCAATGAAATTATAACACGGTTTAACTATGATATTATAACAAAGTTACTACCTCCCTCTTGACAACAATAACTTCCAATGAAATTATAACACGGTTTAACTATGATATTATAACAAAGTTACTACATCCCTCTTGACAACAATAACTTCCAATGAAATTATAACACGGTTTAACTATGATATTATAACAAAGGGGTTGGAATGACCGACTGGCTAGTGTTACGGCTGGATCGGCAATACATATTCGGGATTCTTGATCGTAGGACAGAAATGGCTTAAGTGACAACGACACGCTCGATTCCAGTCCCAAATACTATATGCTCCAGACAACAAAAGCACCAACGCCCTACAGAGTTATCGTCTACGGTAACGAGGTACCTTAACTCGGCGAAAGTGTACAACAGGGGTAGGCTATGAGGCTAAACTCCCTCAGACATTTATAGGTTACGTTATTACTAAAGAAATGCAATACTCAAGAAACTACGTTAATATTAAGCCTCTAATAATGTAGAATAGAAGCAGGCTAAAGGTATGACAGTGAAATGCTAAATGACAAATGTACACGCCTACTTGAAAGCGCGTGCACTACACTAACTGTCCCCTACTAACATGCACTAGCATGTAGCATACAAGATGTTCATGATCCAGTAGATACCTAATAATACACATGGGAGGAACATAAACAGTAGTCACTTATTATAATAATGAATCTATACTTGGAATAACTAAAAGGTTGCAGGCAACAGTACTGCGCCGGTAGCCTACTACCGCATAGGCTACTTCGCTTCTCTCACTCTGTCTCCCCTCCGAGTCCGTATGCGCCCTACGCAACAGAACTCCGGACACAGCAGCAAAACGACAGTGCAGTTAATTGATACATGAAAGTATTAATAGTGTTGTCTTGTGTGTGAGTAATGTGTATTGTAAAGTGTTATAGATATATACTTAAAGAGAGCTGCAATGCATAGTAAAATAAAGATATATCCCACTCATCATCCCCATGTGTTCTAGCTAGCAGGCCAAGTCACAGGAACAACGAGTCCCAGCACCGAAAGCGAGAACCCAGGAGAAGACTGTAGAGAACACAAGGACAGATAAATTACGTTACTCTACTATACCGGCACTACGAGCGAGCTGTAGTCTCGGGTGCTACACTCGCTCCTGGCTCGGTATGCAAATCAAGGCTAAGTCCTCGTCCCTCTACAGACAACTCCTGGGCATGGTCGGGCTCTTACACATGGCACCAGTCTAGTCACAAATGGGATGATGAGCAGGGCATATAACTCGTGAACATGTAGAACGTTCACCAACTATCCTCATCAAGAAGATCGCTGTTCACATTAACCCCTTAAATCTAATACATGTAAATATATGCTTGTCCTAAGAGTAATACGAGAGGTGAGTGCTGAAACTCCTTTAGGACCTCAAGGGAAGGTTATGCATTTAAATAGAGAGAAGAATTAAATAAGAGTAATGTCGTCAGAGAGAAAGAGTGCAACCGTGAGAAGTGGGGAGAGAGAGCAAGAGATGTTAGAATCTCAAAGGTTCTAGGCAACCTGATCATAGAACACGCAGCCAACCTCCAGGCAGTGTGCTGTACGACAACATGGGCCCAGCCCAGGCAGGCAACAATGGACTACCAACCCTATCGCGCCTAGCTATAAGGGCAAGGCTGCCAACCAGTCCATACGTCTGGCAACCACCCAGCCGGCAGCGCGGCGCGTTGCTACCCTCTTGCTCTGAAGCCTAACTCACTCTCTCTCTCTGAACTCCCATTGTCCTATCTATCAACTTCTCTATTGATACTACATATTAAATGGAAGGTCTCGACATGGCTTAAAACAAAACCCACCACTGGTTAGCACATGACGAGACCTTTGCAGAGATACAAAGAACATAGTTATAAGTTGTCACACTCAATATACATAGCGGCTGACGGTAGCCAGATCACGGGCGGTACAGTGGAGTACCAAGGAGTACAATCAGGTTGCGTTGCCCAGCACTGGGGTGCGTCACAGCCCCCCCAAGATTTTAGATAATCGACCTTTGAAGCATTATCAAAATCTGACAGGCAACCAACCGACCTGCTACCCTTAGCTGCCACTAATTGCAAAAGGTGCACAACAACTGAAGTGTGAATTATACATAAAACACAATATCGCATGCATCATGCTACAACAATAAAGACTTACAAAACTAAAAAAAAGAAAGAGTTTTCTCGTTTATTTTATTGTTTTATAATCTTTTTGGACGGTGTTATGATAGCCTAATTTTACTCCTGCTCAACCCACACACCGTGCACGACTATCTTGGATCATCAACCCTTGATAGACAATCTGCTATCACGTTCTCACTCCCGGCAATATGCTGAATGTTGAGATTATACTCTTGGAGCATTAGGGACCACCTGGTCAACCGCATATTCCGATTGTGAAACTGATTTAGGAATTTCAAGGGATGATGGTCCGTATAAATCGTCACTACCGGGCCGTAGGCTGGAACATAAACTTCGAAATGTTTGAGCGACAAAACGATAGCCAGAAGCTCCTTCTCTATAGTCGAGTAATTCCTTTGTGCCGAATTAAACTTGCGAGAAAAGAAGCTCACTGGGTGTTCCAAGCCCTCGGAATCAGTCTGCAGTAACACTGCCCCGGCACCCACACCGCTGGCATCAGTCGCCAGCTGAAAACTCCTGGAGAAGTCTGGGGCCCTCAAAATCGGATGTGTACACAGCAGGTGCTTGACTAGGTCGAAAGCCCTCTGACACTCCGCAGCCCAACAGAACTTCACTGACTTCGACAGTAGATCAGTTAACGGTGCTAAGACAGTAGAGTATCCCCGGATGAAGCGCCTATAATAGCCTATCATACCTAGGAACCGCATGACCTGGCGCTTAGTAGTGGGCCTGGGAAACATATTGATAGCCTGTATCTTGCTCAGGGGGGGGCACACCCGGCCTAACCCGACCACAAAGCCAAGATACTGCACAGTAGCCTTTACAAACTTGCACTTCCTCAGGTTCACCACCAGCCCAGCATCGTGCAACTTCCCAAACAGGGTCTCTAAGTGCCTTAGGTGATTTTCAAAATCGTCATCATATACTATCACGTCATCAAGGTAGACCGTGCAGTTAGGGATTTCGTCACAAATATCGTTCATCAGGTTCTGAAACGTGGCAGGTGCGTTCTTAAGCCCATAAGGCATTACGTTACATTGGTAGGTCTTGCCATCTACCACAAAACCACAAACTTGCTTAGCTCGGTCCGACAGGGGTACTTGCCAGTAGCCTTTTACAAGATCAATTTTAGTAAGGTACTTTGCATTCCCTATCTTGTCCACGCTGTCGTCAACTCGAGGCAAAGGGTAAGGGTTGGTAGTGGTCAAGCCATTTAGCCTACGAAAATCTATGCAGAACCGCACCTTGCCGTCAGGTTTTGGCTGCAACGTGACGGGTGATGTCCACTTCACATAACCTTCAGTGATCATCCCTCTCTCAACCATGTACTTTAACTCCTCCCGTAAAGCTGGCAACTTTACCGGGGGCACACGGTAGGGCACTGACTTGAAGGGCACATTATCACCGACGTCCACGTCGTGCGTTACCTGAGTAGTGAGACCTGGGTGTTCGGCGAAAACAGAGGGGTATGACCTGAACAGGCCTAGGACAGCAGCACCCTGGTGCTCAGGCAGGTGACTTATAGCTTGCCTAGCCTCTTGTTCAGTATTCCCCGCCCACTGTTCCGCGGAAATGACACAGTCCCAGCTATCCTCCTCAGCAGCATGACTGTCCCCACCTCCTTCTCCACCCTGGCCGCTGCAGGCCAGCACAGGGACAGTGAGAGGCTCTGAGGGGCGTCTCACATACTCTTTCATGAGGTTAACATGACATAACTGATGTTTTTTCCTACGGTCAGGTGTTGCAACGAGATAATCAAGGTCGGACAGTTTCTTAGCCACCACATACGGCCCAATGAACTTGGCAGAAAGGGGGTGTCCAGGCAAAGGTAAAAGCAACATTACCTCCTGACCCACCGAAAAACTCCCGAAGCTTCACCTTGGCGTCATACTGGTGCTTCATGACCGCCTGTGCATTAACCAAGTTATTACCTGCCGCTGCCATGCAACCTATAAGTCTCTCCCGGCTCTCAAGGACATATTTAAGTACAGACCCTGGCTTCTCTTCGCCCTCCCAGATCTCTTTCACCATACTTAAAGGTCCTCTCACATTATGGCCAAAGACTAGTTGATTTGGACTGAACCCCAGGCTCTCTCCTGGGACTTCACGTGCAGCGAACAGAACATACGGCAGACCCAAATCCCAATCAGTGTCATGTTCTGCACAGTAACAGCGTAGCATACTCTTCAGGGTCGAGTGCCACCGCTCCAAGACTCCCTGACTCTCGGGATGGTATGCTGACGACACTACAGAACATATACCGTGCAACTGAAGGGTTTGCTTGAACAATTTGGATGTAAAATTGCTCCCCTGGTTTGACTGCACCTCACGTGGAAATCCATAACGGGAACAGAACAATAATAAGTTTTTAACAACTGCCTTTGCCGAGCCGTTTCTCATGGGGTATGCGTCCGGGTATCTCGTAGCCACATCCATGATTGTCAACAGGAATTTATTGCCACTACTAGTAGGCAGGAAAGGGCCAACCAAATCTACTACAACTTTGCTGAACGGAGGCCCGGTGACAGGTATGGGAAACAAAGGTGCCTTCGGGATTGTCTGGTTAGGCTTCCCCGTTGTCTGGCAGGTCGCACACCCAGCCACCCATGCACAGACATCAGCCTTGACCCCAGGCCACCAGAAAAACCTGCCCAATGCCGCCAATGTTTTTGTTACCCCCAAATGACCCGCCACCGGCACATCATGCGCCAGACACAATAAGGACTCTCTATACTTATTTGGAACAACCACCTGGTCTACTACCCTCGCACCGCCCTCCCACTTCGATTTGGGGTCTAAAAATCTGCGGTACAATATCCTGTTGAGCCTAAAGAAATCTCCCGGCTTCGCATCCCCATCTTCCTCCAACTCTATGGCACCATTGCTATAACGAGCTAGGCTAGCGTCTTGCAGCTGCTGCTCACTAATGTCCCCGGGCGTCAATGCATCAAGATGGTTTTGTAATAAGACATTACCCCGGCTAGTAGGCTCTACTGCCTTAGTGGCTCTCGCTACAGCTCTTGCCTCACGCGAAGTCTTACCCAACTCTGCCTTGTTACACACCATCTCTGGGCCAGAGTCAACTCCCGTGTTTATTATAGGTCCAAGTACCGAATCACCGAGAAGTGCAGCAGAATCAATGTCCCTTTTCCTGCCCTTAGCAACCTTCTCCTGATCCTTCCTCCACTGTCCCCGAGGTTGAGTGCTAGGCTGTGCAGGAGCCGCAGAGCGAGATCGGGTTACCACACAGGCCATCTCATCCTGTTGGCACCTCCCAACCCATTCCCGATTCTCACCATCCACGTCGGCCGCCCTCTCGGCAACGACTAAGGGTGGAGTCCCGGAAGTGGGCACCGCAAAGTCGTTGCCGAGAAGAAGGTCGACGCCCTCAACTGGCAAACACTCAACGATCCCTACATCCAGCTCCCTGCACACCTCTCCCACTCTCAACTCCAACCTCACAAGTGGGTATGACCTCGTAGAATTTATACCCTGCACCACAACAACTCTGGCCGCATTTATCGGTTTCCCTGTGAAGTTCCTCAACAAAGTTTGCGAAGCCCCCGTATCCCTCAACAAGTCAACCCTCCGTAGTTCACTCCCCCAGCTCACAAACCCGTGTCCCCGATGGCTACAGAAAGTGTCACCGGACAGGTGTCGAGCCTTCCGTACGCTTCTTTACCGCGTGTGCCTCAGCTGCTGACAACCTACCCCGGGCAGTTGCTGCAGCCTTCAGAGACACACCGATACTGTGAACCAATGACACCGGCTTAGCGGGAGTGTTACTATGGCACTCACGTGAATAATGGCCTAGCTTCTGACATTTGTAACATTTCACATCCCCAATGGGCTTCTTCCCTTGTGCGGGCGAAGAAGGGGCCTGACCTTTAGTAAACGGGAGAGGCTTGTGTTTGTAGGTGTTATTAGGTGCAATGCTTTTAGTGTGGTTATGTGTGTCATAGGATTTGTTATTATCGAAAACTCTGGTGGGTGGGGTATAGCGCCCCTTCTGCCCTGACTCAGCCCTCTGAGCGGCACCGCAACCATGAATCAATGATAATCTGAGGTCTGCCATCTTGGCAGCCTCCTCTACTGTCTTGGGACATTTTTCCTTAATGTTCAGCGTTAGATCGGTTCCAGTACATTTGTAAAACTGTTCCAGATAGAAAAGTTGCTTAATTTCCTCAGCCGACTCTGCGTGCTCGGACCGAAACCAGTTATTACATGCATCTGTTAAGTCCTGTGCGTGCTCCATAAAACTGACGTCGCTCTTCTTATTCACGCCACGGAACTTCAATCTATAAGTTTCGGGTTGCAGTTCGTAGGCCCGGAGCACAGCCTCCTTCACCAGTCCATACACGACACTCTCGTCCAGTGACAGTGCATCGTAGGCTTTCAACCCCTTACCCACTAGACGTGATGAAACTAATGCTGCCCATTTAACCTCCGGCCAGTCATACTCACGACACTTCTTTTCGAAACGAGCAAAAAACTCAGTCACTGCTGTCTCATCAAATGCGGGTACTAACTTAATTAAATGCGAAAGTGAGTCTGTAACCCGGTGCCCACCACCGAGATGACGCCCCGTGGTCTCTACTCTAGACTTCTCGACATCCATTTCAGCCTGGTACCTGGTTGCATCCTGATTGGCTTGGATTCTAGTAACCTCTATGCGTTCTATACTAGCCTGTTGTATCTGAGTCTCCTGCAGCTTAATCCGTTCTATACTAGCCTGTTGTATCCGAGTCTCCTGCAGCTTAATCCGTTCTATACTAGCCTGTTGACTCTCTCGCAACTTAAGCTTAGCTAGTTCTAGCTGAAATAACATCTCAGGAGACAGGCCTGGGGGGGGTGAGCACAAAATGGGGGATCCACACCGAGACGTGTTTACGGGTAAGCCAGCTTGCCATTGAGAACCCTCCTGCTGCATCGTGCTAAGACTTGCTGGCTGAGGGCCCAGCTCAGGGGTAGAGTGGAATGGAGGCTTGGAGGGAACCCCCCAAGACCCCACTCCACCCACCGCCCCATCGCCATCACCCAACAAACATGCCACCAAATTCTTCTTGGGCCAACTGTCAGGACAGTCCCGCCCCAAAACCGTGGCTAAACAGCGAAGACCGTAACAATCAATAGCCTGCAGGCGCTGTTCGGTCAAAGGTGTCTGCAAAAATGCCCGGGCATCCCTCTCTCCACTTATAACACCCCTCCCTAAATATCTGCTGTACTTGCTGGTCACTAGGCTGTACCGTGTTATCCTCCCCCGTAAATGATGAGTCATTAGACATAGTGCTGGTTATACAATTGCTGTTCAAAAAAAAAAAGTGCTTATTACTAATTGCAGTCTCGACTCACAAAATGTTAAAGATGCTTGAATGACTCTACTCTAGACACCTAACGAAACAATCTGCAAGTCCACCAATACAATAATGACACAATAAAAATTCCTCCAATATGCAAGAAAATTCTAGCCAGCTCTACTAGGTAGCATAGAATAGTTCTCCAAAAAACATGTGATAGGATACTACTGAATCTTGTGCAAGGTCGCTATTTTGTTACGGCTGGATCGGCAATACATATTCGGGATTCTTGATCGTAGGACAGAAATGGCTTAAGTGACAACGACACGCTCGATTCCAGTCCCAAATACTATATGCTCCAGACAACAAAAGCACCAACGCCCTACAGAGTTATCGTCTACGGTAATGAGGTACCTTAACTCGGCGAAAGTGTACAACAGGGGTAGGCTATGAGGCTAAACTCCCTCAGACATTTATAGGTTACGTTATTACTAAAGAAATGCAATACTCAAGAAACTACGTTAATATTAAGCCTCTAATAATGTAGAATAGAAGCAGGCTAAAGGTATGACAGTGAAATGCTAAATGACAAATGTACAAGCCTACTTGAAAGCGCGTGCACTACACTAACTGTCCCCTACTAACATGCACTAGCATGTAGCATACAAGATGTTCATGATCCAGTAGATACCTAATAATACACATGGGAGGAACATAAACAGTAGTCACTTATTATAATAATGAATCTATACTTGGAATAACTAAAAGGTTGCAGGCAACAGTACTGCGCCGGTAGCCTACTACCGCATAGGCTACTTCGCTTCTCTCACTCTGTCTCCCCTCCGAGTCCGTATGCGCCCTACGCAACAGAACTCCGGACACAGCAGCAAAACGACAGTGCAGTTAATTGATACATGAAAGTATTAATAGTGTTGTCTTGTGTGTGAGTAATGTGTATTGTAAAGTGTTATAGATATATACTTAAAGAGAGCTGCAATGCATAGTAAAATAAAGATATATCCCACTCATCATCCCCATGTGTTCTAGCTAGCTGGCCAAGTCACAGGAACAACGAGTCCCTGCACCGAAAGCGAGAACCCAGGAGAAGACTGTAGAGAACACAAGGACAGATAAATTACGTTACTCTACTATACCGCCACTACGAGCGAGCTGTATTCTCGGGTGCTACACTCGCTCCTGGCTCGGTATGCAAATCAAGGCTAAGTCCTCGTCCCTCTACAGACAACTCCTGGGCATGGTCGGGCTCTTACACATGGCACCAGTCTAGTCACAAATGGGATGATGAGCAGGGCATATAACTCGTGAACATGTAGAACGTTCACCAACTATCCTCATCAAAAAGATCGCTGTTCACATTAACCCCTTAAATCTAATACATGTAAATATATGCTTGTCCTAAGAGTAATACGAGAGGTGAGTGCTGAAACTCCTTTAGGACCTCAAGGGAAGGTTATGCATTTAAATAGAGAGAAGAATGAAATGAGAGTAATGTCGTCAGAGAGAAAGAGTGCAACCGTGAGAAGTGGGGAGAGAGAGCAAGGGATGTTAGAATCTCAAAGGTTCTAGGCAACCTGATCATAGAACACGCAGCCAACCTCCAGGCAGTGTGCTGTACGACAACATGGGCCCAGCCCAGGCAGGCAACAATGGACTACCAACCCTATCGCGCCTAGCTATAAGGGCAAGGCTGCCAACCAGTCCATACGTCTGGCAACCACCCAGCCGGCAGCGCGGCGCGTTGCTACCCTCTTGCTCTGAAGCCTAACTCACTCTCTCTCTCTGAACTCCCATTGTCCTATCTATCAACTTCTCTATTGATACTACATATTAAATGGAAGGTCTCGACATGGCTTAAAACAAAACCCACCACTGGTTAGCACATGACGAGACCTTTGCAGAGATACAAAGAACATAGTTATAAGTTGTCACACTCAATATACATAGCGGCTGACGGTAGCCAGATCACGGGCGGTACAGTGGAGTACCAAGGAGTACAATCAGGTTGCGTTGCCCAGCACTGGGGTGCGTCACACTAGCAACAAGTGTGTGTGTGTGTGTGTGTGTAAGAGAGAGTGCATGTGTGTGGTGCTTGTATGATGTTATTTCATTGTGTGTGTGTGTGTGTGTAAGAGAGAGAGAGCATGCGTGTATGAGTATATTTCAATTGTGTGTGCTTATATATATATATATATGTATATACATATGTATATATATATATATATATATATATATATATATATATATATATATATATAATTATATATATATATATATATATATATATATATATATATATATATATATATATATATATATATATATATAATATTTATATATATATATATAATATATATATATAAAAAGTGTTTGTGTATGTCTATATATATATATGTATGTGTATATACGTAAGAACCCCCCCCCCCCCCCCACCCACCCGGCTCATCCCGTACCGGTAATAACATCGTCAGCACGGAGAAGCCTCACAGGACTTACCTTAGGATTACCCGGTCTCAGTACGTCCCCCCAGCCTCCGTGCACCCTTGCCAGGCACAAAGGAGAGCAAGCAACAACATATATACTATTACACACCCCTACAAGCAAATCTATCAACACACACGCCTACACTCTCCCTTCATCCTATGACTTAAGGGGAAGTTTTTAGTTTGGTCCCTATATATCCTTCAAGCTTAAGATTACACCCCCTTGAGCCCCTTTCAAGACAAATTTGTAAATTTTTCGGTAGAAAAATGTCCCGGCTGAAAGCCGGTTCCTCTTAAATTACAGGCTTGCTATCGCTCGACAGGATAAAATCGACACCTAAATGGCACGAAAGGTCTTAAAATTGACAGAAATGGGTTGAAAGTTCTTAAAATCGTCAAAATAATGGGGCGAACATCTTAAAGTTAGAAAAACAATGGGGCTAAGCATGAGGGAGAAGGGAGTCAAGAAAAAAATCCCTCAAGTGGATATCTCCCCTTAAACTGCTTTAAACTGCTTGTGTCCAGGCATTTTGACCCCAACGTCCCTTGAACTTGGCTCTGTCACTCTTTTGGCTTTGTGGGAGACACTCGTTACAAGCGCCCTGCCTTTTGTTTCCTTCCTACATATATATGGAAAACAACAAACATTATGTACTGAGAATGATGAAGGCAACTAACTATACACGAACTCAAAGCAAATCACACCGATAGAGCAGGTACATCGGCCCGTCAAATCCCTTTTAAAGGGTAGGTTTTTAGTTTGGTCTCTAGGTATCCATCAAGCTTAAGATTACACCCCCTTGAGCCCCTTTCAAGATAAATTTGTACATTTTTCGGTAGAAAAATGTCCCGGCTGAAGGCCGGTTCCTCTTAAATTACAGGCTCGCTATCGCTCGCCAGGATAAAATCGACACCTAAATGGCACGAAAGGTCTTAAAATTGACAGAAATGGGTCGAAAGTTCTTAATATCGTTAAAATAATGGGGCGAACGTCTTTTAAATAGAAAAGCAATGGGGCTAAACATGAGGGAGAAAGGAGTCAAGAAAAAAATCCCTTAAGCAACCCGACCCGTCCGTTTAATTGTGGGGTTACCGCCTCAATACAGCGAGTTCGGTTACGGGGAGCCGGATTATAGACGATTATAACGGCAATCACGGTATTAAACCCCCGTGTGGAGAAAATACAGTAAGAGAACGAGAGAGATATAGATAGATAGATGAGAGAGAGAGAGAGAGAGAGAGAGAGAGAGAGAGAGAGAGAGAGAGAGAGAGAGAGAGAGAGATTCCAAACCATCTCCATAAATCTCACAATAGGACCTTTCTCTCTACCTCACTGTTATTTCTTAAGCTGGTATCACACGAGAGCTTTTATACTCAACATTCGATGATCAACATTTTTCTGGCAACATTTCTGGAATATTTTGCACTGGTATCGGAAACTAGACTGATGGTAGATGAATTTAGGTAACAGAAAAATATCAAATGTTTACCTTATGAGCTGCCAGACCAGTGTTAAGGATAAATGTTGGTTGAAAAAGCGCTCGTGTGATACCGGCTTTACTTTATTCTTTTACCGGGGTAAATTAATGTTTGTGGTCATGGGTGAAGAAAGTGTGTTATCCTCTTTCTCTCTCTCTCTCTCTCTATATATATATATATATATATATATATATATATATATATATATATATATATATATATATAGTTCTTAATAGTTCCCGTATAAAATCTCTTTCTACAAGCCGCAATGTTGCATCTCTTTCACTCTTCTATCGCTATTTCAAATAACCAGTGTTCATCGGAGCTCTAAGTGCATACCCCCTCCCTTGCGTCAAGTGCGAGGCACCCGCCTTTCAACACAGTCCCAGTCCTATTATGTCCAACCCTCCAACCCAAGTATTATTATTTCCTGGTTGAGGAGGTTAGGTGCGGATGCACCACTTCTGCGTTCCACCTGGTTCCCTTCCCACATCAAACCCCTTCTTGGGGAATGTAGGCTCCCTTGTGGCAGCCATGGTCAACCTGTTGACTACATAACATAAGAACATAAGAAAATGGGAGTCTGCAGAAAGCCGATTGGCCTAAGCAAGGCAGATCCCTGTCCCACACAACCCCAATTCAATTACAAAGCCCAATTATAGGCTCAACACTCTAATACCCTGAGGATCATCTTTCCAAAACGGTTAGAGATTAACGCAGGATTATGGGGGTCTGCAGAGCGCTGATTGGCCCAACCCGGCTGATCCCCCTTCACACCCAACCCTTCTCGTCCATATGCTTATCCAATTTTATCTTAAAGCTCCCTACCGTTTTAGATCCCACTATAGCACTTGGTAGTCCATTCCACCCATTTACAACTCTGTTACCAAACCAATATTTGCCTGTATCTTTTCTGAAACAAAATTTATCTAATTTGAAACCATTGGTACGAGTTCTTTCGCTATCACTGAGCTTTAGTACATTTGTCATATCCCCTTTGTTAATCCCACTAACCCACTTGAACACCTCTATCATATCCCCTCTAACTCTGCGTTCTCTAACGAATGTAAACCTAATTTCTTCAACCTTTCTTCATACGGAAGATTTCTAATATTATGGATCATTTTTGTCATTCTACGCTGTACTCTCTCCAATGAATCTATGTCCATTCTGTAATAAGGACACCAAAATTGGACAGCATAGGCCTAATCCATATGGGGTCTCACTAATGACAAGTAAAGTTTTAAGATAACATCAGCAGTTCTGTTACTCTGTTATTCTGTTAAGTGGTTTCTAATTTTACTAGCAATAATTGACTCTAGTAGCTTTCCTATGATTGATGTGAGACTAATGGGACGGTAATTGGATGCTATTGATTTATCACCTTTTTTGAAGATCGGAACTACATTTGCAATCTTCCAAGCTTCTGGAACTAAACCGGTTTCTAATGACTTGTTAAATAGAAATGTTAATGAGTAACTTAACTCATATCTGCATTCTTTTAATACTCTAGCATATACCTCATCCGGACCAGGCGATTTCTGAGGTTTCAGTCTGTCAATTTCCTTAAGCACATCATTTCTACTTATAGTAACCGCACTTAAGCTATTTTCTATACTATCGCTATATACCTTACAGACTTCTGGAAACTGCCAAATTTTCATTTGTGAAAACGGAAAGAAATTGATTATTTAATGTACTGCACATTTCTAAATCATTTTCTGTAATTTCTCCTATCGAAGTTTTAAGGGGACCAATTACATCTCTAACCTTGGATTTATATAGTTGGTAAAAAGCTTTAGGATTATTTTTTGAGTCATTTGCAACCTTGATTTCATAATTTCTTTTCTCTTTCCTAATATTTTTGACCTGTCTTGATAAATTGTGATAGTAAGCAAGTAGGTTAATTTCGCCTTTCTTAATTTGTCTATATATTCCTCTCCTTTTTTCTGAGGTCTAATAGTCTAAAAAGCGAGAAAAATATCAAGCCATCGCCAGAATTCATCAGTTCGAGCCCCTGGCATTCGAAACTTCAGGAGTCTTCGGCCCTACCACCCTTAAGATGGTGAATGAAATAGGCCGTAAAATCAGAGAAGTTTCAGGAGAACCCCGGGAAACCCTCTGGCTCAAGCAAAGACTAGGGATGGCTATCCTCCGGGGCAATGCCACCAGCGTCATGAGCTCAGTTCGACAGGACTGGGTCATGCCACTGCGTGAGGCCCCGGCAGGAGTGGTGTATCCGTAGTCTTTCCACAGTAGGGTAAAACAAAACATAAACCTTATTTGTATGTAACATGTGTGATGCACATTAATAAAAGGGGATGTGTCGGATGGTTGAAAGCCACAGTTGCTCGCGCGTTTGGGGCTAGCAACACGTATTATGAAAAACATGCATCCTCCTTCATTCACTGTCCCCCCCCTTCACTCACTCAACCCCACAATTTGCCGGAGGATAACAGGTTTTTCACAATACGTAGACGGAGGTCTTAAAAAAAAAAAAAAAATCTATTATTCATCCATTTGGGTTGGTTCTGTGCTGATCTAAATTTTCTTTTGGGGATATATTTATTTTGCGCATTGAATACCGACTTGATAAAATTATCGTATGTATCTAACAAATTTGATGTCTCTTCCTGACTTAAGCTAGGGGTAAGGGGTACACTCATTTGGACACCTGGATAGACTTAATTTTTTGACCATAGGGTCCGTTAATAGGGCTCTTCTTAACCCACCATAATTGGCTTTTCTAAAGTCGAGTATTAATGTCGTATTCTCTCTGGGATTACCTCTCCATTGTATATTAAAATACACAGAATTGTGATCACTATTTCCTAGGTGGTCCCCGATTTCTACATTATTTATCATATGTTCATTGTTACTGAAAACTAAATCGAGAATATTATTACCTCTAGTCGGCGTATCTATGAATTGAAATAAAAAACTATCTTGTACTACCTCAATAAACTCCTTTGAGTCAGAGTCGCCTATTTGATGCTGCCAATCTATATTCGGAAAATGAAAATCCCCCGTAATGCACAGATTGCTAAACCTTGATGCTATATTAATTTCCTCCCATAAAGATGTTCCGTCATTTCTACTCATATTTGGCGGTCTATACATAACTCCAATAACTATGGTCTCACTACCTTCGTTAACCTCTACCCAAACACTTTCATTATCATTATTTACTCTAATCCTGATTTAATACAGCTTTTTAATGAACTCCTGACAAACACTGCTATACCGCCGCCCCTCCTACTTGTTCGGTCATATTTAAACAAACTATATCCCGGTATATCAAACTCTGCTAAAAAAAAATGCCTGATTTCTGTATTAATCCATGTTTCAGTTAGCGCTATTATGTCTATTACATTTGTACATTTGTACATTTTTCGGTAGAAAAATGTACAAATGTACATATGATAGGTTGGGTAAGGAATTGTCTATTTTCAGCCTATATTGGCTTCCGGCTCGAATTATACCGATTTGTATAAACACACACTAACTCGCTCACTGACACACACACACCCACACTAACTCCCCCCCACACACACACACACTCGCTCTCTCTCACACTCACACACACTAACTCCCTCAAACACACACACACCCTCACTCTCTTTATCTTTCAATACTGAATAAAAGACAGTGAAGACAAAGCCCTCCTAATGCATATGTCTCGTCAGATGAAATACAGACAAAGCAAGATACGAAACTATGGAAATATACCGTATTGTCTTCAGTATGCGCTTCAACTTATTCCAAGGAAAGAAAATGTATAATAAAATTAACTGAACACTTTTAATCATATGCTTTCATTAATTTATTCAAATACATTAGGGTTTGTAATGGAGGATTTATGTTCCTTAAGAACCCTCGCCCCATTTCTGTCAATTTTAAGACCATTCGTGCCATTTAGGTGTCGATTTTTTCCTGGCGAGCGATAGCGAGCCTGTAATTTAAGGGGAATCGGCCTTCAGCCGGGACATTTTTCTACCGAAAAATGTACAAATGTATCTTGAAAGGGGGTCTAGGGGGGGTAATTTTAAGTTTGATGGAAGTCTAGGGAATCAACTAAAAACCTCCCCTTAAGGGAACTGCGGTTATTTGTTGGGGTCTATTTATTCATATAGAGTATATATATATACAGTATACAGTATATATATATATATATACAGTATATATATATATATACAGTATACAGTATACAGTATATATATACAGTATATATACCTGTATATACAGTATACAGTATATATATATACAGTATACAGTATACAGTATATATATATACAGTATACAGTATACAGTATATATATACAGTATATATATACAGTATACAGTATATATATACAGTATACAGTATATATATATACATATATATATATATATATATATATATGTATTTTTTTATTTTATTAGTTAGTTTTATTAGTTTTATTATTTTTTTAAACTCCATCAAACTTAAACAAATACATTCATTAGATCTCCCTTCGAGAATAATGATATATGTACATTTTTCGGTAGAAAAATGTCATGGACGAAGGCCGGTTCCTCTAAAGGGTACGAAAGAGTCTTAATATTGACAAACAAAATGGGGCGAAAGGTCTTAATATCGACAAACTAATGGGGCGAACGTCTTAAAAGCTAAACACTAATGGGGCTAACACAAGGGAGAAGGGGGCCACAAAAACCAGCCAATCCCCCCTAAATACACTGAAGGTAAACTTGATACACACACACACACACACACACACACACACACACACACACACACACACACACACAAATTCTGTTTCAAAGAACAGTACGACAATCATGTTTTTGGAGGCGGAAATTCACGATCATGCTCACTCTCGCAAATACTAGAGTAGGTACATCCAAGGTTAAGAGAGGTCATGATTTGTCGCCTACTTACAGCGAATAGACTATAGCACCAACGAACTTGACAATAATCTTGACCCCTTAACTTCTTATAACTCAAAATGAATGAAAGCAATCGGGCCTAAATTCCTCTCATTTGGGAAGAGTCCACCAGGTAATAGTTGTGGATATTTACAGCCAGTTTGCTCAAGGTCCTTTTTTTGAGTTACGAAGAAGTTAGGGGTCGATATTATTGTCAAGTTCGTTGGCGTTACCTATATCTATACAAACACCTTGAATAAATATATCCCGTTGGCCCGTTCATGTATCGCAGTGTTGGCCGAGTGGTTAAGGCGTCTGACTAGAAATCAGATGGGATCTTCCCGCGTAGGTTCGAATCCTACACACTGCGGCGCAAGTTGATATTTTTCACCAATGAATCGATTTGGAGGACAGTTTTTAGGAGTAAGGAGTCTGGATAACATTATGACGAATTAACTCGGCTTTGAAAGGATCTCTAGGAATGATAGGGGTAATTATCATCGTGTCTGTGTGTGTGTGTGTGTATATATATTATTAAAATAGTAAGAATAATACGGAAAAATAATAGTTGACTTAAAGGTCTAAATCTCTCACATACCGAGACACAAAAGGCTTTTAGAAAGTGACAGAAGGGTATATAACTATGATTTAGAGCCTTGTAGGGCAGAGAGAGAGAGTAAAAAGGAAATCAAGCAACAACAGGTCAACGAGAGAGATGTACATAGCTTTACATAGATACACTGGCCACACAGACCTTACGATCCAAACGAGGTGATCAGGACCTAATTCTAGTAGAGATGGCATACCCGATAGAAAAGGAAAGTCGAAGGAAAGGACAGAAAATGAGAGGGAGAGAGATTTACGTAGTTTAACATTGATACACTGGCCACACAGACCTTACGATCCAAACGAGGTGGTCAGGATTTAATTCTAGTAGCGACGGCATATCCGATAGGAAAGGAAAATTGAAGGAAGGGATAGAAAATGAGAGAGAGAGAGAGAGAGTGAGTGAGAATGAGAGAGAGAGGGGGGGGCGTCTGGTAGAACAAGCGATTCGATCACTGGAGAGCAGATTTATGGTCTGGTTATTCATGACATTAAGGCTGTTCTAAGGAGGAGCTATATCGCTAATTGACATATATGGAGAGAGAGAGAGAGAGGGAGAGCGAGAGAGAGAGAGAGCGAGACCGAGAATGAGAGCGAGAGAGCGAGACCGAGAATGAGAGCAAGCAAGTGAGTTACTAAATCAAATGAAGAGAGACGTATTGCTTGCTATGTTTTGACTAACACTAACGATGCTTGCGTTAGTTCGTGTATGTTGATAATACTAACTCACTACACAAACATACAGCTGTTTACATGTTATTCTGGGCATGTGGCCTTGAATACGTTTTTTCTTTACCCCTTTCTCCCTCATGTTTAGCCCCATTGCTTTACTAATTTTAAGACGTCCGCCTTATTATTTTGACGATTTTTAGAACTTTCGACCCATTTCTGTCAAATTTTAGACCTTTCGCGCCATTTAGGTGTCGATTTTATCCTGGCGAGCGATAGCGAGCCTGTAATTTAAGAGGAACCGGCTTTCAGCCGGGACATTTTTCTACCGAAAAATGTACAAATATATCTTGAAAAGGGCTCAAGGGGGTGTAATCTTAAGCTTGATGGATATCTAGGGAACAAACTAAAAACCTCCCCTTAAACACCTCATGATAAACACGCAGAATCTGCACATAGTCTAGTGAAATTCAAACACGCAGAATCTGTACATAGTCTGGTGAAATTCAAACACGCAGAATCTGTACATAGTCTAGTGAAATTCAAACACGCAGAATGTTTACATAGTCTGGTGAAATTCCACATTCTATCTTATAGGCTCAACCAGTTTATACAACATAATAATATTAAATAAAATATATACTAAAATAAATGTAAAATAAAATAATGCATGTTATCATATTTGCGTTTATAGTCAATTTTGTCCCAGCTGATGGTAAATTGAATCCCTTAGCAGCTGATTTCTCGATACTTAATGGACAAATATGAAACTACTATGGATGTGTGTCGTATTAATGCCAAGTTTTCATTATTAGCATCATATTTCGCTACAAAATCTACCTTATAGCTGAGTAACAATGATAGAAACATGACAATTTACCCTCAGCTGGAAAAAAATAACTATAGTTTATTTTACGCACAATGTTTAGCCACGACTGTAAATGCATGGTAAGGAATATCTGCCTAATATTTGTATTGCCAAATGTTTAAATCCTAAAGCAGGATTTACACTATGGTGAATCATATCAAAGAGAGCAAACAAAAGTAGAAGATATGCTCAGTACTATAAAAAAAAAAAAAAAAAAAAAAAAAGAGAGGAAATGATCACGGGCAGGTCATATATTTATAAGAACATAAGAACATAAGAAAATGGGAGTCTGCAGAAAGCCGATTGGCCTAAGCAAGGCAGATCCCTGTCCCACACAACCCCAATTACATAGCCCAATTATAGGCTCAACACTCTAATACCCTGAGGATCATCTTACCAAAACGGTTAGAGATTAACGCAGGATTACGGGGGTCTGCAGAGCGCTGATTGGCCCAACCCGGCTGATCCCCCTGCACACCCAACCCTTCTCGTCCATATGCTTATCCAATTTTATCTTAAAGCTCCCTACCGTTTGTAATCCCACTATAGCACTTGGTAGTCCATTCCACCCATCTACAACTCTGTTACCAAACCAATATTTGCCTATATCTTTTCTGAAACGAAATTTATCTAATTTGAAACCATTGGTACGAGTTCTTTCGCTATCACTGAGCTTTAGTACATTTGTCATGTCCCCTTTGTTAATCCCACTAACCCACTTGAACACCTCTATCATATCCCCTCTAACTCTGCGTCTCTCTAATGAATGTAAACCTAATTTCATCAACCTTTCTTCATACGGAAGATTTCTAATATTATGGAAAAATTTTGTCATTCTACGCTGAACTCTCTCCAATGAATCTATGTCCATTCTGTAATAAGGACACCAAAATTGGACAGCATAATCCATATGGGGTCTCACTAATGACAAGTAAAGTTTTAAGATAACATCAGCAGTTCTGTTACTCACACTCCTAGAGATGAACCCGAGAATCCTGCTTGCCTTATTACGAACGCTTATACACTGTTGTCTAGGCTTCAAATCATTGCTAACAAACACACCTAGATCTTTCTCGCAGTCTGAATTTTCTAATTCTAAATTAGATAGTTTATATTTAACATTTGTTTGCATCCTCCCTATCTTTAATACCTTGCATTTGTCAATGTTAAACTTCATCTGCCAATTTACTGACCATTCATGTAAGGTATCTAGATCCCTTTGGAAGCACTCTATATCGCTATCTGAATCAATTGATCTCCCCATTTTAGTATCGTCTGCGAATTTACTTATCCTACTAGTTATACCTAAATCTAGGTCATTTATGTGTATAAGAAACAACAGGGGACCTAATACCGATCCCTGGGGGACACCACTTTTGACTGCTCCCCACTCTGACTTGGTACCATTTATACTGACTCTCTGTTTCCTACCAATTAGCCATGACCTAATCCATCCCAACAACGACCCTCCTATTCCATGTGCCTCAACCTTTCTCATCAATCTCTCATGAGGGACTCTGTCGAAAGCTTTACTGAAACCTAAATATATAATATCATATGACTTGTCACTATCTACTGCTTCATATACCTCTGAGAAAAAGCTAAGCAAATTAGTAAGGCAAGAACGTCCCTGAGTGAATCCATGCTGAGAAGAATTTATTAAGTTAAATTTTACTAAGTGGTTTCTAATTTTCCTAGCAATAATAGACTCTAGCAACTTCCCTATGATTGATGTGAGACTAATGGGACGGAAATTGGATGCTATCGATTTATCACCTTTTTTGAAGATCGGAACTACATTTGCAAGCTTCCAAGCTTCTGGAACTAAACCTGTTTCTAATGACTTGTTAAATAAAAATGCTAATGGGCTACTTAACTCATCTCTGCATTTTGTTAATACTCTAGCATATACCTCGTCAGGACCAGGCGATTTTTGAGGTTTCAGTCTGTCAATTTCCTTAAGCACATCATTTCTACTTATACTAACTGTACTTAACATATGTTCTATACTATCACTATATACCATATTGACTTCTGGAATCTGTGCCAAATTTTCATTAGTGAAAACGGAAAGAAACTGACTATTTAATGTACTGCACATTTCTAAATCATGTTCTGTTATTTCTCCTATTGAAGTTTTTAGGGGGCCTATTACATCTCTAACTTTAGATTTATATAGTTGGTAAAAAGCTTTAGGGTTATATTTTGAGTCACTGGCTATCCTTATTTCATAATTTCTTTTTGCTTTCCTGATTTCCTTTTTGACATGTCTTGATAGAGTCTGATAGTATATATGTAAATGATTTTCGCCTTTCTTTATTTTTCGATATATTCCTTTCTTTTTTCCTATAAGATCTATTAGCTTATTAGTCATCCATTTTGGTTGGTTCTGCGTCGATCTAAATCTTCTTTCAGGGATATATTTATTTTGAGCATTGTGGAGTGAAGCAATAAACTGGTTATATGTAGGTGGCAAGTTTAACTCTGGCATATCCTGACTTAATTGCTTAACAATAGGGTCCACCCTTAAGTCTCTTCTTAGCCCACCATAATCGGCTTTTCTGAAATCTGGGATAAGTGTCGTATTCTCTTTAGCATTCCCTGTCCATTGTATATTAAAATAAATAGATTTATGATCGCTATTTCCTAGGTGGTCACCAATTTCTACATTATTTATCATATGTTCATTGTTACTGAAAACTAAATCAAGAATATTAATACCTCTAGTCGGCGTATCTATGAATTGAAATAAAAAAAACTATCTTGTACTACCTCAATAAACTCTACTGAATCGGAGTCGCCTATTTGGTGCTGCCAATCAATGTTCGGAAAATTAAAATCCCCCATAATGCACACATTGCTAAACCTTGATGCTATTTTAATTTCCTCCCATAACGATGTTCCGCCATTTCTACTCATATTAGGCGGTCTATATATAACTCCAATAACTATGGTCTCACTACCTTCATTAACCTCTACCCAAACACTTTCATTATCATTATTTAGTCTAATACCTTATTTAATACAGCTTTTTAATGTACTCCTGACAAACACTGCCCCTCCTACTTGTTCGGTCATATTCAAACAAACTATATCCTGGAATATCAAATTCTGCTAAAAAATGCCTAGATTCTGTATTAATCCACGTTTCAGTTAGCGCTATTATGGCTATATTTTCTGTGCTAACGATTGTTCTAAGTTCGTTCATTTTGTTACATAAACTCCTACAATTTGTATAATATACCCTCAACCTATTACTTTTATTTGCAACTAATTTTCTATTGTGTCTAGCTAACTTATTATTTCCTGTTGAACTGCTAGCTCTAGACGGAAATTCTACTCTATCAGTATTCTCATCTTTACTATCAGTTACATGTGTAGTGTTATCGATACAAAGGAGTACAAAGGAAATCAAGCAACAACAGGTCTAGTGACCCTTCTAGGTTGCTTGTCCTCCAAAACACTGAGGATCAAGTGTCCAAACAGTGGTTTAGAGTGGGTAAGGGAACATTGGAAAGGGAACTACTGCCCTGCCACTAACGTGGCAGGACTAGGAAGTTAGTAGGGGACATATGGGTTAGTAACTGAGGGGAGGATAAAGTTATTCATTTACAAACGCAGTCAGTCGCGGGTTTGATGCGAGATATTTGTCTAGGCGGAATTTAAATGAATCAACGGTGCTGCAGTCTATAACGTCTCGGGGAAGCCCATTCCACAAGTTGACAACTCGATTGAAGAAGAAATTCTTAGATTCGTGCGAGTTAAAAGATTTACCAATAATTTTGCAACCGTTTCCCCGCGTGTAATTAGATTGGTCAATAGTGAAGTACTTACTACAGTTCATATTATCGATGCCTTTGATGATTTTGAACACTTGAATTAAGTCGCCTCTTAATCTGCGCTGGGTTAAAGGAAATAGATTTAATTCTCTAAGACGCTCTTCGTATGGTTTGTTCTTTAGGCTAGGTATCATTTTGGTAACTCTACGTTGAACTCGTTCTAGCTTGTTTATATCTTTTTGGTAATAAGGGCACCAGGATTGAACGCAGTATTCCAGAAGAGGGCGGACTAAGGAATTGTAAAGGGTTAGGATAACTTCTTTGGATTTATGCTCAAATGACCTGCCTATAAAGCCAATTATTTTGTTTGCCTTCTTAACAACTTCTGAACATTGTTGACTCGGTTTTAGGTTACTCGATATTGTTACTCCCAGATCAGTTTCTCTGTTTACATTCTTAAGCTGAGTGCCATTCATCGAATAGTTTGCTTTCTCATTTAGGTATCCGACATGTAGTAATTTACATTTATCCGCATTGAAACTCATTTGCCAAATTTGGGCCCAACATGACAATTTATCTAGATTGTGTTGCATATCGTCAACTTGTTCTTTTGAGAGTACGCTATTTGCAATTTTTGTATCGTCAGCAAATTTTGAGATTGTGCAGGTGAGACCCTCATCTATGTCGTTGATGTAAATTAGAAAGAGAATTGGTCCTAGTACCGATCCCTGGGGTACCCCGCTACTTACATTGGTCCATTTAGATGCCTTACCGTTTATGACTACCCTTTGCATTCTGTTGCTGAGCCAATTTTCTATCCATTTCAACACACCGTCTTGTATTCCATGCGCTTTTAGTTTTAGCAGTAAACGTTTGTGGGGAACTTTGTCAAAGGCCTTTTGAAAATCAAGGTATATAATATCTACAGCTTTACTCTCATCGTAGAGGTTGAGGATATCGTGGAAGAAGTCTAAGAGGTTTGTTAAACAGGAACGTTTTTTACGAAAGCCGTGTTGAGTATCTTTAAGTATGTTATTTTCCTCTAAGTGATTTACGAGTTTGTCTCGTATGACCGTTTCTAGCATTTTACATACAACTGAGGTTAAGCTAATTGGACGATAGTTACTGGGTAGGGATTTGCTGCCTTTTTTGAATATCGGTGTTACGTTGGCTAGCTTCCACTGATCAGGCATAGTTCCAGACTGCAAGGATTTATTGAATAGTAATGTCAGTGGTTTGGAGAGCTCATTCTTAGCTTCCTTTAGAACTCTAGGCGAGATTGTATCAGGTCCTGGCGTTTTATTTACCTTGAGTTTATCTAAACAATTCAATACTTCTCTCTCTGTAACGGTGATATTGCTTAGAACATCTGAATTATCAATCTGAATCGGCGATGGTGTAGGGATATCACTGAGGTCTTCTGTTGTAAAAACTGATGCAAAGAAGGTATTGAGGGCATTACTCATTTGTACTTCGTCTTTGGTGTATTCTCCTTTTTCATCGACTAACGGTCCAACAGTTGAAGTAACTACTTTTTCTTTCTGATATAACTATAGAATTCTTTCGGGTTTGTTTTACTTTGATTCGCAATATGTAACTCTAAGGTCTTTTTACTTTGCTTAATTAACTTTTTGGCTTTGCGTCGTAGCTCTACAAATTTCACCCGTTCTTCGTCATTTTGTGAGGATTTTAATCTATCATTAGCAATTTTTTAGCAAGCAGGCAGTTTGAAATATCTTTATTCCACCATTTGGGCTTATTATTATGGCCTGGACGCCGTATTTTCGATGGTATGCAGTCTTGCACTGCTTTTAGGTAAGTGGTTTCGAATAACTTCCAAGATGTATTTATGTCGTTATTGTTAATTAAAAAGCTCCAGTCAGTTTCTTTAAACATAGCTCTAAGTTTATGGAAGTTTGCTTTCTTGAAATTAGGGACTTTTTCGATGCTACTATTTGGTTCGTTACTAGTAAACTTTAAAGTGAAAGTTATCGTACGATGGTCGCTGTTACTGAATTCATCACCAACATTCAAATTCTCTATCAATTCTTCTTTTGTTGCAAGTACAATGTCAAGAACGTTATTACCACGGGTCGGCATTCGAACAAATTGATAAAGCGAACTCTCTTGCAAGTTCGTATACAAGTCATGTCCGGAGTGTGAAGTAAGAGTATCGCCCCACTTGGTCACAGGTAAATTAAAGTCGCCAAAAATTACGGTATCTTGTGAGTTACTTACATCTGCAATTTGTTCGTAAATTTCTCGGTCAGTTTGCACTGATTGAGCTGGAGGTCTGTATATTAACGCAAGTATTATTTTTGTACCTTTATTATTCTTTATTAGCACAAAAGATGTGTCGACGTTCACAATTTGAGGTTTTGACACGAGGGTCGGGTTAAGACTTTCTTTGATATAAAATAAAACGCCACCTCCATTTTTATTTATTCGGCTGTTCTCAAACATTACATAACCGGGAAGTGAATACTCTGCTAAAAAGTCTCTATCTTGTGTATTGAGCCAAGATTCTGTTATGCCAATCACATCATAATTTTCTGTAAACACTAGTTCCTCTAAATCTGAAAATTTATTGCGTATGCTACGAGCGTTTGCATAGAAAACCTTTAAAGTTGCGGTTTTAGAACTCGCAGATCGTTCTTTCATCGAATTTTTGGTTCTGGTCGGATCTACATTTACATTCATGGCTGTCCTCGGTCCTCGGTCGTTATCCCTGACGGTTTTGAATTTGGGTCGTGTTGGTGGAGCTTTATCCAAATTCGCGGTTCTTGACGGATTAGTATTTAATTCCTTTGTAGATTGCCGTCCTCGCTGTCTTCGGTCCTCCTTCCTGGTTGTCCTGTGCTGAGTCGATTTCTTCTCCGAAAATCCTTCACCGCATCGTTGAGAAGACGCCCAAAACGCGCTGCTCCCACCTGGTTCAGATGAACTCCATCGTCCGAAAACAAATAGTCATCGTAGTAGAAATTGTCCCAGGTGTCGACGAATCCCACGTTCTCCTTCCTGCAGAGGTTTGCTAGACAACGATTTGTGCTGGTGGCTATGTTGTAAAATCGGCTCTCTACACCGAGCCGGGGGACGATTCCTGAGACGATGATCCTTGATGACTTCTCCTTAAACGACTTGATCAGCTGCTGGTACTTTAAAAGCAAATCTTCCGACCGGGTTCGCTGTACATCGTTGGATCCAACGTGGATGACGTACATTGTATTAGCAGGGGCCAGCTTTGATACTTCGTCAACTGCTGCAACTACGTCATCCACAGGGATACAAAAACGCTTCCTGGTCTTAGGTGCCCTGGCGCAAAACTCTGTGAGCTGACCACGAGCCGGACTTCTTCTATTTCCTCTTCGTCATCTGAGTCTGCGAGTATCTGGAAACGGTTTTGACACTCGGTAATCGGTATGTGTTTCCTGGTCTTGGGGCAAACGTTGTTCCTCACGACACGGAAGTTGTCTTGAGGGGGAAGAGAGTCGCTATTTGTATCTTGAGTATCGGAAACATCAGCTGAAATGGCTACTGTAGGCGTTGAATTGTTGGCAGTTGACGTTGGGGCGTTGGTGGCTGCTGGAGGTGCGGTGACAATTGAAGTTTGTGGCACTCCAACGTTGAGTGTTACAAACTCTTGGAGTGATTCCAGCTTCATGGTGAGGACGTTGATCTTGTTGTAGGCTTCATCTAATTTCACTGTAAAATTCTCTCGTTGCTGGCAGAGCCGGCAGACTTGAAGATCGATAGCAGCAAACATGGACTCACCAAACCTACCGGCGCAGTTCGCACAAGCGCGAGGCATGGTGACAGTCACTTTCTTCAGATCACTTCACTCACTTAAAAAACAATTCACTCACTTTACAACACTTCACTCACTTTAACACCTTACGAGCGGCCTATGCGGTTTATTTATGTGTACCGCCCAGCGGGGTGTTTTTAGCCAAAATAGGGCTGTTTACGTGATCATTTTCATGCCTAAATAAGACCCAGAACGTAAAACAAGTATCTATCCCTGAAAGGGCATAAACAGAGCTTTCGAATGACACCATAACGATCCTTGTATGATGGATAGTTTTCTTGCAATAACGTGCAACACGAGTGCAAAAAGCAGGTAATTCGGTACTTTCGGTACATAATTGAGTATGTAGCGAGTGAGAGAGGGAGGAGGGAGCTGAGATTTGTGTCAGTAGGTTCGCCGCGGTGGTCTGGAGCAGTCATACGCTCGCTTGTCTCCTGCCACCACTTGTCTCTCTCTCTCAGCCACATTACGTGCTGAAATTGCCACTCGAGTTATGTCGAGCGCCGCCACATAGTCCAGCTTTATTAAATACGACTTAAGTGGTGAGCCGCTAATAAAGGGTTAAAAACACTTCAATCACTTCAACCGAAAACAAATATGCTGAAATACGCAGAAATAGGTTATCAGGGGTGATAGCCTAACCGAAAACAAAAATGTTGAGATACGCAGAATTAGGCTTCCAGGGGCGATAGCCTAACCAAAAGTTTTTTTTTTTTAAATTGAAATACGCAATAATAGGCTACCAGCGTTGAATAGCCTAACCGAATATAATAAAATTGAAATTCGCAGAAATAGGCTACCAGGTGTGATAACCTAACCTTAAACAAATATATGTATAACAGAATATGTAACTAAATATACAATTCACCAAATAGAGATTATATAAAAATAAAGTGTGACTGCACACAAGGGGTTAATATACTGTGTCAACAGATGACCCTGGTGTCACTGTAGCCTAGTAAAGCAGTAGCCTACTCTTTTTAGATAAAAAAGTGTATCAGTCAAAGGTTATTACAAGATCGTGCAAGCAACAACTAAAATTACAGATATATATAGCTACAGTAGGATACTAAATACAATATCTACAAAAGTTAATAATAAAACAGATTGGCTGGCTATAGGCTAGGCTAGGTTTGGGTTAGGTTAAAAGCTTGGCAGGTTGGGTTAGGCTAGGTTAGTTTGTACAAATACCACCCTTAGCTTAAAGTAAAATCAGTCTGAGGAGAAAAAGTCAAGAATATATCTAGGGGGAAAAGATAAATGAATGCACTTAAATTTGGTACAAAATTTGCTGGAATTTAATATGTATAATCCCCCAAAAAGGTTTGTTTACAAAATGGTGTCGGCGTTAGTCCCTGTAGGCGGTTAGTTAGTAAACAATATTGTTTATTAGCAAATTAATATGCAAAGCTTTACTTACATACAAGGCAGTTAAATAGATACTTACTACAGTAGGTAATGGGTAAAATTAGGGGCTACGATTTTATATAAAATAGTAATAAGAGAGCGTTTGTTTACAAAGCAAAACAAAACAATAGATGGCGCTAGTGGCGCCCTGTCCGAGCAGGAGTCTTGTGATAAACACAAAGGTTATCAGTCAATACACAGCGAAATATCGTGCAGTGTTACTTACTAAGCTACAGGATGGTTAACCGTGCTCTTAACCACCTTTCATGCACAAGAATGAAGAGGATGAGTAGTTAATACTCAAATTATGATCGATATCGTGAGAGCGTTGACAGAGCGTCTGCAGCGTCTGGCGGTAGCACGGGGTAGTGCTACTATTACACATCACTATATCCGCACTATCTTGACTGATTATTTCTATTTTACTCACTGGTTTGTCACATGAAGTACCTGCTCCATATGGAGACAGTATTTTACTTACACACCCAGGTTTTTTTAACGAAACCCCGCAACAATCTCGTCGAGTGAGCTGGCCAAGGGCGAAACTCCTAGTCGAGAGAGATGTGCTCCATCCTGGGCATACAGTTCATCCTTACCATAAAAGAGGGACCAGTTATCCAGGAATGGAATAGTATTTGCCTTGCAATACTTCTCCAGCCGGCTATTTACACCAATAGCCCTGGAGGACCATTCCTTCCTTACCCCTCTTCTTGGCAGGATACTGTTTACCACAGGAACTCCACCCTTTTCCTTGATCCTCTCCAACATTTCCTGATACTTGGAGAGCAACTCCTCAGTCCTGCATCTCCATATATCGTTGCTCCCTGCATTGAGGAAGATGATGGGGTCCTCCCCACTCACTTCCAGGACAGCATCTATCTTCTCAGCCACCCTCCCGACTCCGGCACCAGGCACGCAGACAACTTTACCAACCTGGGTGTTTGTTGCCCTGCCAAGGTACCTAACCAATGAATCACCGACAATGAAAATAGACTTAGCTTTTTCCTTTTGTCGGCGTGTAGAAGCAGTTGTTGCAGCAACAGCAGCAGACTTCCCCCCCCCCCTCCCCTCTCACTGCCTCGATGATCGCCACTTCCTCGCCATCACTCTCATCAGCCAAGGTGCTGAAGTTGTTGTGGGTCTTGAGTGGCTGCCTTTTCAGCTTGCAGGCCGTTGCACTAGTTGACACCACTTTCCAAGGGGCTTCAAGATCCCTGGGAACACTTCCGGTAGCCTCACACTTCTTCTCCGCCATAGCTAGTTTCAAGGCCAAATTTTAATCTTTGAGACACTGAATCTCCTGCTCCATACTCTCCAGTCTTTCTTGCAAAGCAAGACAAAGCTGGAGAGTATGGGAGGAGACAGCAGACTCATCAACAACAGCCATCACTAAGAAAGTTCACTAGGACCTCACTAAGGGTAAACCGGTACACTAGCGGTCACTGGGGACGTCCGCACTAGTCAAGGGTCAGAGGGCAACTGTCATCATTATTAACCCTTTCAAGCTCCAATACGCGTTTCTGTTCTGTGTCTGGCTATTATTAGACGACTTTATTCAGATTAGTAACGGTATATGGAAGTCAAAGGGTTGATTGAGATAGTATTTACCCTTTTAATACCCACATATACTTCCCAAGTTGCATAAAATCGTCTAATAATAGCCAAAATAAACTGCTATAACGCGTCAGAGCTTCAAAGGGTAAATATATCATCACCAACCCAAAATGACCGCAGGCATTGTGTTCACTATTTCATTACCTCGCGGGGCCGTCTTTCCGGGAAACCAAAATTCACTAATGGATATTCCTGTACCGAACGGTGGGGTGATATGTGTTAAGGGGAGATGGGTCTGTTTTTCTGGGCCCTCCTTCTTCCTCATGTTTAGCCCCATTAGTGTATATTTCCTGTATACCGATATGTCAGTTAGCCGGGGATATACTGTAGGTTAATGGGAGATGGGTCTGTTTTTCTGGGCCCTCCTTCTTCCTCATGTTTAGCCCCATTAGTGTATATTTCCTGTATACCGATATGTTAGTTAGCTAGGGGTATATAGTCAGGGGAGATGGGTCTGTTTTTCTGGTCCCCCTTCTTCCTCATGTTTAGCCCCATTAGTGTATATTTCATCATTTATGTATTTTTAAATTTTTGTTAGTTTCCTCCTAGACCTCCATCAAGCTTTAAAAAAAAAAAAACCAAGACTCCCAAGATTAATTTGTACATTTTTCGATAGAAACATTTCTCGGCCGACGGCCGGTTTCTCTTAAATTACAGGCTCGCTATCGCTCGCCAGGAAATAATCAACACCTAAATGAAACGAACAAATCTAAATATTGACAAAGAAATGTAGAGAAAAGTATTAAAATCGCGAAGCTAATGGGCCGAACGTCATAAAATCTGAAAACTAATGGAGCTAAACATGAGGAAGAAGGGGGACCAGAAAAACGACCCTCTCCCCTTAAATTAATATCGGACATTCTTCTTCTGTTCTTGACCCTCTCTCTATTCCCCCGTTCTCTCTCGCTCTCTCTCTCTCTTGATTTTCTTTGTTTCTCTCTCTTTTCTTTCGCTCTTCTTCTTCTTCTTCTTCTTCTTCTTCGTCTTCTTATACACACACAATCCATATTAATTTTCATCTCTCTTACTCCCCTTCTCTCTTTTATCCCTCCTCCTCCTCCTCCGCCTCTCTCCCCAAGTACTTTCACATTCCCCCATACCATTCTTTCTTCCTCTTTTCTTTCGGTCTTCTTGCTCTTGCTCTTCTTCTTCTTCTTCCTTTACACACACAATCTCTTTTCATTTTCATCTCTCTTACTGTCCTTCTCTCTGTTATCCCCTCTCTCTCTCTCTCTCTCTCTCTCTCTCTCTCTTTTGTTTCGCTTTTCTTCTTCTTCTTTTTCACACTCTATCCATTGTCATCTCTCTTACTTTCTTTT
Source organism: Paralithodes platypus (assembly GCA_032716605.1). NCBI lineage: Eukaryota > Metazoa > Arthropoda > Malacostraca > Decapoda > Lithodidae > Paralithodes > Paralithodes platypus. The sequence goes on from CM064496.1 coordinate 4,153,604, forward strand.
ATCCCCCTCCCCCTCTTCCCTAGTACTTTCACATTCTCCCCTCCTCCTCCTCCTCTCCCCCAGTACGTTCCACATTCCCCCTTGTGGCTCTCCGAAGTTATCCCAGGGCGCCCCAGGGAGGAGATATCGGAAACCTGTATTGTCCCCCCCCCCCCCCCATTTACCCCCTTCTACACACATACATACATACACGCATATACACACACACACACAGATTCAGATTATTTTATTTCCCTTAAATATACAATGGCTGTTCGTGCAATAAAATCATCGTGAAAAGAGAGAGAGAGAGAGAGAGAGAGTGTGTGTGTGTGTGAGTGAGGGAGAGAGAGAGAGAGACTTCTACACCCCCCAACCACCCCTCACCTTGGTCACCTCTACATTGGTTCATCTATCGCGTGAAGCTACACTTACTTATGTGCTTCGGCCCATAATTATGTTCGTAAATATGTGCAGCTACTGTTTCTCAGATTAAAGCCGGTATCACACGAGCGCTTTTTCCCTCAACACTGGTCTGGCAGCTTATGAGGTCAACATTTAAAATATTTCAGTTACCTAAATTCATCTACCATCCGTTAAGTTTCCGACACCAGTGCAAAATATTCCAGAAATGTTGCCAGAAATGTTTTGATCATGGAATGTTTAGTATAAAAGCTCTCGTGTGATACCTGCTTTAGTTGAATCTACTATAAGCAGAACGTCCCGGACTTCCCAAATTGACTAATTCCTTGAACATGACGAGGTGCATTGTTATATGTGCGATCAGTTTACTTGGGAAACAAATTGACTTGCTCATGTAGTTGTGTACACCCTATGTGGTGGATTGTGTTCTTTTATATCAAAACATTATTTTATTAAGCGTTGTTTCCACAAAGCGATTTTGATCAGTTCTTTTGCATTTATCTTGTATCGTCCCAGTCTTAGTTTGTTTATTTTGCAAGTTTTACATTATAATTATATTTATACATATTTGTATCTCGACGATTCGTTTAGTCAATTCGAGAGCTCAAACTACGTCAGAATTTGTGTCCGCCAGTGTACAAAACATGTCTATATTGCCTAAAATTAAACGATTAAAAATATACAAAACGTTACTTATAAAATTATTTATAAAATTACACCTAAATGGCATGAAAGGTTTTAAAATTGACGAAAAAATGGGGCGAAAGGTCTTAACATCGACAAAATAACAGCACGAAAATCTTAAAACCTCAAAACGAATATGCTAAACATGAGGAAGAAGGGGGTCCATAAAAAGCGAGTACTAACCCCCTTAAGTGAAAGGAAAGATATCCCTACTCGAAGTTAAAAAAAAAAAAAAAAAAAACGGGGAAGAAAGCTCAACACAACACACACATCGCCTCCTCACGAGCCTCAAAAGGTGGCTACTCTTGATAAGGTGCCAGGCCACAAATGCAACCCCCCCCCCCCCCTTCCCACCAGTGTTGCCAATTTAGCTACTTTCCCGCTAGATATAGAGGTATTTACTTCGATCTAGCAGCCTCTCACATCATTAAAGTTTTCGAGCGAGTCCTGCGAAGCAAAATTTCAACATTCATGGAGGCAAATGAACTACACAACACCGGTCAACATTGGTTTAGAGCGGGAAGATCATATCTCTCACAACTTTTGGAACACTATGACAAAATTCTTAAAGCGCTAGAAGAAAAGAAAAACGTGGATGTCATTTACACCGATTTTGCTAAGGCATTTGATAAATGTGACCATGGTATAATAGCCCACAAACTGAAAGCAAAAGGTATAACTGGGAAAATCGGACGGTGGATATACAATTTCCTCGTAAACAGAAAACAATCGGTAGCAGTAAACCAAGTCACTTCTGAGCCTTCGGATGTCAAAAGCTCAGTGCCCCAAGGAACAGTGCTAGCGCCCCTTCTGTTCCTCATAATAATTTGCGACATAGATACCAACACCAGACACAGTACGGTGTCGTCTTTTGCTGATGACACAACATTAAGTAAGATAGTAAACACACAAGAGGACACGGGCCGACTGCAGGAAGACATGAATGTAGTGTTCCAGTGGACCAGGGAAAACAACATGCAATTCAATGAGGAAAAATTCCAATTAATACGGTACGGAGATAATAATGATGTTAAAGAAATTACAAATTACTTAACAGAATCTAACCACATAATAGAACGGAAAGACAGTGTGAAAGACCTTGGGGTATTAATGTCTGAAAATATGGGTTTCAAAGTACATAACCAGGTCAAAGTGGCGGCTGCGAAACGTCTAACGGGTTGGATTCTGCGTACTTTTAAAACACGCGGTGAATTGCCTATGATAACGCTCTTCAAATCTCTAGTGCTACCGCGGCTTGAATACTGTAGCGTATTAACATCCCCATACAAAGCAGGTGAAATAAATGACGTAGAGAGTGTACAAAGAAATTTCACTTCGCATATAAGTTCGATAAAACATCTACACTATTGGGAGCGTTTAAGAGCACTGAATCTGTACTCACTGGAACGTAGAAGAGAACGTTACCTAATAATATACACATGGAAAATCGCAGAGGGTTTAGTACCAAACCTACATACTCCGATAGTCATGAAATTCAGTGATAGGAGAGGCTGGGAATGCGAAATCCCCCGGATGAATAACAGGGGTGCTATGGGCTCTCTGCGAGATGGCTGGTTATCACACAGAGGCCCACGTCTCTTCAACAAACTCCCACGGCGAGTAAGAGACATGAGGGACATCTCGTTAGACAACTTCAAGAGAGCCCTAGATGTCGAACTGCAAAAAGTGCCAGACGAGCCCATCCTCGCAAGGGAGCGAGCTGTCGCTTCAAACAGTCTACTGCACCAAATCACCACCCATAACGAGGGGCGTCGCGCTCCTTGGTGCCGCTAGAGGAGCGGCGAACACATCCAAAGGTATCCAAAGGTAAGCACATTTTACCATCTAGCGGCATGAATTCTAGCGATCGAGTAATTTTAAAGCGATACTCAAAAGATAGTGGCATTATTCTAGCGATGATCGGCATTTGTTTACTATCTAGTGGAAATGATGTGGTAACCCTGCAACCCCCACCCACCCAGAGAGAACCCTTGGGGGGGGGGGGGGGGGATTTGCATACGAGACCCCAGGGAGAAGGCAATTCGATTTCAATATCAAAAGACGGCTAGGAAATCACACGGAGAGGGACGGGTGAAGGTGGTGAAGGTGGTGATGGGGTGAAGTGGTGGTGGGTGGGGGTGGTGGGAAGTGGATGGGGTGAGGTGGATGGGGGGGTAGGGTGGGGGTGGTGGTGGTGAGGGTGGGGCAAGGTGGATGGGGTGGGGGTGGGGGGGTGGTCGAAGGTGGCGATGGGGTGAGGTGGATAAGAACATACTGTAAGATAAATGGAAATCTTTAGAAGGCCTATTGGCCCATACGAGGCAGACTCCTTCTTCCCTACATTCCTATTTGTTCTATTAGTGGTGGGGTGGGGGTGGGGCTCGAAGGTGGCGATGGGGTTAAGGTGGATGGTGCTGGAAGTGGCGAGGGAGGGGGAGGATAGTGGGGGAGATTGGTGGCAGCAATGGTGATGACGGTGGAGGTGGAAATGGTGTCACAGTGATGGTGGCAGGGCGGGAGAAAAAGCTACACCACAGAGTATCAGTCACCCTATTCTCCACATAAATACATCCACAACAACATCCTTAAGCCAACAACACCCTCTTCCCTACACCACCAAAGCAATCATGTCTCTCTCTCCCTACTCCTCTCCCACATGCCACAGAGCCTCAACAAGATGGCAGCAGGGTTGATGAAGGGGCTGGGATATATTGCTCTTTGGGGCTACACATAAGGGAGAAAGGGGTCCATGTCTCTCTCTCTCTCTCTACTCCTCTCCCACACACCACACCACCATCGCCTCCGCAAGATGGCAGCAGGGTTGATGAAGGGGCTGGGATATATCGCTCTTTGGGGCTGATTGCTGGCGGGTCGTCGCTTCAATTCTGTTAACCCTGTCACCACCATTGCGAAATTTCCAGCATAGTCTGGTTACCATAAGACGATTTGCTTTAGTTTGTAATGTACGGGTAAATACGATCTCAAAAACCCGCGAGTTTTGCGCCCCTTCTGAGATACTTAAAATCCTTTGTGACCATCAGGGATGTTCAGAAACCTTTAATTTAGTTACTTCAACTTCTGCAGTTGTTTTTGAGTTAGCTGTGGGCAGAAAACTAATTTTAGAGAGGTAATTATGAGATTGAGAGAACTCTATTTCTGAATGCTAAACGGCAACACCCGAGTCCACAGGAAAGAGAAAGAGTTAATATAGAAAAAATCATAATATTAAGACGTCGTCGGTACAGAAGGGGTTAATATTCTGGAGATAATTTTCTAATACGATAATATTTTGAAGGACAATGTTATGGTGTTACTATCGTGGTGTTGCAGTGATGATGTGGTGTAATTTTGGTGTTGCGATAATGATGAGGTTTTATTATTGTCGTGGTGTTGTTGTGATGATGGTGTTGTGGTGTTGCAGTGATGATGAGGTATTGTGGTGATGTTGATGTGATGATGATGTGTTGTGATGATGTGGTGTTGTTGTGATGATGTTGTGGTATTACTATCATGGTGTTATTGTAGTGTTGTGATGATGATGTGGTGATGTTGTAATGTTGTGATGATGTGATATTACTATAGTGGTGTTGCAGTGATGATGAAGTGTTGTGGTGATGTGGTATTATTATTGTCTTGCTATTGCAGTGATGATGTGGTGTAGTTATGGTGTTGATGTGATGATGTTGTGGTATTACTATAGTGGTGTAGTGATGATGTGATATATTGTGGTGGTGATGTTGTGGCATAACCGTCGTAGTGTTGCAGTGATGATGAGTTGTGGTGATGATGTGGTATTCCTATAGTGGTGTTGCAGTGATGATGTGGTGTTCTAGTGATGTTGTTGCGGTATTACTATAGTGGTGTTGCAGTGATGATGTGATGTATTGTGGTGATGATGTGGCATAACCATCGTAGTGTTGCAGTGATGATGAGTTGTGGTGATGATGTGGTATTCCTATAGTGGTGTTGCAGTGATGAAATATTGTGATGTTATGATGTTATGGAATCAAAATTATGGTGTTGTGGTGTAGCTATGGTATTGCCCCGGTGGTGTTGTTGGTGAAGAAGTAGTAGTAGTGGTGGTGTTGTGGTGGTGGTGTGGCGGGTGTAGTAAGCGATTGCCAGCCCCTTAATAAACCTCAGAAGGGGAGCGTTGACCCCCCCCCCCCATACACATTGTTCACAGGGGAATCCAATTAGAGAAGGAGAAGGGGGGGGGGGGAAGGAGGAGGGTTATGGAGGAGGAAAGACTAGGGCGAAGAAGGGGTGCAGGAGAGAGGAGGGATGTGGAGGAGGAGGAGGTGGGGTGCGAAGAAGAAGGGGGAGTGTTGACGAGAAGGGATATGGAAGATGAGGTGGAGGAGAGGGAGGAGAAGGTGGGGTATGGAGAGGGAGGAAGAAAGAGGAGCGTTGAGAAGGAGGTGGTGGAGGTGCAGGACGGAGTACAGACGATTGGAAGGGGGAAGAGGTGGAGTGAAGAAGATTGGGAGGGGGAAAAAAAAAAAGAGTGTTGAGAAGAAGAGGAGGAAGAAAGAGGGGTTGTGGAGGAAGAAGAGGAAAGAGAAGTGTTGAGAAGTAAGAGGAGGGAAAGGGGTTTGTGGAGAAGGAGGTGTAAGAAGGGAGAGAAGAAGATTGGAAGGGGGAAGAGGAGTGCTGAGAAGGAAGGAGGTGGAAAGGGGAGTATTAAGAAGGAAGAGGTGGAGGAAAGAGGAGTGGTGTATAGATCAAGAGGTGTAAGAGTAAGTGAAGCAGATTGGAATGGGGAAAAGGAATGCATACTATAGGTTCCAGGAATACCAAGCTGGAATGTGTATATATAGAACTAGGGTTAGGTCGGGATAGGGAGGCCTGGCGGTGGTTGGAAAGGTAAATATGTGTAATATGTGGTTGAAATTAGAATAGGATATATTATATAGTAAGATGAGCCGCTAAAGGGTTTAGCATAAAATTCAAGATTGCTTAAGGTGTCAGTGGTTATTTTTGGGTCAATTTATTTATATATTAATTTATTTTTTAGTTTCCTCGCCAGAGCTTCATCAAGCTTAAAAACACTCTCCCGAGACTCTCCTTCAAGATAAGTTGGTACATTGTTCGATAGAAAAAGCCGGCTTCTCTTAAATTACTGGCTCGCTATCGCTCGTCAGAAAAACATCAACACCTAAATGGCACGAAAGGTCTAAATAATTGACAAAAAAATGAGGCGAAAGATCTCAAAATCGCCAAACTAACGGAACGCACGTCTTAAAATCGCAAAACTAATATGCTAAACATGAGAGAGAAGGGGGTCCAGAAAAAGTTACTACCTCCCTCTTGACAACAATAACTTCCAATGAAATTATAACACGGTTTAACTATGATATTATAACAAAGTTACTACCTCCCTCTTGACAACAATAACTTCCAATGAAATTATAACACGGTTTATCTATGATATTATAACAAAGTTACTACCTCCCTCTTGACAACAATAACTTCCCATGAAATTATAAACGGTTTAACTATGATATTATAACAAAGGGGTTGGAATGACCGACTGGCTAGCAACAAGTGTGTGTGTGTGTGTGTGTGTGTGTGTGTGTGTGTGTGTGGTGCTTGTATGATGTTATTTCATTGTGTGTGTGTGTGTGTGTGTGTAAGAGAGAGAGAGAGCATGCGTGTATAAGTATATTTTAATTGTGTTTGCTTATATATATATATATATATTAGTGTAGCCAGGGAGGATATCTTCTTTCAGGCAGGTGCGATTAAAATAATAGGCACAGTTTGCATTATTGAGTTTTGTATTGATACTCTCAATTTTTCGTATAGTTTTTCTGGTATTTTCAGGAAGTTGGTAAAGGAGGTTTGCAAATGGTTCCGACGTTTCATGGGGGGCCTCGCTGTGGAAGGCACGCCCTTCCACAGCGAGGCCCCCCTTCCACAGCGAGGCCCCCCATGATGCCCCAAGGAATGCCCCCTCCACACACGCAGATGAACGACGCAGAGGCCCCGCCCACTCCTGCGTCCGGCCAGCCTACCAGAGCTAGTCTTAGGTTAGCCAACCAGCGTGCAGCTAGCACACAATAATCCCTCTCTTGATCTTGTATCGCCTATATAAACTCAACTTATCACCTTCTAACTTCACTTCTCCTTGATAATGATGGCTGCGCCCATTGAAACGTCGGAACCATTTGCAAACCTCCTTTACCAACTTCCTGAAAATACCAGAAAAACTATACGAAAAATTGAGAGTATCAATAAAAAACTCAATAATGCAAACTGTGCCTATTATTTTAATCTCACCTGCCTGAAAGAAAATATATATATATATATACAGTAGGCCTATATATATATATATATATATATATATATATATATATATGTATGTGTATAAACATAAGTGCCCCCCCCCCCCCCCCCCCCACCCGGCTCATCCCGTACCGGTAATAACATCGTCAGCACGGATAAGCCTCACAGGACTTACCTTAGGATTACCCGGTCTCAGTACGTCCCCCCAGCCTCCGTGCACCCTTGCCAGGCACAAAGGAGAGCAAGCAACAACATATATATTATTACACACCCCTACAAGCAAATCTATCAACACACACGCCTACACTCTCCCTTCATCCTATGACTTAAGGGGAAGTTTTTAGTTTGGTCCCTATATATCCTTCAAGCTTAAGATTACACCCCCTTGAGCCCCTTTCAAGACAAATTTTTACATATTTCGGTAGAAAAATGTCCCGGCTGAAAGCCGGTTCCTCTTAAATTACAGGCTCGCTATCGCTCGCCAGGATAAAATCGACACCTAAATGGCACGAAAGGTTTTAAAATTTACAGAAATGGGTCGAAAGTTCTTAAAATCGTCAAAATAATGGGGCGAACATCTTAAAGTTAGAAAAACAATGGGGCTAAGCATGAGGGAGAAAGGAGTCAAGAAAAAATCCCTCAAGTGGATATCTCCCCTTAAACTGCTTTAAACTGCTTGTGTCCAGGCATTTTGACCCCAACGTCCCTTGAACTTGGCTCTGTCACTCTTTTGGCTTTGTGGGAGACACTCGTTACAAGCGCCCTGCCTTTTGTCTCCTTCCTACATATATATGGAAAACAACAAACATTATGTACTGAGAATGATGAAGGCAACTAACTATACACGAACTCAAAGCAAATCACACCGATAGAGCAGGTACATCGGCCCGTCAAATCCCTTTTTAAGGGGAGGTTTTTAGTTTGGTCTCTAGGTATCCATCAAGCTTAAGATTACACCCCCTTGAGCCCCTTTCAAGATAAATTTGTAAATTTTTCGGTAGAAAAATGTCCCGGCTGAAGGCCGGTTCCTCTTAAATTACAGGCTCGCTATCGCTCGCCAGGATAAAAGCGACACCTAAATGGCACGAAAGGTCTTAAAATTGACAGAAATGGGTCGAAAGTTCTTAAAATCGTCAAAATAATGGGGCGAATGTCTTTAAAATAGAAAAGCAATGGGGCTAAACATGAGGGAGAAAGGAGTCAAGAAAAAAATCCCTCAAGTGGAAACCTCCCCTTAAGCAACCCGACCCGTCCGTTTAATTGTGGGATTACCGCCTCAATACAGCGAGTTCGGTTACGGGGAGCCGGATTATAGACGATTATAACGGCAATCACCGTATTAAACCCCCGTGTGGAGAAAATACAGTCAGAAAACGAGAGATATAGATAGATAGATAGATGAGAGAGAGAGAGAGAGATTCCAAACCATCTCCATAAATCTCACAATAGGACCTTTCTCTCTACCTCACTGTTATTTCTTAAGCACGAGAGCTTTTATACTCAATATTCGATGATCAACATTTTTCTGGCAACATTTCTGGAATATTTTGCACTGGTATCGGAAACTAGACTGATGGTAGATGAATTTAGGTAACAGAAAAAATATCAAATGTTTACCTTATGAGCTGCCAGATCAGTGTTAAGGATAAATGTTGGGTGAAAAAGCGCTCGTGTGATACCGGCTTTACTTTATTCTTTTACCGGGGTAAATTAACACCTTACGAGCGGCCTATGCGGTTTATTTATGTGTACCGCACAGCGGGGTGTTTTTAGCCAAAATAGGGCTGTTTACGTGATCATTTTCATGCCTAAATAAGACCCAGAACGTAAAACAAGTACCTATCCCTGAAAGGGCATAAACAGAGCTTTCGAATGACACCATAACGATCCTTGTATGATGGATAGTTTTCTTGCAATAACCGTGCAACGCGAGTGCAAAAAGCAGGTAATTCGGTACTTTCAGTACATAATTGAGTATGTAGCGAGTGAGAGAGGGAGGAGGGAGCTGAGATTTGTGTCAGTAGGTTCGCCGCGGTGGTCTGGAGCAGTCATACGCTCGCTAGTCTCCTGCCACCACTTGTCTCTCTCTCTCAGCCACATTACGTGCTGAAATTGCCACTCGAGTTATGTCGAGCGCCGCCACATAGTCCAGCTTTATTTAACTCGACTTATGTTGCTCGCCGCTAATTAAGGGTGTTTGTGGTCATGGGTGAAGAAAGTGTTTTATCCTCTTTCTCTCTCTCTCTCTCTCTCTATATATATATATATATATTGTGACGCACCCCAGTGCTGGGCAACGCAACCTGATTGTACTCCTTGGTACTCCACTGTACCGCCCGTGATCTGGCTACCGTCAGCCGCTATGTATATTGAGTGTGACAACTTATAACTATGTTCTTTGTATCTCTGCAAAGGTCTCGTCATGTGCTAACCAGTGGTGGGTTTTGTTTTAAGCCATGTCGAGACCTTCCATTTAATATGTAGTATCAATAGAGAAGTTGATAGATGAGTAATGGGAGTTCAGAGAGAGAGAGTGAGTTAGGCTTCAGAGCAAGAGGGTAGCAACACGCCGCGCTGCCGGCCGGGTGGTTGCCAGACGTATGGACTGGTTGGCAGCCTTGCCCTTATAGCTAGGCGCGATAGGGTTGGTAGTCCATTGTTGCCTGCCTGGGCTGGGCCCATGTTGTCGTACAGCACACTGCCTGGAGGTTGGCTGTGTGTTCCTTGACCAGGTTGCCTAGAACCTTTGAGATTCTAACATCCCTTGCTCTCTGTCCCCACTTCTCACGGTTGCACTCTTTCTCTCTGACGACATTACTCTCATTTCATTCTTCTCTCTATTTAAATGCATAACCTTCCCTTGAGGTCCTAAAGGAGTTTCAGCACTCACCTCTCGTATTACTCTTAGGACAAGCATATATTTACATGTATTAGATTTAAGGGGTTAATGTGAACAGCGATCTTCTTGATGAGGATAGTTGGTGAACGTTCTACATGTTCACGAGTTATATGCCCTGCTCATCATCCCATTTGTGACTAGACTGGTGCCATGTGTAAGAGCCCGACCATGCCCAGGAGTTGTCTGTAGAGGGACGAGGACTTAGCCTTGATTTGCATACCGAGCCAGGAGCGAGTGTAGCACCCGAGACTACAGCTCGCTCGTAGTGCCGGTATAGTAGAGTAACGTAATTTATCTGTCCTTGTGTTCTCTACAGTCTTCTCCTGGGTTCTCGCTTTCGGTGCTGGGACTCGTTGTTCCTGTGACTTGGCCTGCTAGCTAGAACACATGGGGATGATGAGTGGGATATATCTTTATTTTACTATGCATTGCAGCTCTCTTTAAGTATATATCTATAACACTTTACAATACACATTACTCACACACAAGACAACACTATTAATACTTTCATGTATCAATTAACTGCACTGTCGTTTTGCTGCTGTGTCCGGAGTTCTGTTGCGTAGGGCGCATACGGACTCGGAGGGGAGACAGAGTGAGAGAAGCGAAGTAGCCTATGCGGTAGTAGGCTACCGGCGCAGTACTGTTGCCTGCAACCTTTTAGTTATTCCAAGTATAGATTCATTATTATAATAAGTGACTACTATTTATGTTCCTCCCATGTGTATTATTAGGTATCTACTGGATCATGAACATCTTGTATGCTACATGCTAGTGCATGTTAGTAGGGGACAGTTAGTGTAGTGCACGCGCTTTCAAGTAGGCGTGTACATTTGTCATTTAGCATTTCACTGTCATACCTTTAGCCTCCTTATATTCTACATTATTAGAGGCTTAATATTAACGTAGTTTCTTGAGTATTGCATTTCTTTAGTAATAACGTAACCTATAAATGTCTGAGGGAGTTTAGCCTCATAGCCTACCCCTGTTGTACACTTTCGCCGAGTTAAGGTACCTCGTTACCGTAGACGATAACTCTGTAGGGCGTTGGTGCTTTTGTTGTCTGGAGCATATAGTATTTGGGACTGGAATCGAGCGTGTCGTTGTCACTTAAGCCATTTCTGTCCTACGATCAAGAATCCCGAATATGTATTGCCGATCCAGCCGTAACAATATATATATATATATATATATATATATATATATATATATATATATATATATATATATAGTTCTTAATAGTTCCCGTATAAAATCTCTTTCTACAAGCCGCAATGTTGCATCTCTTTCACTCTTCTATCGCTATTTCAAATAACCAGTGTTCATCGGAGCTCTAAGTGCATACCCCCTCCCTTGCGTCAAGTGCGAGGCACCCGCCTTTCAACACAGTCCCAGTCCTATTATGTCCCTCCAACCCAAGTATTATTATTTCTTGGTTGAGGAGGTTAGGTGCGGATGCACCACTTCTGCGTTCCACCTGGTTCCCTTCCCACATCAAACCCCTTCTTGGGGAATGTAGGCTCCCTTGTGGTAGCCATGGTCAACCTGTTGACTACTTATGATAGGTTGGGTAAGGAATTGTCTATTTTCAGCCTATATTGGCTTCCGGCTCGAATTATACCGATTTATATAAACACACACTAACTCGCTCACTGACACACACACACCCACACTAACTCCCCCACACACACACACACACTCGCTCTCTCTCACACTCACACACACTAACTCCCTCAAACACACACACACCCTCACTCTCTTTATCTTTCAATACTGAATAACAGACAGTGAAGACAAACCCCTCCTAATGCATATGTCTCGTCAGATGAAATACAGACAAAGCAAGATACGAAACTATGGAAATATACCGTATTGTCTTCAGTATGCGCTTCAACTTATTCCAAGGAAAGTAAATGTATAATAAAATAAACTGAATACTTTTAATCATATGCTTTCATTAATTTATTCAAATACATTAGGGTTTGTAATGGAGGATAAATGTTAAAAACGGGAGTTCCTTAATAGATAGTGTATTTGTATTATTAAATTGGCTCCTATTTGTTTTATATGAATTATAAGCGAAAACAAATTTGCAAAAATGGGAAGAGGCTAAAAATGTAAAAGTTATTTTTGTAAACGTAAACCTATATTTGGTAAAGCAACACTGATTTCGTTATTTTCTATTTGTCTATGGGTCGCTTTTCTGGTCCCCCTTCTTCCTCATGTTTAGCCCCATTAGTGTTCAGATTTTAAGACGTTCAGCCCATTAGCTTGGCGATTATAAGACCCATCATCATCATCATCATCACAATATCATAACTAACATAATTATCGCCACCCCCATCATCACCACCATTGTCATCATCACCACCACCAACATCATCACCAACAACACCACTACCACCATTGTCACCAACATCAACATCACCACCTCTATCACCAACTCTTTCTCCTCCATCACCATCATCAATATTTAACATCACCACCACCAACATCAATATTACCCCTACCACCATCAACAACATCAACAACACCATCACCAACATCAACACCACCACCATTAAACACATAATAGTAGCGTTAACGTTAATTCGCAATCAAATAGTTAAACACATAATAGTAGCGTTCACGTTAATTCCCAATCACATATCTCACTAACCAACATAACGTAAGTGTTTACACCGAACACACTTAACACACATATATATAATCTGACTGACAGTCACAATCCCATTATAATACTTCACCCCGTCTTCCTCCAGCTGCAAGTTCACCTTCCCCAACTCCAAATGAGACTGATTTGAATGCCCACAACTCGGGTCTTATATACCAAACAATGATGGTGTAGGAACGAATCAGGAGGCGAGTGATGGTGCGCGCTCCAATCATAGCTCCTCGAGTTGCATAGCAGGTGCCTGGTCCACTCACAGCTCCTGGCGTCGATCATACGTCATAGCATCGGTCATCGAGGTAGTTTGCAGGGTCCCCTATGACGCACGCAGGTGTGCAGGTATGCGGGCGAGCTGATTTACCCTCTCGTTTGGTCGCTCGCTAGTCTGCTTCACCGTTTGGGTAGTTTGGCTCCTTCAACTCTAATTCTAACACTTAAATTAACATACAGGGCTCCGTATGTCAGGCCTCCCCCCTAGAAAAGAGTTTAAGGAGTATTGTACATAATATTAAACATAATACATAAAGAGATTCACCACCAGATTGGCAACAGCGAGATTATAATGAGGATATAATAAGGATATCACCCAAAGTAGGCAACGTCTCCAGGTACCACATCAGAACATAGCCGGAACGTAGCTGGAGCGTTATTCGAACTGCAAGGCATCTCACAGCTGAAGGCTTGAAAGCGCACTACAAAAGCATGATATTTACCTCGCTACAAGGGAGAGCTAATTGCCAAAATCCTCTCATTAAATTAAACTTACTGCTGCATGAGGCCAAACTGGTAAATGCAATCTTTGATCCGTGGCAGTGGGTAGGTATCGTTCCTTTTGACAGCATTGACTTGCCTATAGTCCCTACAAAACTTATGGCTCCCGTCTGGCTTCGGCACAAGTATGACCGGACTACTCCACTGGCTGAAGGCCCTAGTGATCAGTTCATTAGATAACATAAAGTCAAGCTCGACCTGCAGTATACTCCTGCGTTGGGGCGAGACACGGTAGGGGGATAGTTTAATGGGAGTTGCATCCCCTACGTCGATGTCGTGCACGGCCAAAGAAGTGAGCCCTGGAGTATCACGGAACACACTGGGAGACTGAGATAAAACAGAGATTAGTTGGTTCGCTTGATCAGAGGGAAGATGACATAGTTTAGATGGTAATTCCCTCAAAGCCACTGAATTATACTGAAAGTTGGATAGGCTACATGACAAGTCAAAGTCTGCATGGATACCTTCAGGCTCTGGAACAGTCTGTTGCGGGTCAGTAAGAGAACTGAAGACTTCGTCCGCACCAGGCTGTTCACAGGTCCTGACATTCACTGCCACAGTGGGAGAATCTGGAGGAGAGGAATCAGGGGACCTATGGTAGGGCTTCAACATATTTATATGGAATACTTGCGTGGGCTTTCTCATGTCTGGGGTAGTTACTAGATAATCGGTAATGCTCACCCTCCGAATGATCTTATATGGGCCCCTGAACTTGGCAGATAAAGGTTGGCCAAAAAGGGGGAGCAGGACCAAAACCTCATCACCGGGCTTAAACTCCCTCTCACAGGCTTTTCTGTCATACCATTTCTTCATGGAGCTTTTAGCCACTGTCAAGTTTTGAGCGGCAAACTCACATGAGGATCTCAGCCGGGTTTTGAAATCTGAAACATACTTGAGGAGGTTTTGGTTCCCCTCCTGGCCAACTAGGCTATCCTGCAATAGTTGCAAAGGACCTCTTACCTGGTGACCGAAAACTAGCTCATTAGGGGAAAAACCCAGGGATTCAGTTGGAACCTCACGAGTAGCAAATAAAAGAAAAGGTACCCCCTTATCCCACTCAACTCCGGTCTCTGTACAATACTTACGTAACATTCCCTTTAATGTCTGATGATATCGTTCGAGAACCCCTTGACTCTCTGGGTGGTAGGTGCTAGACTTTACATGCTCGATACCCAACTCCTTCAGGGACTGCTGGAAAATGTTAGAGGTAAAATTAGTTCCTTGATCACTTTGCACCTCATGGGGGAAACCCATTCTGGTGAAGAATTTGAGCAGTTCCTTGATAACAGTTGGAGCAGAGGTAGTCCTTAAGGGTATAGCCTCTGGGTAGCGAGTTGCCATGTGCATGATAGTTAATAAATAAATGTTACCTTGGGAAGTCTTAGGCAATGGGCCTACAATGTCCACTACCACCCGAGTAAAAGGATTCTCGAAAACGGGCAAGGGCACCAGAGGATGTACAGGCACCTTCTGATTGGGTTTTCCTGTCATCTGGCAAGTGTGACACACTCTACAACACTCCACTACATCTGCACGCATTCCTGGCCAGGAAAAGTGGGCTCTGATTCTGTCTAGAGTTTTTCTCACACCTAGGTGTCCTGCCAATGGTATACAATGTGCCATTTCCATGATATCTCTACGACAAGGTTTGGGGACTACTACTTGATGGATGTCCCAAGCCCCGTCATCGATTGGTCTGTGTGGTGGTCTCCATCTTCGCCACAATACTCCTCCTTTGAGGTAGAAATATTCACCACCCTCCTTCTCACATTCCTCTTCACTCACGGACCTGGCAGCTAACTCCTTGCATTCACAATCATTTCTCTGTAGCTCTACCAGGCCACTAGGACAATTTGGAGGGGTTTCATGGTCATCGTTAGGGTCAAGATGAGCCATAAAGGTGTCAGATAAATCCACCTCAGTCACATCATCAGGCACAGTTGGAGCGTCATTCGCACTCTCATCATCCCTTTTATCAACTCTTACATTCGGTACATTTCTGTCTGAGGGAACTGCTACTTGACACATTGAACGTGTGACAGCACACACAGGGAAAACTGTTGGCATCTCCTTTTCGAGCTCACCGGTTAGTGGCTCGTTAACAGGGGAAAGTGACAAAATGGGGTCTGGTCGGACCTTCTCACCTGCTACATCATTCCCCAAAATGAGTGTTACCCCAGGCACAGGGATATCTTGGGACCTACACAAAGCTATGGTGGCCTCACCCTGTAGTAACTCACATTCAATTTCGCCTTTTACCAAGTATGCATAAAACTGGCCTCCAGCACCTCTCATTACAACTGGTTCGCCAGGTGGGCACTCAGTGTAAGGATTCACCATGAGGGTGCTAGTAGAACCTGTGTCTCTCAGAATTTTTACCTCATGCATACAACCATTTAATCTCACGTTGCCAGATGAAATAAAGGGACGGTAACTGTCCTGCACTGATGGTGAAATTATTATTGGCTTAACCCTAGTGGGTTGCACCACACATGCTACTACACCCCTGTCTAGATGATTTACGTTAGCTGCTAGGTACTCCTGTCGGGAGTCCTGCATTAAAGGAACTTTTGGTGCTAGGTACTCCTTCTGTCGGGAGTCCTGCATTACAGGCACATATGGAGTTTGAGATACGGCGGCAACTGTCTGCCCCGATCTCTCGGTTCTCTCCTTGGCCCAGCACTGATAAGCTAGGTGGCCTCTCTTGCCACAAAAAGTACATACTTTAGGGGATACGGGAACGTTCCCTCTTTGAGCATTACTATTAGTTTGGGGCCCACCTCTGTTACCATTGCCCTGAGTCGCATTTTTAGTTGGGGGAACAATTATATTTTGGCTAGCTGGGGAAGACGTTATAGGCTTGTGACTGGGTCTGTCAGATTTGTGATTGGGATACTTAAAATTAGAACTAGAATTATCGTAGGGCTTCTTTCCACGAAATTTGTTGTTGAGCACGTATGTGTCAGCCATGTCAGCAGCGTCGGCAAGACAATCTACCTTTTTCCCCTTTAAATGATAGGATACAGAAGAATCAATTTTCCATAGGAAATTTTCTAACAGGACCAACTCCTTCAGATCGTTGTAGCTTGTGACTTTCTTACTCTTGACCCAATGATTGAAAGTTTTAGTCATGGTCCTGGCAAATACCTTATGGGTTTCGTCTACTTTCTTCTGGTTTTTACGGAAAGATTGCCTGTATGCCTCAGGCTGCAATTGATAGGTTTTTAAGATAGCTTCTTTGAGATTGTCATAATCCTGCCTAACTTCTGCTACTTCTGACAAATACGTGGCTCGAGCCTGCCCTGTCAAAACAGTTTGTAACATAAAAGGCCATTGATCTCTTGTCCACTTCATACCTCCAGCAACTTCCTCAAACAAAACAAAGAAATCCTGCACATTATCCTCAGTGAAAGGTGGAATGACACTAGTCATAGTCAATCCCAGAGGGGGAGCAATTACGGGAGCATTTGTATTGACATTTAGTTGAGCCGTTTGATATTGATATTGATAATGTTCGGTCTTTATTCTGGCTTCTTCGGTATTTATTCTGGCTAGTTCTATTTTTAGTCTGGCTTGTTCGGCATTTGCTTCGGCATTTAGTCTGGTTTGTTCGGTCTTTATTCTGGCTAGTTCCAGTACTTGATCACCGGTCAAACCAGGTGGCACTTGTTCATCAAGCTGGCTAGGTCTACTAGGGATCCCACCAACTGCTCCGTCACCCTCCCCGCCTTCTGCAGGGAACAGGTGGGTTTTTATGGTCTGAGCCACCTCTACTTTAGACATGTTTGAGACAGTTAATTGGAGATGTGAGGCAAGCACTTTCAGTTCGGATTTTGACAGACAGTCAATATCAGGGGCTGTGGGTTCTGATTCTATGAAAACTCGAGCATCTTCGTCATTAATTAGTTGAGGCATGATTAATATTTGATTTTTAAGTAGTGAAACGGTAATGAAACTGAGTGAAACTGTATGAAACGAATCCTGGCAAGGTCGCCACTCTTCTGTTACGTATCTTGATCCTCAAGTGGTTAACTTGATGAATCTAGATAGCACAGAGATATATATTAAGGTATCAGTCAGCTGAAGGCAAAACAAAAGTAAAATCTAATAAAATAATTTCCTGTTGTTGCTTCCTTTCCTTTTGGATCTTAGGACTTAGTATCCTTTATTGACCGATACTCTTTAATTATGAAAAATACTGAAACTAATTAAAGTCATGTAGTATTTATAAAGAATTATTATTTAACCGAAGCTTAGTAGGCTATGGTTATGAACCGAATAAGTTATAGCTAAAGAAGGACTATTAATTTTATAAAAAGTCTTGAAAGATAAATATTAAAGTAAGAATATTTCTGTCTCTTACCCTTTTTGAAATTAATAGATAGTTTTCTTATATGTCCTTTTATTTATATTTAATGTAATTATTCTTGGTTCTTGTCTTACGTTAATAGTATTATATTATTATTATCATCAGGATTTATATCAAAGTCACATAAACAGTTAGATATATATTTAATAATTAGTTAAATGTATTTCTTAACCACGTAACCTTGAGGTTTGATTATGAGTAAATAAAGTTACAGGATCGTTTCATAGATTCGATTCAGGTCTCACTCAAATAATATGAAAAGCAAAATATAATATTTTGAAGCAAAAGAATTTTCTTCAGCTTAGGAAATCACTAGAAGTAATATTAACACAGCCATGTTAGTCTAAGGCGATATTACTAATACGAGACAATAGCATCACCGTACTAAGCACCGTTAAGCAATGTAAGCTTAATTCAAAGAAAATGAAAGAACTCTTAAGTATTAATATAAAACAATAGTATTACTTTCATCGTAACCCAATTACTTAACCCTTAAAAAGCGGCTCACCACTTAAGTCGAGTTAAATAAAGCTGGACTATGTGGCGGCGCTCGACATAGGTCGAGTGGCAATTTCAGCACGTAATGTGGCTGAGAGAGAGAGACAAGTGGTGGCAGGAGACTAGCGAGCGTATGACTGCTCCAGACCACCGCGGCGAACCTACTGACACAAATCTCAGCTCCCTCCTCCCTCTCTCACTCGCTACATACTCAATTATGTACCGAAAGTACCGAATTACCTGCTTTTTGCACTCGCGTTGCACGGTTATTGCAAGAAAACTATCCATCATACAAGGATCGTTATGGTGTCATTCGAAAGCTCTGTTTATGCCCTTTCAGGAATAGATACTTGTTTTACGTTCTGGGTCTTATTTAGGCATGAAAATTATCACGTAAACAGCCCTATTTTGGCTAAAAACACCCCGCTGGGCGGTACACATAAATAAACCGCATAGGCCGCTCGTAAGGTGTTAAAGAGTTGCTTTAGTCCACAAGTTAGGCAACTAAAATAGTTAAGTACATAATAATAGCGTTAACGTTAATTCGCAATCAAATAGTTAAACACATAATAGTAGCGTTAACGTTAATTCGCAATCAAATAGTTAAACACATAATAGTAGCGGTCACGTTAATTCCCAATCACATATCTCACTAACCAACATAACGTAAGTGTTTACACCGAACACACTTAACACACATTTATATAATCTGACTGACAGTCACAATCCCATTATAATACTTCACCCCGTCTTCCTCCAGCTGCAAGTTCACCTTCCCCAACTCCAAATGAGACTGATTTGAATGCCCACAACTCGGGTCTTATATACCAAACAATGATGGTGTAGGAACGAATCAGGAGGCGAGTGATGGTGCACGCTCCAATCATAGCTCCTCGAGTTGCATAGCAGGTGCCTGGTCCACTCACAGCTCCTGGCGTCGATCATACGTCATAGCATCGGTCATCGAGGTAGTTTGCAGGGTCCCCTATGACGCACGCAGGTGTGCAGGTATGCGGGCGAGCTGATTTACCCTCTCGTTTGGTCGCTCGCTAGTCTGCTTCACCGTTTGGGTAGTTTGGCTCCTTCAACTCTAATTCTAACACTTAAATTAACATACAGGGCTCCGTATGTCAGAATATATATATATATACTGTATACTGTATACTGTATATATATAATGTATATATATATATATACTGTATACTGTATACTGTATATATATAATGTATATATATATATATACTGTATACTGTATACTGTATATATATAATGTATATATATATATATACTGTATACTGTATACTGTATATATATATATATATATATACTGTATACTGTATACTGTATATATATACTGTATATGAATAAATAGACCCCAACAAATAACCGCAGTTCCCTTAAGGGGAGGTTTTTAGTTGATTCCCTAGACTTCCATCAAACTTAAAATTACCCCCCCTAGACCCCCTTTCAAGATAAATTTGTACATTTTTCGGTAGAAAAATGTCCCGGCTGAAGGCCGATTCCCCTTAAATTACAGGCTCGCTATCGCTCGCCAGGAAAAACCTAAATGGCACGAATGGTTTTAAAATTGACAGAAATGGGGCGAGGGTTCTTAAAATCGCCAAACTAATGGGTCGACTGTCTTAAAATCTCAAAAGCAATGGGGCTAAACATGAGGGAGAAAGAGGTACAGACAAAAATCCTCCAGGTGGAAATCTGCCCTTAATAGTGTTTGAGCAGTCTATGTTCTCGTGGATGTAGTGCTTGGAGTGAAAACATTTAGGCGTGTATCATGGAGTGGATTTTGTTTTTGTTTTTATTTACTCAGACCCGGAAAACAGCATTACATAATTATGAGTTAGATCGGCCCATCAAATATTTAATGAACGCGGACAGAGAGAGAGAGTACAAAGGAGTACAAAGGAAATCAAGCAACAACAGGTCTAGTGACTCTTCTAGGCTGCTTGTCCTCCAAAACACTGAGGATCAAGTGTCCAAACAGTGGTTTAGAGTGGGTAAGGGAACATTGGAAAGGGAACTACTGCCCTGGAACAAATATCCGTGTCAGGATTAGGAAGTTAGTAGGGGACTGATGGGTTAGTAACTGAGGGGGGGATGAAATAAAGTTATTCATTTACAAACGCAGTCAGTCGCGGATTTGATGCGAGCTATTTGTCTAGGCGAAGTTTAAATTAATCAACGGTGCTGCAGTCTATAACGTCTCGGGGAAGCCCATTCCACAAGTTGACAACTCGATTGAAGAAGAAATTCGTAGATTAGTGTGAGTTAAAAGATTTACCAATAATTTTGCAACCGTTTCTCCGCGTGTAATTAGATTGGTCGATAGTGAAGTACTTACTACAGTTCATAATGTCGATGCCTTTGATGATTTTGAACACTTGAATTAAGTCGCCTCTTAATCTGCGCTGGGATAAAGGAAATAGATTAAAATTTCTAAGACTCTCCTCGTATGGGTTGTTCTTTAGGCTAGGTATCATTTTGGTAACTCTTACGTTGAACTCGTTCTAGTTTGTTTATGTCTTTTTGGTAATAAGGGCACCAGGATTGAACGCAGTATTCCAGAAGAGGGCGGACTAAGGAATTGTAAAGGGTTAGGATAACTGCTGAAAAAGAGGCGAATCCCATTTGTCAACTTCATTAATTAAGGGAAGATGGGCCGTTTTATTGGTCTATTAAGGGGAGATATCCACTTGCTGGATTTTTTTCTTGACTCCTTTCTCCCTCATGTTTAGCCCCATTGCTTTTCTAATTTTAAGACGTTCGCTCCATTATTTTGACGATTTTAAAACTTTCGACCCATATCTGTCAATTTTAAGACCTTTCGTTCCATTTAGGTGTCAATTTTTTCCTGGCGAGCGATAGCGAGCCTGAAATTTAAGGGGAACCGGCCTTCGGCCGGGAAATTGTTCTACCGAAAAATGTACAAATTTGTCTTGAAAGGGGGTCAAGGGGGAGTAATTTTAAGCTTTATGGAAGTCTAGGGAATCAACTAAAAACCTCCCCTTAATTAATGTATTCCTATAGTTCTTAGTTTCCTCGCTAGACCTCCATCAAGCTTAGAAAAACACCCCCTAGACCCCCTTCAAGATAATTACAAGAACATTAAACAAACATACAGCATAACCAATACAAGAACATTAAACAAACATACAGCATAACCAATACAAGAACATATAAACAAGAACATTAAACAAACATACAGCATAACCAATACAAGAACATTAAACAAACATACAGCATAACCAATACAAGAACATTAAACAAACATATAGCATAACCAATACAAGAACATTAAACAAACATACATCATAACCAATACAAGAACATTAAACAAAACATACAGCATAACCAATACAAGAACATTAAACAAACATACAGCATAACCAATACAAGAACATATAAACAAGAACATTAAACAAACATACAGCATAACCAATACAAGAACATTAAACAAACATACAGCATAACCAATACAAGAACATTAAACAAACATATAGCATAACCAATACAAGAACATTAAACAAACATACATCATAACCAATACAAGAACATATAAACAAGAACATTAAACAAACATACAGCATAACCAATACAAGAACATGTAAACAAGAACATTAAACAAACATACAGCATAACCAATACAAGAACATATAAACAAGAACATATAAACAAACATACAGCATAACCAATACAAGAACATATAAACAAGAACACTAAACAAACATACAGCATAACCAATACAAGAACATAATTATAAACAAGAACATTAAACAAACATACAGCATAACCATTACAAGAACATATAAACAAGAACATTAAACACACATACAGCATAACCAATACAAGAACTATTATAAACAAGAACATTAATCAAACATACAGCATAACCAATTCAAGAACATATAAACAATAACATTAAACAAACATACAGCATAACCAATACAAGAACATTATAAACAAGAACATTAAACAAACATACAGCATAACCAATACAAGAACATATAAACAAGAACATTAAACAAACATACAGCATAACCAATACAAGAACATATAAACAAGAACACTAAACAAACATACAGCATAACCAATACAAAAACATATAAACAAGAACATTAAACAAACATACAGCATAACTAATACAAGAACATATAAACAAGAACACTAAACAAACATACATCATAACCAATACAAGAACATATAAACAAGAACATTAAACAAACATACAGCATAACCAATACAAGAACATATAAACAAGAACATTAAACAAACATACAGCATAACCAATACAAGAACATAAAACAAGAACACTAAACAAACATACAGCATAACCAATACAAGAACATATAAACAAGAACACTAAACAAACATACAGCATAACCAATACAAGAACATATAAACAAGAACATTAAACAAACATACAGCATAACCAATACAAGAACATATAAACAAGAACACTAAACAAACATACAGCATAACCAATACAAGAACATATAAACAAGAACACTAAACAAACATACAGCATAACCAATACAAGAACATATAAACAAGAACACTAAACAAACATACAACATAACCAATACAAGAACATATAAACAAGAACATTAAACAAACAAATAACATAATAATATAACAGAGAAAGCAAGAACACCAAAAAGACAGACTACATAAACAATTAAAACAACAGAGAGAGCAAGAACATCAAACAAACGGAAAGCATAAACAATAACATACATTAAGGGGGGATTATTCACTTTTTGGGCGATTTTTGCATGTATTCATTATGTTTCTAGTTTCTTCCCTAGACCTTCATCAAATTTAAAAAAAAAACATTCATTAGATCCCCCTTCTAGATTAATTTGTACATTTTTCGGTAGAAAAAAATTCCGGCCGAAGGCCGGTTCTTCCAACATTACAGGCTCACTATCGTTCGCCAGGGAAAAATCGACACCTAAATATCACGAAAGGTCTAAAATATTGACGAAGAAATGGGGAGAAAGGTCTTAAAATCGACTAACTAATGGGGCAAACATCTTAACATCTGAAAACTAACGGGGCTAAACATGAGGGAGAACATGAGGTCGTTTCTCTGGTCCCCCTTCTCCCTCATGTTTAGCCCAATTAGTTTTGAGATTTTAATATGTTTGCCCCATTAGTTTGTCGATTTTAAGACGTTTCGCCCCATTTCTTTGTCAATATTCGTGCTATGTAGGTGTCGATTTTTTTCCTGGAGAACGATAGTGAGCCTGTAATTTTGGAAGAACCGACCGAAAAAATGTACAAAATAATCTGGAAGGGGATCTGAGGGATGCTTTTTGGAGTTTGATGGAGGTCTACGGAGGAAACTAGAAATAATAATAAATATATATATGAACTATTCGACCAAAATATTAACCCATCTTCCCTTAATTCGTTTCTGGCTAACGTCAGACAATCTCTTTCAGCTCGTGTCTCGTATTTTGGGAGAAAGAATTCAATTGCGTGTGTGTTTTTTTTTTTTTTTTAACCCAAGATGACCTGCCTAATCTGCATAAGATATTCTAATAATAGTCAGAGAAATAATAGTCAGATAAATAATAATAACAATTAATACATTTAAATATATTATTATATAAAAGTAAACTTACTGGTATAATAGAGTATATATCTTCCGGTTGTTGTTGTTGGTCGGACAAGCAGACCACCTCATAGGGCTCTGCTAAGTCCTCATCTATAGCATGCTGTCTCTGTTAAGGGGACAATGGTTAGTTTTTATGGTCTATATATTTACACATTCATATATTTTTCAGTTTCATCCCTAGACCTCCATCGACTTTAAAAAAATATCCATTGGATTCCCCTTCTAGATTAATTTGTATAAGCATGAGGAGGAGGGGGGACCAGAAAAACGACCCATCTCCCCTTAAAGGCCCTATCAAAAGCCTCCCTTACCTTAACGCTGCCCCGGAATGTTTTGAAGACCCCTCCCGTGCCCTTCATAATCTGGTGTCGAACGCTCTGGTTGAAAGTGGACGCTCCTCTGTCTCCTTGGCCACCACCATCACTGGTTGGTAGAGCATCAAAAGGGTCGAGGTAGCCGGGGCTGAGCACAGGGAAAATAAGTATTAAGTAACACCTCGTTCTTAACATTAATCATCAATTACAAGCCCCAATCACACTCTAGGAGTGTGAGTAACAGAACTGCTGATGTTATCTTAAAACTTTACTTGTCATTAGTGAGACCCCATATGGATTATGCTGTCCAATTTTGGTGTCCTTATTACAGAATGGACATAGATTCATTGGAGAGAGTACAGCGTAGAATGACAAAAATGATCCATAATATTAGAAATCTTTCGTATGAAGAAAGGTTGAAGAAATTAGGTTTACATTCGTTAGAGAGACGCAGAGTTAGAGGGGATATGATAGAGGTGTTCAAGTGGGTTAGTGGGATTAACAAAGGGGACATGACAAATGTACTAAAGCTCAGTGATAGCGAAATAACTCGTACCAATGGTTTCAAATTAGATAAATTTCGCTTCAGAAAAGATATAGGCAAATATTGGTTTGGTAACAGAGTTGTAGATGGGTGGAATAGACTACCAAGTGCTATAGTGGGGTCTAATACGGTAGGGAGCTTTAAGATAAAATTGGATAAGCATATGGACGAGAAGGGTTGGGTGTGAACGGGGATCAGCCGGGTTGGGCCAATCAGCACTCTGCATACCCCCATAATCCTGCGTTAATCTCTAACCGTTTTGGTAAGATGATCCTCAGGGTATTAGAGTGTTAAGCCTATAATTGGGCTTTGTAATTGAACTGGGGTTGTGTGGGACAGGGATCTACCTTGCTTAGGCCAATCGGCTTTCTGCAGACTCCCATTTTCTTATGTTCTTATGTAAGTGTTCCAGAAAACCGGCCCATCCCTTCTTAAACTGCCGAAAATCGTCTATAAAATAGCTAGAATCAAATTAAGAAGTCGTCGCCGGCACAGAAGGGGTTAATGGTTTAGATTGCGTTAACTAAAGAGTATAATTATTGTTTGGTGGATTAGCATAGGTGGACATGGATTAATATTATTGAAGGAACATATAAGAACATATAAACAAGTATAGTATCTCTCTCTCTCTCTCTCTGTCTGTCTGTCTGTCTGTCTGTCTGTCTATCTATCTATCTAAGTATCCTATCTCTCTCTCTTTAACTAGGTATCCTATCTCTATCTATCCTATCTCTCTCTCTCTCTCTCTCTCTCTCTCTCTCTCTGTTCTACAAGACACAGGGCTCTTCTTCATTGGACTAGATAAGGCTAAATGCAACAACGGTAACACTAGTTCCAACCCCTGCCTGAACCACTGGAGAACAAAACACCTATACCGCCTTGAGTCGTTCCTGGACAACGAGGTATCCTATTAATCGGTATAAGGTGCACACTATAGGCTGATGATCACTGAAGCAGCCTATACTCATACAACATACGATTACTTTATTAAGGTATACAAGGAAAAAGATAGATAGCGTAATTAAATCGCAGCAACGATTTAATAGCAAACTAGAAGAAGGATAATTAACGATACGTTAAATAATTAGTAAACTGTCACTCCTGTCTGAAAGAAAG
The DNA here is from genome assembly GCA_032716605.1 of Paralithodes platypus. Classification (NCBI taxonomy): domain Eukaryota; kingdom Metazoa; phylum Arthropoda; class Malacostraca; order Decapoda; family Lithodidae; genus Paralithodes; species Paralithodes platypus. Next base: position 4,179,798 of record CM064496.1, read on the forward strand.
TGAAACAAAGAAAGTCCTAAAGCATCATGCCGGAATCTTCTGCAAAAGTCAGATGCAACTAAGAAGTACGTCTCGGCTTCTGAACTGTGTATTATTACTGTGGGAACATATATAGTGTAGGGACATACGGTGTTATCTGGCACAGGTGTAATTATAAAACAGTCGGCAGTCTAAACTCTAACCACAAAAAGATGTGCTTTTTCCCACCATGCACTAGCCTGCTCTGGTTGGGTCTCTCAGCAACAATCACGACTTACATAAGGAGCAATAATGCTGCACACATATACACAATGAGATTATAAACCCTAATTGGGGGTCTGCCAGGTGGACGAAGTCTAGCAGGGGAGTCGTAGGCTAAGCTACCTGGGCCGAGCCACCTGCTCGGTAGCCTAGTGTCGTTCTCAAGTCTGTGCGCCTATTTACATTAAATGACGGGGTGCTCTCTTGAGAGATCCAGGTCTCGTGTACCAGGTTCTCTCCTGGCGACCCTCCTAAGTCAAAAGCTAACGAGCTAGCACAGTGCTGGGTGGACTAGGCCAACGCCCTCACGCCAACACAGTGCTAGGCTCTAAGGTACACAGACAAGAAAATGACCTAGGCCTCCGCCGGTATCCGGTACAGTTGCATAGGCTCAACGAAGTCTATGCTCATAGGAAACTGCAACCTGATAGCCTCTCCTCAGTCTAGCATCGACTGACCTGGTAGACACCCAAGAAAATAAGGTTGGGGCAACACGATGAGTATGTCTAACCTTCCCAAGCCAAAATGGATAACCCTCTGATCCAAAATGCCTAAGTACATATAATATCTCTGAGAGCTCGCTGTATAATACAGTGACGGATATATGAAATCAACGTCAAGGGGAAGGGCAGTTAATTAATAGTAGGATATACAGAGAGAAGAAGGTAAGCAGTGGTAGAGAAAGTTCGCAATAGGGGGGTGAGGTGGGCTGATAGATTGCAAAGGGATGTTAGCGTTACAGCACTACGAGGAGCTCTGAGGGAGACACAAGGACAGGAGCCCGCACCACCGTCCCAGGACCACGGCCGCCAATCACAGACGACTACATCACCAGGCAGCAGGGCTCCAGAAGGCGCCTGGAACCACCAGCCAATCAAGGGCGCAGGAAAGCGCGCGAGCGGGAAAACACCTCGAGTGAGGGAGGCAACACATATCTACGCACGCACATATTACCACCACGCTCGCGCTATTCTCTCTCTCCCTCCACAATGCATCTTACATTCTACTAACGATATAAAATACTTTCCGTTGTCACAGACGAAAGTAAAGACCACCACGGGACTGTCTGTAACAACACGAACACTATGCAAGAAAGAACAACATTCTCTGATAACTGTAGCCCATTTCACTGCCTGGGGAGAGGGGAGAAGAGGATAGGGAGCCAACCGCTGCTCCCTCGTGGTCGCTGGGGAGCTGACGTGCGTCACAACCCCCCCAAGATATCAGACACTTAACATTAGGCAAGTTCTGATATCTGAAATCGGCACACGTCAACTAACCTCCCCACCCCAGCACAATAATACAGCATATAGGTTTCACAAAAAAACATATTTATAAAATGAAACAAACTTACATATTTACCCCCTCAACACAATAGCAAAACTTAAAATTGTTACGCTCCGAAAGCGAGTTCTACGAAACTCAGCCCACTAATAGCAAGTGCTTCAGCTGTAACAAAACATACTTAAATTTACTATAACAGAAAGAGTTTTTTATAGAATTTTCATTTTTTTTTAATATGTTTTTGGCGGCTGCACTTACAGGGGCAAGCCAATTTTACTCCACTCTCAACACACACTGACTGAATGGCGAGGGTTCTGCAAACAAACCCTCCCGTGACAATCAGCCAAAACATTATCAGTGCCCTTAGCATGCCACACATCCAACTTGTGTCCCGGCAGCAAAACAACACCTGGCACTGATAAACTGCCCAGTTCATCACAAGACTGGCATTTCTCTTCGCTCTTTCCGGCAACGGGGCCTGCCAATAACCTTTCACTAGTTCTACCTTCGTGATAGGCGATGCAGCCCCGAGGCGGTCTATGGTGTTGTCAACTCTCGATAAGGTATAGGCATCTGTCAGGGATAATGCACACACACTCTCGCAATCAACACACTCACTGATCTTGCCACTTAACACAGGTTGCAAAGTTACAGGCAACGACCACTCACGACATTCCTTATCCCTCAGACCCTTGGGCAATGGATAGGTGTCTGTCAGGGATAATGCACACACACTGATCTTGCCACTCAACTCAGGTTGCAAACTCACTGGCAACGACCACTCACAATATCCTTTATCCCTCAGACCCTTTTTCCACATGTCGTCTAGCTCTGTTTTCACGACAGGCTTTTTAGCAGGATTTATACGGTAGGGAATTAAACTGAGCCTCGCACTGTCTCCAGCCTCCATGTCGGATTCTACCCCGTACATCAGGCCTGGAGAAGCAACAAACATGCGGATGCACTGCCACAGCCTAGTAAACAACTTATCTCGCAGAACAACATGCCTAGTGCCCTCCCACAACCCAGCCGAGACCGCAGCTTCTAACCTGTAGTCTCCCTCCTTCTCCACCTTCGTCCCTAGAACAGCCAGGTCATGAGAGGGACAATCAGTACCACCTGTGCAGTCACCCCCATAGTTCATTGTTGCTAAGGCTTCCCCGCCGATACCGTACATGCACACCCCCGCATTCCTTACGACTACATCTGCCTGCGCAGCATCACCGCTTTTAGCGACATGGCCAGATACAGTCGGTCTATGGTAGGGCTCTTGCATTCGACTAGAGCAGCATTGGGAGGCTATGCGACGACCGGGCACTTCTATGCCACAGCCAACCTCACCAATCTGCTCAAAGTCCTCCTTTTTACCACCACCCTTGGCAGCCATGGGTCGACCTTGACCTGACAACCATGTCCAAGCCTCGTCGCCCACCTTGAACCACCAAAACAATGAGGCTAACGGTCTCCCAACATTCACGTGACCTGTCCGCGGAACATCTTGCACCGCCTTAGTTGTGAGGCTCAGGGGCTCGGCACGACCAGTGGGGTATGAACCGAGCTGGTGCTGGAGTGCTGCACACTGCTGCTCAGGCAGGTGCTCCAGCGCTTCCACAGCCACCAGACTCGTGTCCCACGCCCGCTGCTCCGCCGAGACATGAAAATCCCTACTCTCCTCCACCTGTGCCCTACTGCCCCCTTCTCCTTCTCCACCTTGGCCGCTGCAGACCAACACAGGGACAGTAGGCTGCTCAGGTGGTTGCCTCACAAACTCCTCCAACAGGTTCACATGACATGTTTCCCCGTCCTCGTGTTTAATAGCCCCGTTCCCACAACTCTCCTCCAACTGGGAACTACTAAATCACGGAGTGCCATCTGTGACGATCCTGCATAGTAGCCACGTGCGGGCATGCGCGTGCGTCGGCTGCCCAGCCTTTTAGAAACCGGCTGGCGGCAGCCGGCCGGCCGGCTTTTCCTTAGTATATATCCTACGACAATGTACCTGATGTCTGGGATATTCTTATGTTGTTTCACAGCTTGAAGCTGCCCTTATTCTTAACCAACGCATCTTAGTATATTTTATTCTCGATAGTTGATTGTTTCATTATAATATATAAGATATAAGTCTAGTGAGAGTGGGAGGAGACGAGCGGGAGAGAGAGACCGGCTGGGGGACGTTGCTTCGCGTGGAGAGTCCAGCTTGGGACGAGCCTGATGTTGCCACGTGCATTTGATAGCTACGTTAGGCTTAGTTTCGACTCACGCCAGGGGTAGAGGATTTTGACCCGGCAACTGTGTTGAGTGTTGCCAAGCATGAGATGTATTTTGCATGCCTAGGGTGGGGTCCAGACAGATTCAAGACTCAGAGCTCACCTCACTGTCGTACCCTTCGGACCCCCTTGATATCTATCCCTCTCAACCCCACTTAGAAACTTTCTCTCTTACTTTGTATACCTTCCTTCCACTACTTCACCAATCTATTTAATTATCCCATCCCCTTGATAGACCTTATATCTATTATTGTATTAACGACGAGCTCTCATATAATTAGATAGGATTTTGGGCCTTATGCAGAGACGTAATTGTTAATGAGACCTAGGAAGCTTTTTTGTTGTCTCATATTTGGTGGTTTCATGCTTGCTAGTGTGTTCTTGTGTCAGGTTAGCAGGGGCTAGACCGGAGGGGAGGCTTTTTGCGATCCTTTAAGTAAAGTCTGCTGGTGCGAGTCCTGTGGACCCGCACGACTTTACTAGGATACCCGTGGGAGTCTGGGGGCATTTTCTTGTCTGTGTCCCTGGGTGTCTAGTGTTGTGTTGTATGAGGGCCCTTGCCTAGTCCACTCAGCACTGCGCTAGCACGTCTTGTTTTTGTTTTAGGGTCGCCAGGAGAGAGTCAGATACTTGCGATCTGAGTCTCTCAAGAGAACCCTTTCAATTAGAGTAATTTGGCGCACAGACTTGGGAACGTCCCTAGGCTAGAGCAGGTGGCTCAGCCCGGGTATCCGAAGCCTATATCCTTCCAGCTAGACCTCTGCCACCTGGCAGATTAACAGCTAGGGGTTTATCATCTCTGTATGCTTGTTATTGTGCCACAGTTTACCGTTTTTTTGAGCATTGTGAGTCAGGGGGTGGCTTAGAGACTCTGTCTGAGCAGGCTTGCCTGACTAAGAGTGAGAAGCACACCTGTATGTGGTTGTGTTGCGAGTTGCTACCTTTATTTAATTATACCTATGCCATTATACACTGTAGGTCCTATCACTAGTACTAATTCCTGCTTATGAGTTAAGAGTTCTCTAAATCCGTAACGTATTTTCTTTGCTAAGCATCAGATCCTACAGTAGCCGCATGCAGTTTAGAAACCCGCATCTTGTCTACCTGTACGATGTTTTGAGGACTGTTTGCTTTCACCTTCTTTCACGCAGGGGTGATTAGTTGTATTAATTAACGTAAAGTTAAAAGTACTTTCTTCTAGTTTGTTATTAAATTGTTTCTGCAATTTAATTCTGTTATCTACCTTTTCCTTGAAGCTTTAAGTCAACTTAAGTGTGTGATCTTTTATATAGCCTGCTTGACTATCAGCAGTCTATAGTGCGTGCACCCTGTAACCGAGTCATAGGATACCTCGTTGTCCAGGCAGGACTCTTGACGGTTTAGGCTGGTTTGTTGCCTGGGTTTATAGATAAGGGTTGGATCTAGCGTTTTCCGTTGTTGCTTGTTGCCGCATACCTAGTCCAATAGAAAGAGCCCAGTGTTTATATATCCCAGGACATAACAAATGGCGACCTTGCATAGGATTTACTGAACAGAGGAATATACAGTAGTGGTCATTTGTTTTGAGATTCCTTATGATTAGAGGAATACAGTGGACATAGAGTTTCTTTTTTGGAGCAACCAATATAACACATTAAAGACTTTAAAAAACATTAGTATATACATACTTGCATAAGGCACATTCTATAACCGTGATAATTACTGCAGTACACAAACATGTCTAATTCATCAGAACACAGTGATGGGTCAGGTCACGATACGGGCTCGGAGGGAGAAAGACCTGTGGAGTGGCTAGTCGATAGCGAGGAGGGTGCTAGAAGATTTTTAGAGGTGCCCCTTACCGCTGCCAGGGTATTGAAGCTGAATAAGTATGGCTTAAAGTGTGTGGCAGGTCTTCAGGGTCACCAGGGTTTAAGTGGCATGAGAAAAGATCAGCTGAGGACTTTGATATTGGGTTTAGAAGGGAGAGACCTGGGTGGAGAGGCGACTGGGGACCCCAGTCCCCAGCCCCCCCTCCACTCTACCCCCGTGTCAAACGTCAGGGTGCCTGAATTTAGTACATACCCCCAAGTTGATGGTCAATGGCAGCGTGGAATTCAATCACAGGGACCCTCTCCATTAAATGCACCTTCCCCTCCTCAAGGGTTTACTCCAGATTTGTTGTTTCGGCTTGAGATGGCCAAGGTTGAGGTTGCTAGAGCTCAGGTTGAGGCTGCCGAGAGACAGGCTAGTGTGCAGGCTGAGGCTGCAGAGAGAACAGCTATACGAGAGGCTGAACTGCAGGCAGAGTCTACTAGGTATCGGGCTGACAGGGAGCTGGAGATCTCTCGAGTGGAGGTAACAGGGCGAAATATTGGGGGAGGTAACAGACATCGGGACCAATCATTGTCGCACCTGCTTAAACTAGTTCCTGTGTTCGATGAATTAGGTGTGGCTGAGTTTTTTATGCGATTTGAGAAGAAGTGTCAGGAACACCAGTGGCCTCAGGAAAAGTGGCCAGCATTAGTTTCATCAAGACTCCTAGGAAAGGGGCTAAAAGCGTATGATGCACTACCTTTAGAGTCCTGTGTAGTTTATGATGAGCTAAAGAAGGCTGTGCTACGGGCCTATGAGTTACAACCAGAAACTTACCGCTTGAAGTTTCGGGGTGTTACTAAGGGCAAGGATAGTACCTTCCTAGAACATGCCCGGGACTTGTCTGATGCACTACGACATTGGCTACGTTCTGAGAGGGCAACTACTTTTGAGGAATTGAGTGAGCTGGTTCTCTTGGAGCAGTTCTTTAACCCTAGTCTAGTGGGCGGTCTGTGGCCGTTTTGGGCCTTTTCAGGCCATTCTGACTGCTATATCAACCATCAGCATGAAAGGAACTGTATTGTGCCGAAAACTAGGTGGAAATCGCTACACAATGACACCACATACAGCTACGTAGCACTCGTGGAGCACTGACAGTGTTACCTCAAAGATGGAAGTTTAGCGGATTTTGCTACATTGTTCACTTTTAGCGAACTATTGGTCACACTGTCATCCTCCCGTGCGGTGGGGGAACTGGAGTTAGTGTGGGCCGGGAGGCCACAGATGTCGAACATTACTGTTCCACCCATTTTCACTCGATTTTCACCCATTTTTCACCCGTTTTTTGCCAGTTTCTTTAACTCGACTTATGTTGCGTGCCGCTTTTTAAGGGTTAAGTGCACAGGCGGGGACTTAACATTAAATATAAAGGAAAACAATCCTAGAACTCTCCAGGAGGCAGCAGAAATGGCTGACCGCCGACTGTCATTAATTCGAGGGAGCGAAGCAGCAGCTAGGAGTGAGTCGGGTGCAAAGGATCGTATCCCTCCCCCTCCCAAGAATTTTGATACACATAAATACACAAAACCATCTAGCACTGACAATAAAACTGAACATAAACCAAATACCGTCCCGTATAAGAAGTCTAATGGTACCTCCCACTCCCAAGGGAAACCAAAGAGTAAAGAGTGCTTTGCATGTCACAAGGAGGGTCACTTTGCAAATGCTTGTCCGAACAAGCCACCAAACAAGGTTGTGTCATTGGTCCGCAGCATTGGGGTGTCGCCTATATCTTCTGAGTTTGCCAAAGGGTAGTTCGTCAGAGGTTGGGACACAGCCTGTGTTCAAGAGTCCGGAAGGCTCGAACCCTGTCCGCGACGTCTTTGGGGGTCATAGAGGGCATGGTTTTGTGAGGTGCGCTGGCGAAAGGCGAGGAGTTAAGCTATTGCGTGATACGGGGGCTTCTCAGACCTTGTTAACCCCTAAAAGTCGGGGCGCAACTGAAGTCGTATTTAATAAATCTGGACTATGTGGCGGCGCTCGACATAGGTCGAGTGGCAATTTCAGCACGTAATGTTGCTCAGAGAGAGAGACAAGTGGTGGCAGGAGACTAGCGAGCGTATGACTGCTCCAGACAACCGCGGCGAACCTACTGACACGATTCTCACCTCCCTCCTCCCTCTGTCACTCGCTATATACGGAATTGTATCGGGAAAGTGGCTAATTACATGCTTTTTGCACTCGCGTTGCACGGTTATTGCAAGAAAACTAGCCATCATAAAAGGATCGTTATGGTGTCATTCGAAAGCTCTGTTTATGCCCTTTCAGGGATAGATACTTGTTTTACGTTCTGGGTCTTATTTAGGCATGAAAATGATCACGTAAACAGCCCTATTTTGGCTAAAAACACCCCGCTGGGCGGTACATATAAATAAACCGCATAGGCCGCTCTTAAGGTGTTAAAGAACTTTACTGGTAGGCCGATTAACGCTGCTCGGGTGGTGGTAGTTCAGGGGATCAATGCTACGAAGTCCTACCCGCTGGTGCGGATGGAGCTGGAGGTGGGTGGTGTAGCGAAAGAGCAGGATGTCGGAGTTGTAGAGAACTTGCCTGTTGGGGGCGTCGACCTCCTCCTCGGCAACGACTTTGCGGTGCCTGCTTCTAAGGTTTCACCCTTGGTCGTTGCCGAGAAGGCGGCCGACGTTAGTGGGGAGGAACAGGAGTGGGTTGAGAAGTGTAGCGTACAAACCATGGCGTGTGTTGTGACGCGTTCTCAGACATCCGGAGCCTTGCAGCCACCACCTCAGTTTATCAAACCGCGGAGGAAAGGTCACAAGAAAACGGGAAGTGTTGGTCAATTGGAGAGTTTTGAGCCGGCAGTGTTTCTTGGTGACTCATTATTGGCACCTATGTTAGAGTCTGGAGAGGCCCCGGGGCCTGTCACCGCTAGTGCAGGTGCAGGGCAGGAAGAGACTCTGCGACAGCATCGTTATGCGCAGCGTGAGGAAAGGATGGCTCAGCGGGACATTGGAGGTGGAAATAAATGATTTAAGATGAACTTGGATAATCTCGCACCTGCTGATATATCTTCCTTGCAGCTGGAAGATCCTGAAGTCAGGGCGTGTGGTAATGGTGCTGTCGAACTGGAGAGCGATGGGGATGCGCAGCCTGGTGATTTTTCTTGTCCGAGGGGATCTTGTATCGGAGACATCAGGATCCCAAGAAAAAGTGGGATGGCGGGTCAGGATTAGTGGACCAGTTAGTAGTACCGAGGGTGTGCCGTGAGAGCTTATTGAGATTAGCTCATGATGTGCCTTTGGCAGGGCACCTGGGGGCACGTAAGACGGAGGCAGCTCTGAGCAAGCTTTTCTGGTGGCCTGGGTTAAAGGCGAGTGTCGTGTCATGGGTGTCACAGTGTCACACTTGTCAAGTTGTTGGGAAACCCAATCAGGTCATCCCGAGAGCCCCGTTACAACCCATCCCTGTCATTGGGCCGCCCTTCAGCAAAGTAGTTATCGATATGGTTGGCCCATTGCCCCCCACTAGTGGCGGCAATAAATTTTTACTAACTGTAATGGATGTAGCAACACGGTATCCAGATGCTTACCCCATGCGCAACGGGATGGCTAAGACTGTTGTCAAAAACCTACTTGTCTATTTCTCTCGTTATGGCTACCCTCAGGAGATCCAGTCTGATCAGGGATCCAATTTTACTTCTGCTCTGTTTAAGCAGACCATGCAGCAACATGGGATAGTGTCTGTGGTGTCATCTGCCTACCATCCCGAGAGTCAGGGAGTTTGGAAAGGTGGCACTCGACTCTCAAGAGTATGTTACGGTGTTATTGCATGGAAAATGGGAAGGACTGGGATCTAGGTCTCCCATACGTTTTATTTGCTGCGAGAGAAGTACCTGGGGAGAGCTTGGGATTTAGCCCGAACGAGTTGGTTTTTGGACAGGGTCAGGGGGCCCCTCCACATAGTCAAGGAGATCTGGGAGGGAGTCACAAAGCCATGCTCGCTTCTAAAGTATGTAGTTGAAAGCCGTGAGAGAATGCTAAAGAGCTTGGAGGTAGCAGGTCGGAACCTTAAGAGTTCACAAGCTCAGATGAAGGACAGATACGACCAGAAGGTGAAACTGAGGGAGTTTGAAGTAGATCAGGAGGTACTGATACTACTGCCTCTGGTGGGACACCCCTTGTCTGCCAAGTATTCTGGTCCGTATCGGGTTGTAAGGAAGGTTTCTAATCTCGACTATTTAGTAGCTACTCCTGATCGTAAGAAAAAGATCCAACTTTGCCATGTAAATCTGATGAAAGAGTATGTGAGGCGCCCCTCCGAGCCTCTCACTGTCCCGGTGGTGATCTGCAGCGATCGTGGTGGAGAAGGAGGAACAGTCAAGCTGCGGGGGAGGATAATTGGGATTGTCATGTTTCCGCGGATCAGTGGGCGGGGAATTCTAGACAAGTGGCTCACGAGTTGATATTGCACCTGCCTGAGCAACAGCGTGTAGCTGTGCAGCACTTGTTTGATTCAAACCCAGCTGTTTTCGCGGAGCATCCTGGCCTCACTACTCAAGCGGTGCACGATGTCGATGTTGGGGACCACCCGCCCTTTAACCCTTAAAAAGCGGCTCACCACTTAAGTCGAGTTAAATAAAGCTGGACTATGTGGCGGCGCTCGACATAACTCGAGTGGCAATTTCAGCACGTAATGTGGCTGAGAGAGAGAGACAAGTAGTGGCAGGAGACTAGTGAGCGTATGACTGCTCCAGACCACCGCGGCGAACCTACTGACACAGCTTCTCTCTCACTCGCTACATACTCAATTATGTACCGAAAGTACCGAATTACCTGCTTTTTGCACTCGCGTTGCACGGTTATTGCAAGAAAACTATCCATCATACAAGGATCGTTATTGTGTCATTCGAAAGCTCTGTTTATGCCCTTTCAGGGATAGATACTTGTTTTACGTTCTGGGTCTTATTTAGGCATGAAAATTATCACGTAAACAGCCCTATTTTGGCTAAAAACACCCCGCTGGGCGGTACACATAAATAAACCGCATAGGCCGCTCGTAAGGTGTTAAATCAGTGCCATACCGTGTTCCCCCTATTAAATTACCAGCACCTAGGGAAGAGCTGGAGTATATGCTGAAACGTGGGCTGATTTCTGAGGGTGCAGTAAGGTGGACTTCCCCCGTCACACTGCAGCCCAAACCAGATGGCAAGGTGCGGTTTTGTATAGATTTCCGCAGGTTGAATGGTTTAACCCCCACAAATGCCTATCCTCTCCCTCGCGTGGACGACAGTGTGGATAAGATAGGAAAAGCCAAGTTCCTCACTAAGATAGACCTTGTTAAGGGTTATTGGCAAGTGCCCTTGTCTGAGCGAGCGCGAGAGGTGTGTGGGTTTGTGGTGGACGGTGCCACATATCGTTGCCATGTTATGCCATACGGGCTGAAAAATGACCCTGCAACGTTTCAGAAATTAATGAACGACATTGTAGCCGACATTCCCAACTGTACGGTGTACCTAGATGATGTCATAATATACGACGATGATTTTAACAGTCACTGTGTTCACATCGGACAGCTTTTTAATAAACTGAATGAAGCAGGTTTGGTGGTAAACCTGGGTAAGTGCGATTTTGTCAAAGCCACAGTTTTGTACCTGGGGTTCGAGGTGGGGATGGGTCAGGTGTGCCCTCCACAGACAAAGATCAAAGGCATCGATCAGTTTCCCCAGCCTACGACTAAGAAACAAATCATGCGGTTTCTAGGTATGATAGGCTATTATCTTCGCTTTATCAAAGGCTATTCGACTGTACTTGCACCTTTAACTGACTTATTATCTAAGGACAAGAAGTTCCGGTGGTCTCCTGAGTGTGCAGAGGCGTTTTCCTTGGTGAAACACCTGTTATGTACCCACCCCATACTCAGGGCCCCGGACTTCAGCAGACCTTTTCAGCTGGCGACTGATGCCAGTGGCGTAGGCGCTGGGGCTGTCTTGTTACAGACAGATGATGAAGGTATCGAACATCCAGTGAGTTTTTACAGTAAAAAATTCAATAGTGCACAAAGGAATTACTCTGAAATTGAAAAAGAACTCCTGGCGATAGTGCTGGCGCTCAGGCACTTCGATGTATATGTTCCTGCTTTCGGACCAGTCGTAGTGGTTTATACCGATCATCACCCTCTGAAATTCTTGAATCAGTTTCATAACCGGAATATGAGGCTGCCCAGGTGGTCACTCATGCTTCAGGAGTATAATCTGGACATACGCCATATTGCCGGTTCTGATAACGTGATAGCGGATTGTCTATCAAGGGTGGATGATGTTGGTTAGACTGCCACAGGATTGAGGGCTGAGTGTAGAGGAAAATAGGCTGTCACTGTAGTTCAGCCTAAAAAAACAAATTAAAAAAGCAAAAACCTTATAAAAACTCTTTATTTTTATAACGTGTAGAATTTTGTATAAGATGTTGTAGCAGTATCTAAGTTGAATGTTTTCGCTTATTGTCGCTAAGTGAACTTGCTCGGTGGAGCGCAACAGTCTTTATTTTTTTTATATATAGTGCCTTGTGTCGCAACAGTGTGTGGTACTATGAGAAGCTTTCTGTTAGATATGAAGAACTTAGTCAAGGGTCTTATATCTTGGGGGAGGTGTGACGCTCCTGCATAGTAGCCACGTGCGGGCATGTGCGCGCGTCGGCTGCCCAGCCGTTTAGAAACCGGCTGGCGGCAGCCGGCCGGCCGGCTTTTCCTTAGTATATATCCTACGACAATGTAACTAATGTCTGAGATATTCTTATGTTGTTTCACAGCTTGAAGCTGCCCTTATTCACCAACGCATCTTAGTATATTTTATTCTCGATAGTTGATTGTTTCATTATAATATATAAGATGTAAGTCTAGTGAGAGTGAGAGGAGACGAGCGGGAGAGAGAGACCGGCTGGGGGACGTTGCTTTGCGCGGAGAGTCCAGCTTGGGACGAGCCTGATGTTGCCACGTGCATTTGATAGCAACGTTAGGCTTAGTTTCGACTCACGCCAGGGGTAGAGGATTTTGACCCGGCAACTGTGTTGAGTGTTGCCAAGCATGGGATGTATTTTGCATGCCTAGGGTGGGGTCCAGACAGATTCAAGACTCAGAGCTCACCTCACTGTCGTACCCTTCGGACCCCCTTGATATCTATCCCTCTCAACCCCACTTAGAAACTTTCTCTCTCACTTTTTATACCTTCCTTCCACTACTTCACCAATCTATTTAATTATCCCATCCCCTTGATAGACCTTATATATATTATTGTATTAACGATGAGCTCTCAGATAATTAGATAGGATTTTGGGCCTTATGCAGAGACGTAATTGTTAATGAGACCTAGGAAGCTTTTTTGTTGTCTCATATTTGGTGGTTTCATGCTTGCTAGTGTGTTCTTGTGTCAGGTTAGCAGGGGCTAGACCGGAGGGGAGGCTTTTTGCGATCCTTTAAGTAAAGTCTGCTGGTGCGAGTCCTGTGGACCCGCACGACTTTACTAGGATACCCGTGGGAGTCTGGGGGCATTTTCTTGTCTGTGTCCCTGGGTGTCTAGTGTTGTGTTGTGTGAGGGCCCTTGCCTAGTCCACTCAGCACTGCGATAGCACGTCTTGTTTTTGTTTTAGGGTCGCCAGGAGAGAGTCAGATACTTGCGATCTGAGTCTCTCAAGAGAGAACCCTTTCAATTAGAGTAATTTGGCGCACAGACTTGGGAACGTCCCTAGGCTAGAGCAGGTGGCTCAGCCCGGGTATCCGAAGCCTATATCCTTCCAGCTAGACCTCTGCCACCTGGCAGATTAACAGCTAGGGGTTTATCATCTCTGTATGCTTGTTATTGTGCCACAGTTTACCGTTTTTGTGAGCATTGTGAGTCAGGGGGTGACTTAGAGACTCTGTCTGAGCAGGCTTGCCTGACTAAGAGTGAGAAGCACACCTGTATGTGGTTGTGTTGCGAGTTGCTACCTTTATTTAATTATACCTATGCCATTATACACTGTAGGTCCTATCACTAGTATTAATTCCTGCTTATGAGTTAAGAATTCTCTAAATCCGTAACGTATTTTCTTTGCTAAGCATCAGATCCTACAGTAGCCGCATGCAGTTTAGAAACCCGCATCTTGTCTACCTGTACGATGTTTTGAGGACTGTTTGCTTTCACCTTCTTTCACGCAGGGGTGATTAGTTGTATTAATTAACGTAACGGTAAATGTACTTTCTTCTAGTTTGTTATTAAATTGTTTCTGCAATTTAATTCTGTTATATATCTTTTCCTTGAAGCTTTAAGTCAACTTAAGTGTGTGATCTTTTATATAGCCTGCTTGACTATCAGCAGTCTATAGTGCGTGCACCCTGTAACCAAGTCATAGGATACCTCGTTGTCCAGGCAGGACTCTTGACGGTTTAGGGTGGTTTGTTGCCTGGGTTTATAGATAAGGGTTGGATCTAGCGTTTTCCGTTGTTGCTTGTTGCCGCATACCTAGTCCAATAGAAAGAGCCCAGTGTTTATATATCCCAGGACGTAACACATCACGCCCAACCATGTCACTAGGGGTGACAGGTTCTAGGGCCACTCCGGAGCTCACCTCTGGGTCAAGTACTAAGCCGCTAAGGAGAGCCGCTGGAGCAAAACTCACAAAACTCCCAGCTTCAGCTTGCTCCTTCCGACCGTTCCTCCGCTAGTCTGAAGACTGAAACAACGGTTGTGACTGAACTGACACGCGAGAACGGGTGACTGCACATGCCATCTGTTTAAGCTGACACCTCTCGACCCACTCCCGATTCTCCCTATTAACTTCGGCCGCCCTCTCAGCAACAACTAAGGGTGGAACCTCCGAAGTGAGCACCGCAAAGTCGTTGCCCAGAAGGAGGTCGACGCCCTCAACTGGCAAGTTCTCTACGATCCCAACATTAAGTTCACGACACACACCATGCACCTCCAGCTCGAACCTAATCAACGGGTATGACCTGGTAGCATTGATCCCCTGTACCACAACAACCCGAGCCGCATTTATAGGTTTGCCTGTGAAATTTTTAAGAAGTGTCTGTGATGCCCCAGTATCACGCAACAATTTGACCTGATGTTTAGTATTCCCCCAGCTCACAAGCCCGCGCCCTCGATGGCTGCAAAAAGTGTCTTGGACAGGTGTCGAGCCCTCCAAACCCTTCTTCACAGGCTGTGTCCCCGCAACTGACGACCTACCCCGGGCAGATGCAGAAGAGCTCAGAGACACCCCCATGTTGAGAACCAAAGACACAGGCTTAGCAGGAATATTACTCGGACATGTACGTGCAAAGTGACCCACCTTCTGACATTTAAAACATTTCACTACACCACTAGACTTCCCCCCTTGAGGTGGTGGGGAAGGGCCCTGCCCTTTTGAAAACGGGACGGTTTTGTTTTTGTAGTTATAATGGGTATCATTGCTCTTACTTTTTACAGTGTTATTTTGTGTTTCATTGACTTTGGGGGATGGAGTGTTACGCTCCTTGTTACCTGTCTCACTACGATGAGCAGACCCGCACCCACGAATCAAAGAAAGCCGGAGGTCAGCAAGCTTAGCTGCCTCCTCTACGGTGTTAGGGCATTTTTCCTTCAGGTTTAATGTCAGGTCGCTGCCTGTACACCGGAAGAACTGCTCCAACAAAAATAACTGCTTAACCTGATCAACTGTTGTCGCATTCTCAGACCGGAGCCAGTTCCCCATAGTGCCAGTCAGTTCCCGGGCATGTTCAAGGAAAGAGCTCTCCTTGCTCTTTACAACGCCCCGAAATTTCAACCTGTAGGTTTCTGGTTGCAACTCATAGGCCCGGAGCACAGCCTCCTTTAACACCACATAGTTAGTACAGTCCTCCAATGACAGCGAGTCATATGCCTTGAGACCTTTCCCAACAAGCTTTGATGATACAAGGGCTGCCCACTTAATCTCCGGCCACTCATGCTCCCGACACTTCTTCTCAAACCGTGCAAAAAACTCAGTCACCCCAGACTCATCGAACACAGGGACTAATTTAAGCAAGTGCGATAAAGACTCAGACCCACGATTCCGAGAACCGAGATGCCGCCCTGTTGTCTCCACCCTAGATTTCTCAACATCCATCTCAGCACAGTACCTAGTTGCTTCAACCTGCAACTCTGCCTCACGGCATGCTGTCCTCTCCTTAGCCTGAATCTTAGCCATCTCAGCCTGAATCTTAGCCATCTCAACTTCACGCTGGATCTGAGCCATCTCAACTTCACGCTGGATCTGGATCTTAGCCAACTCCAGTTGCAACAACATATCAGCAGTCAAACCCTGAGGGGGAGGAGCAATTATAGGAGACCCACCCAGTGGCTCACCCAGGGGAAAACCACGCTGCCAGCGACTATCAGATTGCGGAAGCGTGCCTAGGTCTGGTAACCGAGGGGGCGCGATAGGAGTAGAGTGAAAGGGAGGCTTGGATAAAGGCTCCCAAGCCCCCGCTCCACCCTGCAACCCACTGCCACCACCCAACACACAAGCCACCAGGTCACTCTTAGACATGCTGCCAA
The DNA here is from genome assembly GCA_032716605.1 of Paralithodes platypus. Lineage (NCBI taxonomy): Eukaryota > Metazoa > Arthropoda > Malacostraca > Decapoda > Lithodidae > Paralithodes > Paralithodes platypus. The sequence goes on from CM064496.1 coordinate 4,195,944, forward strand.
AGCCGACACGCCCCAGGACCGTGGCCAAACAACGCAGACCATAGCATTCAATCCCCTCCAACCGACTCGCTATTACTGGTATCTCCCCAAACTTCCTCGCATCAGCCTCACAATTAATAACTCTGATGCCATCATTAAATTCCTGCTGCTGCTCAACACCCGTAGGCTATACTGTCTGATTATCCCCGTTAACTGAGCTGTTGCTAGACATGGTGTATACTGAGAAGTGTGCAAGTTTATAAAACAAAAAAAAGTATCTATAATCTCTTATGCAAGCACCTATTCACCTAAAGTTATCTGAAGCCTCTTATGTGTTATACTGCTTGCCAAAACAAATCTGTGTTCACTGTATTCCTCAATACAAAAATTACCACTATACTCCCACAGTATTTCTTAAGTTCACAAAATCCTAAGCAAGGTCGCCATTTGTTATGATCCAGGTTCTACAAGACACAGGGCTCTTCTTCATTGGACTAGATAAGGCTAAATGCAACAACGGTAACACAAGTTCCAACCCCTGCCTGAACCACTGGGGAACAAAACACCTATACCGCCTTGAGTCGTGCCTGGACAACGAGGTATCCTATGACTCGGTAAAAGGTGCACACTATAGGCTGATGATCACTGAAGCAGCCTATACTCATACAACATACAATTACTTTATTAAAGTATACAAGGAAAAAGATAGATAGCGTAAGCAACGATTTAATAGCAAACTAGAAGAAGGATAATTAACGTTACGTTAAATAATCAGTAAACTGTCACTCCTGTCTGAAAGAAAGTGAAACAAAGAAAGTCCTAAAGCATCATGCCGGAATCTTTTGCAAAAGTCAGATGCAACTAAGAAGTATGTCTCGGATTCTGAACTGTGTATTATTACTGTGGGAACATATATAGTGTAGGGACGGTGTTATCTGGCACAGGTGTAATTATAAAACAGTCGGCTGTCTAAACTCTAACCACAAAAGATGTGCTTTCTCCCACCAGGCACTAGCCTGCTCTGGTTGGGTCTCTCAGCAACAATCACGACTTACTATAAACATAAGGAGCAATAATGCTGCACACATATACACAATGAGATTATAAACCTTAATCGGGGGTCTGCCAGGTGGACGAAGTCTAGCAGGGGAGTCGTAGGCTAAGCTACCTGGGCCGAGCCACCTGCTCGGTAGCCTAGTGTCGTTCTCAAGTCTGTGCGCCTAATTACATTAAATGACAGGGTGCTCTCTTGAGAGATCCAGGTCTCGTGTACCTGGTTCTCTCCTGGCGACCCTCCTAAGTCAAAAGTTAACGAGCTAGCACAGTGCTGGGTGGACTAGGCCAACGCCCTCATGCCAACACAGTGCTAGGCTCTAAGGTACACAGACAAGAAAATTACCTAGGCCTCCGCAGGTATCCGGTACAGTTGCATAGGCTCAACGAAGTCTATGCTCATAGGAAACTGCAACCTGATAGCCTCTCCCCAGTCTAGCATCGACTGACCTGGTAGACACCCAAGAAAATAAGGTTGGGGCAACACGATGAGTATGTCAAACCTCCCCAAGCCAAAATGGATAACCCTCTGATCCAAAATGCCTAAGTACATATAATATCTCTGAGAGCTCGCTGTATAATACAGTGACGGATATATGAAATCAACGTCAAGGGGAAGGGCAGTTAATTAATAGTAGGATATACAGAGAGAAGAAGGTAAGCAGTGGTAGAGAAAGTTCGCAATAGGGGGGTGAGGTGGGCTGATAGATTGCAAAGGGATGTTAGCGTTACAACACTACGAGGAGCTCTGAGGGAGACACAAGGACAGAAGCCCGCACCACCGTCCCAGGACCACGGCCGCCAATCACAGACGACTACGTCACCAGGCAGCAGGGCTGCAGAAGGCGCCAGGAACCACCAGCCAATCAAGGGCGCAGGAAAGCGCGCGAGCGGGAAAACACCTTGAGTGAGGGAGGCAACACATACCTACGCACGCACATATTACCACCACGCTCGCGCTATTCCCTATCTCCCTCCACAATGCATCTTACATTCTACTAACGATATAAAATACTTCCCGTTGTCACAGACGAAAGTAAAGACCACCACGGGACTGTCTGTAACAACACGAACACTATGAAAGAAAGAACAACATTCTCTGATAACTGTAGCCCATTTCACTGCCTGGGGAGAGGGGAGAAGAGGATAGGGAGCCATCCGCCGCCCCCTCGTGGTCGCTGGGAAGCTGACGTGCGTCACACCCGCTACTTGCATTGGTCCATTTAGATGCCTTACCGTTTATGACTACTCTTTGCTTTCTGTTGCTGAGCCAATTTTCTATCCATTTCAACACACCGTCTTGTATTCAATGCGCTTTTAGTTTTAGCAGTAAACGTTTGTGGGGAACTTTGTCAAAGGCCTTTTGAAAATCAAGGTATATAATATCTACAGCTTTACTCTCATCGTAGAGGTTGAGGATATCGTGGAAGAAGTCTAAGAGGTTTGTTAAACAGGAAAGTTTTTTACGAAAGCCGTGTTAAGTATCTTTAACCCTTAAAAAGCGGCTCACCACATAAGTCGTATTTAATAAAGCTTGACTATGTGACGGCGCTCGACATAGGTCGAGTGGCAATTTCAGCACGTAATGTTGCTGAGAGAGAGAGACAAGTGGTGGCAGGAGACTAGCGAGCGTATGACTGCTCCAGACCACCGCGGCGAACATACTGACACGAATCTCAGCTCCCTCCTCCCTCTCTCACTCGCTGTATACGGAATTGTATCGGGAAAGTGACTAATTACCTGCTTTTTGCACTCGCGTTGCACGGTTATTGCAAGAAAACTAGCCATCATAAAAGGATCGTTATGGTGTCATTCGAAAGCTCTGTTTATGCCCTTTCAGGGATAGATACTTGTTTTACGTTCTGGGTCTTATTTAGGCATGAAAATGATCACGTAAACAGCCCTATTTTGGCTAAAAACACCCCGCTGGGCGGTACATATAAATAAACCGCATAGGCCGCTCTTAAGGTGTTAAGTAAGTTATTTGCCTCTAAGTGATTTACGAGTCTGTCTCTTTTGACGGTTTCTAGCATTTTACATACAATTGAGGTTAAGCTAATTGGACGATAGTTACTGGGTAGGGATTTGCTGCCTTTTTTTAATATCGGTGTTACGTTGGCTAGCTTCCGCTGATCAGGCATAGTCCCAGACTGCAAGGATTCATTGAATAGCAATATCAGTGGTTTGGAGAGCTCATCCTTAGCTTCCTTTAGAACTCTAGGCGAGATTGTATCAGGTCCAGGCGTTTTATTTACCTTTGAGTTTATCTAAACAATTCAATACTTCTCTCTCTGTAACGGTGATATTGCTTAGAACATCTGAATTATCAATCTGAATCGGCGATGGTGTAGGGATATCACTGAGGTCTTCGGTTGTAAACACTGATGCAAAGAAGGTATTGAGGGCATTACTCATTTGTACTTCGTCTTTGGTGTATTCTCCATTTTCATCGACTAACGGTCCAACAGTTGAAGTAACTACTTTTTTCTTTCTGATATAACTATAGAATTCTTTTGGGTTTGTTTTACTTTGATTCGCAACATGAAACTCCAGGGTCTTTTTACTTTGCTTAATTAACTTTTTGGCTTTGCGTCGTAGCTCTAAAAATTTCACCCGTTCTTCGTCATTTTGTGAGTATTTTAATCTATCATTAGCAAATTTTTTAGCAAGCAGACAGTCTGAAATAACTTTATTCCACCATTTGGGCTTATCATTATGGCCTGGACGCCGTATTTTCGATGGTATGCAGTCTTGCACTGCCTTAAGGTAAATGGTTGTCAAAACACTGAGGATCAAGTGTCCAAACAGTGGTTTAGAGGGGGTAAGGGAACATTCGAAAGGGAACTACTGCCCTGGAACTAATGTCCGTGGCAGGATTAGGAAGTTAGTAGGGGACAGATGGGTTAGTAACTGAGGGGGGGATAAAATAAAGTTATTCATTTACAAACTCAGTCAGTCGCGGGTTTGATGCGAGATATTTGTCTAAGCGGAGTTTAAATGAATCAACGGTGCTGCAGTTTATAACGTCTCGGGGAAGCCCATTCCACAAGTTCACAACTCGATTGAAGAAGAAATTCTTAGATTCGTGTGAGTTAAAAGATTTACCAATAATTTTGCAACCGTTTCCCCGCGTGTAATTAGATTGGTTGATAGTGAAGTACTTACTACAGTTCATATTGTCGATGCCTTTGATGATTTTGAACACTTGAATTAAGTCACCTCTTAATCTGCGCTGGGTTAAAGGAAATAGATTTAATTCTCTAAGACGCTCTTCGTATGGTTTGTTCTTTAGGCTAGGTATCATTTTGGTAACTCTACGTTGAACTCGTTCTAGCTTGTTTATCTTTTTGGTAATAAGGGCACCAGGATTGAACGCAGTATTCCAGAAGAGGGCGGACTAAGGAATTGTAAAGGGTTAGGATAACTTCTTTGGATTTATGCTCAAATGACCTGCCTATAAAGCCAATTATTTTGTTTGCCTTCTTAACAACTTCTGAACATTGTTGACTCGGTTTTAGGTTACTCGATATTGTTACTCCCAGATCGGTTTCTCTGTTTACATTCTTAAGCTGAGTGCCATTCATCGAATAGTTTGCTTTCTCATTTAGGTATCCGATATGTAGTACTTTACATTTATCCGCATTGAAACTCATTTGCAAAATTTTGGCCCAATGTGACAATTTATCTAAATTGTGTTGCATATCGTCAACTTGATCTTTTGAGAGTACGCTATTTGCAATTTTTGTATCGTCAGCAAATTTTGAGATTGTACAGGTGAGACCCTCATCTATGTCGTTGATGTAAATTAGAAAGAGAATTGGTCCTAGTACCGATCCCTGGGGTACCCCGCTACTTACATTGGTCCATTTAGATGCCTTACCGTTTATGACTACTCTTTGCTTTCTGTCGCTGAGCCAATTTTCTATCAATTTCAACACACCATCTTGTATTCCATGCGCTTTTAGGTTTAGCAGTAAACGTTTGTGGGGAACTTTGTCAAAGGCCTTTTGAAAATCAATGTATATAATATCTACAGCTTTACTCTCATCGTAGAGGTTGAGGATATCGTGGAAGAAGTCTAAGAGGTTTGTTAAACAGGAACGTTTTTTACGAAAGCCGTGTTAAGTATCTTTAACCCTTAAAAAGCGGCTCACCACATAAGTCGTATTTAATAAAGCTGGACTATGTGACGGCGCTCGACATAGGTCGAGTGGCAATTTCAGCACGTAATGTTGCTGAGAGAGAGAGACAAGTGGTGGCAGGAGACTAGCGAGCATATGACTGCTCCAGACCACCGCGGCGAACCTACTGACACGAATCTCAGCTCCCTCCTCCCTCTCTCACTCGCTGTATACGGAATTGTATCGGGAAAGTGGCTAATTACCTGATTTTTGCACTCGCGTTGCACGGTTATTGCAAGAAAACTAGCCTTCATAAAAGGATCGTTATGGTGTCATTCGAAAGCTCTGTTTATGCACTTTCAGGGATAGATATTTGTTTTACGTTCTGGGTCTTATTTAGGCATGAAAATGATCACGTAAACAGCCCTATTTTGGCTAAAAACACCCCGCTGGGCGGTACATATAAATAAACCGCATAGGCCGCTCTTAAGGTGTTAAGTAAGTTATTTGCCTCTAAGTGATTTACGAGTCTGTCTCTTTTGACGGTTTCTAGCATTTTACATACAATTGAGGTTAAGCTAATTGGACGATAGTTACTGGGTAGGGATTTGCTGCCTTTTTTTAATATCGGTGTTACGTTGGCTAGCTTCCGCTGATCAGGCATAGTCCCAGACTGCAAGGATTCATTGAATAGCAATATCAGTGGTTTGGAGAGCTCATCCTTAGCTTCCTTTAGAACTCTAGGCAAGATTGTATCAGGTCCAGGCGTTTTATTTACCTTTGAGTTTATCTAAACAATTCAATACTTCTCTCTCTGTAACGGTGATATTGCTTAGAACATCTGAATTATCAATCTGAATCGGCGATGGTGTAGGGATATCACTGAGCTCTTCGGTTGTAAACACTGATGCAAAGAAGGTATTGAGGGCATTACTCATTTGTACTTCGTCTTTGGTGTATTCTCCATTTTCATCGACTAACGGTCCAACAGTTGAAGTAACTACTTTTTTCTTTCTGATATAACTATAGAATTCTTTTGGGTTTGTTTTACTTTGATTCGCAACATGTAACTCCAGGGTCTTTTTACTTTGCTTAATTAACTTTTTGGCTTTGCGTCGTAGCTCTAAAAATTTCACCCGTTCTTCGTCATTTTGTGAGGATTTTAATCTATCATTAGCAAATTTTTTAGCAAGCAGACAGTCTGAAATAACTTTATTCCACCATTTGGGCTTATAATTATGGCCTGGACGCCGTATTTTCGATGGTATGCAGTCTTGCACTGCCTTAAGGTAAATGGTTGTCAAAACACTGAGGATCAAGTGTCCAAACAGTGGTTTAGAGGGGGTAATGGAACATTCGAAAGGGAACTACTGCCCTGGAACTAATGTCCGTGGCAGGATTAGGAAGATAGTAGGGGACAGATGGGTTAGTAACTGAGGGGGGGATAAAATAAAGTTATTCATTTACAAACTCAGTCAGTCGCGGGTTTGATGCGAGATATTTGTCTAAGTGGAGTTTAAATGAATCAACGGTGCTGCAGTTTATAACGTCTCGGGGAAGCCCATTCCACAAGTTCACAACTCGATTGAAGAAGAAATTCTTAGATTCGTGTGAGTTAAAAGATTTACCAATAATTTTGCAACCGTTTCCCCGCGTGTAATTAGATTGGTTGATAGTGAAGTACTTACTACAGTTCATATTGTCGATGCCTTTGATGATTTTGAACACTTGAATTAAGTCACCTCTTAATCTGCGCTGGGTTAAAGGAAATAGATTTAATTCTCTAAGACGCTCTTCGTATGGTTTGTTCTTTAGGCTAGGTATCATTTTGGTAACTCTACGTTGAACTCGTTCTAGCTTGTTTATATCTTTTTGGTAATAAGGGCACCAGGATTGAACGCAGTATTCCAGAAGAGGGCGGACTAAGGAATTGTAAAGGGTTAGGATAACTTCTTTGGATTTATGCTCAAATGATCTGCCTATAAAGCCAATTATTTTGTTTGCCTTCTTAACAACTTCTGAACATTGTTGACTCGGTTTTAGGTTACTCGATATTGTTACTCCCAGATCGGTTTCTCTGTTTACATTCTTAAGCTGAGTGCCATTCATCGAATAGTTTGCTTTCTCATTTAGGTATGCGATATGTAGTACTTTACATTTATCCGCATTGAAACTCATTTGCAAAATTTGGGCCCAATGTGACAATTTATCTAGATTGTGTTGCATATCGTCAACTTGATCTTTTGAGAGTACGCTATTTGCAATTTTTGTATCGTCAGCAAATTTTGAGATTGTACAGGTGAGACCCTCATCTATGTCGTTGATGTAAATTAGAAAGATAATTGGTCCTAGTACCGATCCCTGGGGTACTTACATTGGGGTACTTACATTGGTCCATTTAGATGCCTTACCGTTTATGACTACTCTTTGCTTTCTGTCGCTGAGCCAATTTTCTATCCATTTCAACACACCATCTTGTATTCCATGCGCTTTTAGTTTTAGCAGTAAACGTTTGTGGGGAACTTTGTCAAAGGCCTTTTGAAAATCAATGTATATAATATCTACAGCTTTACTCTCATCGTAGAGGTTGAGGATATCGTGGAAGAAGTCTAAGAGGTTTGTTAAACAGGAACGTTTTTTACGAAAGCCGCGTTGAGTATCTTTAAGTATGTTCTTTTCCTCTAAGTGATTTACGAGTCTGTCTCTTATGACCGTTTCTAGCATTTTACATACAACTGAGGTTAAGCTAATTGGACGATAGTTACTTGGTAGGGATTTGCTGCCTTTTTTTAATATCGGTGTTACGTTGGCTATCTTCCACTGATCAGGCATAGTTCCAGACTGCAAGGATTTATTGAATAGTAATGTCAGTGGTTTGGAGAGCTCGTCCTTAGCTTCCTTTAGAACTCTAGGCGAGATTGTATCAGGTCCAGGCGTTTTATTTACCTTGAGTTTATCTAAACAATTCAATACTTCTCTCTCTGTAACGGTGATATTGCTTAGAACATCTGAATTATCAATCTGAATCGGCGATGGTGTAGGGATATCACTGAGGTCTTCTGTTGTAAAAACTGATGCAAAGAAGGTATTGCGGGCATTATTCATTTGTACTTCGCCTTTGGTGTATTCTCCATTTTCATCGACTAACGGTCAAACAGTTGAAGTAACTACTTTTTTCTTTCTGATATAACTATAGAATTCTTTCGGGTTTGTTTTACTTTGATTCGCAATATGTAACTCTAGGGTCTTTTTACTTTGCTTAATTAACTTTTTTGTTTTGCGTCGTAGCTCTACAAATTTCACCCGTTCTTCGTCATTTTGTGAGGATTTTAATCTATCATTAGCAAATTTTTTAGCAAGCAGGCAGTTTGAAAAATCTTTATTCCACCATTTGGGCTTATTATTATGGCCTGGACGCCGTATTTTCGATGGTATGCAGTCATGCACTGCTTTTAGATAAGTGGTTTCGAATAACTTCCAAGATGTATTTATGTCGTTATTGTTAATTAAAAAGCTCCAGTCAGTTTCTTAACCCTTAAGTAGCAGCGAGCAACATAAGTCGAGTATAATAAATCTGGACTATCTGGCGGCGCTCGACATAGGTCGTGTGGCAATTTCAGCACGTAATGTTGCTGAGAGAGAGAGACAAGTGGTGGCAGGAGAGTAGCGAGCGTATGACTGCTCCAGACCACCGCGGCGAACCTACTGACACGAATCCCACCTCCTCCCTCCCTCTCTCACTCGCTATATACGGAATTGTATGGGGAAAGTGCCGAATTACATGCTTTTTGCACTCGCGTTGCACGGTTGTTGCAAGAAAACTAGCCATCATAAAAGGATCGTTATGGTGTCATTTGGAAAGCTCTGTTTATGCCCTTTCAGGGATAGATACTTGTTTTACGCTCTGGGTCTTATTTAGGCATGAAAATGATCATGTAAACAGCCCTATTTTGGGTAAAAACACCCCGCTGGGCGGTACATATAAATAAACCGCATAGGCCGCTCGTAAGGTGTTAAAACATAGCTCTAAGTTTATGAAAGTTTGCTTTCTTGAAATTAGGGACTTTTTCGATGCTACTATTTGGTTCGTTACTAGTAAAGTTTAAAGAGAGAGAGAGAGAGAGAAAGAGAGAGAGAGAGAGAGAGAGAGAGAGAGAGAGAGAGAGAGAGAGAGAGAGAGAGAGAGATGCAGACAACATGACAGACAGACAGACAATGACATATCTGCTCAACCTAAGACAACACAGCCACCACATTATTACACCGAGCCAAACGCTACAGATTACAGAGAGAGAGAGAGAGAGAGAGAGAGGCAGAGAACATGACAGACAGAGAGACAATGGCATATCTGCTCAACCTAAGACAACACAGCCACCACTTTATTACACCGAGCCAAACGCTACAGATTACAGAGAGAGAGAGAGAGAGAGAGAGAGAGAGAGAGAGAGAGAGAGAGAGGCAGAGAACATGACAGACAGACAGACAATGACATATTTGCTCAACCTAAGACAACACAGCCACCACATTATTACACCGAGCCAAACGCTACAGATTACAGAGAGAGAGGAGAGAGAGAGAGAGGCAGAGAACATGACAGACAGACAGACAGACAATGACATATCTGCTCAACCTAAGACAATACAGCCACCACATTATTACACGGAGCCAAACGCTACAGATTACAGAGAGAGAGAGAGAGAGATTACAAAGGAGTACAAAGGAAATCAAGCAACAACAGATCTAGTGACCCTTCTAGGCTGCTTGTCCTCCAAAACACTGAGGATCAAGTGTCCAAACAGTGGTTTAGAGTGGGTAAGGGAACATTGGAAAGGGAACTACTGCCCTGGAACTAATGTCCGTGGCAGGATTAGGAAGTTAGTAGGGGACAGATGGGTTAGTAACTGGGGGGGGGGATGAAATAAAGTAATTCATTTACAAACGCAGTCAGTTGCGGGTTTGATGCGAGATATTTGTCTAAGCGGAGTTTAAATGAATCAACGGTGCTGCAGTCTATAACGTCTCGGGGAAGCCCATTCCACTAGTTGACAACTCGATTGAAGAAGAAATTCTTAGATTCATGTTAGTTAAAAGATTTACCAATAATTTTGCAACCGTTTTCCCGCGTGTAATTAGATTGGTCGATAGTGAAGTACTTACTACAGTTCATATTGTCGATGCCTTTGATGATTTTGAACACTTGAATTAAGTCACCTCTTAATCTGCGCTGGGTTAAAGGAAATAGATTTAATTCTCTAAGACGCTCTTCGTATGGTTTGTTCTTTAGGCTAGATATAATATTGGTAACTCTACGTTGAACTCGTTCTAGCTTGTTTATATCTTTTTGGTAATAAGGGCACCAGGATTGAACGCAGTATTCCAGAAGAGGGCGGACTAAGGAATTGTAAAGGGTTAGGATAACTTCTTTGGATTTATGCTCAAATGACCTGCCTATAAAGCCAATTATTTTGTTTGCCTTCTTAACAACTTCTGAACATTGTTGACTCGGTTTTAGGTTACTCGATATTGTTACTCCCAGATCGGTTTCTCTGTTTACATTCTTAAGCTGAGTGCCATTCATCTAATAGTTTGCTTTCTCATTTAGATATCCGATATGTAGTACTTTACATTTATCTGCATTGAAACTCGTTTGTCAAATTTGGGCCAAACATGACAATTTATCTAGATTGTGTTGCTTATTGTCAACTTGTTATTTTGAGAGTACGCTATTTGCAATTTTTGTATCGTCAGCAAATTTTGAGATTGTACAGGTGAGACCCTCATCTATGTCGTTGATGTAAATTAGGAAGAGAATTGGTCCTAGTACCGATCCCTGGGGTACCCCGCTACTTACATTGGTCCATTTAGATGCCTTACCGTTTATGACTACTCTTTGCTTTCTGTCGCTGAGCCAATTTTCTATCCATTTCAACACACCGTCTTGTATTCCATGCGCTTTTAGTTTTAGCAGTAAACGTTTGTGGGGAACTTTGTCAAAGGCCTTTTGAAAATCAAGGTATATAATATCTACAGCTTTACTCTCATCGTAGAGGTTGAGGATATCGTGGAAGAAGTCTAAGAGGTTTGTTAAACAGGAACGCTTTTTACGAAAGCCGTGTTGACTATCTTTAAACAAGTTATTTGCCTCTAAGTGATTTACGAGTCTGTCTCTTATGACCGTTTCTAGCATTTTACATACAATTGAGGTTAAGCTAATTGGACGATAGTTACTGGGTAGGGATTTGCTGCCTTTTTTTAATATCGGCGTTACGTTGGCTAGCTTCCACTGATCAGGCATAGTCCCAGACTGCAAGGATTCATTGAATAACAATGTTAGTGGTATGGAGAGCTCATCCTTAGCTTCCTTTAGAACTCTAGGCGAGATTGTATCAGGTCCAGGCGTTTTATTTACATTGAGTTTATCTAAACAATTCAATACTTCTCTCTCTGTAACGGTGATATTGCTTAGAACATCTGAATTATCAATCTGAATCGGCGATGGTGTAGGGATATCACTGAGGTCTTCGGTTGTAAAAACTGATGCAAAGAAGGTATTGAGGGCATTACTCATTTGTACTTCGTCTTGGGTGTATTCTCCATTTTCATCGACTAACGGTCAAACAGTTGAAGTAACTACTTTTTTCTTTCTGATATAACTATAGAATTCTTTCGGGTTTGTTTTACTTTGATTCGCAACATGTAACTCCAGGTTCTTTTTACTTTGCTTAATTAACTTTTTGGCTTTGCGTCGTAGCTCTACAAATTTCACCCGTTCTTCGTCATTTTGTGAGGATTTTAATCTATCATTAGCAAATTTTTTAGCAAGCAGACAGTCTGAAATATCTTTATTCCACCATTTGGGCTTATCATTATGGCCTGGACGCCGTATTTTCGATGGTATGCAGTCTTGCACTGCCTTAAGGTAAGTGGTTGTGAAACACCCCCAAGATGTATTTATGTTGTAATTGTTAGTCAGAGAGCTCCAGTCAGTTTCATTAAGCTTTGATTTTAGTTGATGAAAATTTGCTTTCTTGAAATTAGGGACTTTCTCAATGCTGCTATTTGATTTGTTACTAGTAAACTTTAAAGTGAAAGTTATCGTACGATGGTCGCTGTTACTGAATTCATCACCAACATTCAAATTCTCTATTAATTCTTCTTTAGTTGCGAGTACAAGGTCAAGCACATTATTACCACGGGTCGGTAGATTGTACTAATTGAAAAAGTGAACTCTCTTGCAAGTTAGCATAGAGGTCATGTCCAGAGTGTAAAGTAAGAATATCGCCCCATTTAGTCATGGGTGAGTTGAAATCGCCAAGAATTACGGTATCTTGTATGTTAGTTATTTCTGCAATTTGTTCATAAATTTCACTGTCAGTTTGCACTGATTGAGCTGGGGGTCTGTATAATAAAGCTAGTGTTATTTTAGTTCCTCGTTTATTATTTAATAGTACGTAAGATATGTCTATATTCGCAATTTGAGGTTTTGACATTAAGACTGGATTAAGACTTTCCTTTATAAAAAACAGAACTCCTCCTCCATTTCTATTGATCCGACTTTTCTCAAACATTGTATAACCAGGAAGCGTATATTCGGCTAAAAAGTATCTGTCTTCCGTATTTAACCAAGATTCTGTAATGCCGATTATATCATAATGTTCTGTAAACACGATTTCCTCTAGATCAGAAAATGTATTGCGTATGCTACGAGCATTTACATATAACACCTTAAGAGTATTATAGTTGGATGTTACTGATTGTACATTGTCTGAATTTTCAGTTCGTATTTGACTTACACTACCCCCGGATACCCCTGTTTGACCCCGTTTTTTGAATGGAAATCCTTGACTGCATCGTTCAGCAGACGACCAAGGCGTGCAGCTCCTACTTCATTGAGATGTACACCATCTCCTGAAAACAAAGATTTATCATAGTAAAATTGATCCCACGTGTCGACAAAGCCGATGTCCTCCTCCCTGCAGAGTTTGGCTATTCGGCGATTTGTACTGGTAGCTATGTTGTAGAATCGGTTTTCTACATCAATCCGGGGAACAATTCCTGAAATTAAGATTCTATTAGATTTTTCCTTGAAGGACCTGATCAGCCGCCAGTACTTGCAAAGTAGATCCTCTGACCGCGTCCGTTGGACATCGTTAGATCCAACGTGGATGACGTACGTAGTGCTTGCGGGGGCGAGCCTGGAAACCTCTTCCACAGCCACAACAATGTCGTCCACGCCGCCACCTGGGTGCCCTGGCGCAGAACTCGGTTAATTGGCCACGGACCATGGAGTCGCCCACAAGCCGAACTTCTTCCGTTTCCTCTTCCTCGTCAATAGCAAGAATTTTGAAGCGGTTTTGGCATGTTGTCGGGATGACCTTCCTGGTACTGGTACTGGGATGCACATTGTTTCTCACTAATTGAAAGTTGTCCTGGGGGGGAGTGAGAGTAGAGTCATTATTATTTTCTGCAACATCTAAGGTAGCTGCTGGTGTGGGTACCGGTACTGTATGCACTGGAATGGCGGTTGACATCGTAGTGGTTTCTTGGGCCGAGGGCACTCCTACGTTGAGTGTGGCAAATTCTTGAAGGGATTCAAGCTTCGTAGTCAGGGCATCGATCTTGCGGTGAGCTGCATTCAGATAGAGAGAGAGAGAGAGAGAGAGGCAGAGAACATGACAGACAGACTGACAGACAATGACATATCTGCTCAACCTAAGACAACACAGCCACCACATTATTACACCGAGCCGAGCCAAGCGCTACAGATTACAGATAGAGAGAGAGAGAGAGAGAGAGAGAGAGAGAAAGAGAGGCAGAGAACATGACAGACAGACAGACAGACAATGACATATCTGCTCAACCTAAGACAACACAGCCACCACATTATTACACCGAGCCAATCGCTACAGATTACAGAGAGAGAGAGAGAGTGGCAGAGAACATGACAGACAGACAGACAGACAATGACATATCTGCTCAACCTAAGACAACACAGCCACCACATTATTACACCGAGCCGCCAAGCGCTACAGATTACAGAGAGAGAGAGAGAGTACAAAGGAGTACAAAGGAAATCAAGCAACAACAGGTCTAGTGACCCTTATAGGCTGCTTGTCCTCCAAAACACTGAGGATCAAGTGTCCAAACAGTGGTTTAGAGGGGGTAAGGGAACATTCGAAAGGGAACTACTGCCCTGGAACTAATGTCCGTGGCAGGATTAGGAAGTTAGTAGGGGACAGATGGGTTAGTAACTGAGGGGGGGATAAAATAAAGTTATTCATTTACAAACTCAGTCAGTCGCGGGTTTGATCGAGATATTTGTCTAAGCGGAGTTTAAATGAATCAACGGTGCTGCAGTTTATAACGTCTCGGGGAAGCCCATTCCACAAGTTCACAACTCGATTGAAGAAGAAATTCTTAGATTCATGTGAGTTAAAAGATTTACCAATAATTTTGAAACCGTTTCCCCGCGTGTAATTAGAGTGGTCGATAGTGAAGTAATTACTACAGTTCATATTGTCGATGCCTTTGATGATTTTGAACACTTGAATTAAGTCACCTCTTAATCTGCGCTGGGTTAAAGGAAATAGATTTAATTCTCTAAGACGCTCTTCGTATAGTTTGTTCTTTAGGCTAGGTATCATTTTGGTAACTCTACGTTGAACTCGTTCTAGCTTGTTTATATCTTTTTGGTAATAAGGGCACCAGGATTGAACGCAGTATTCCAGAAGAGGGCGGACTAAGGAATTGTAAAGGGTTAGGATAACTTCTTTGGATTTATGCTCAAATGACCTGCCTATAAAGCCAATTATTTTGTTTGCCTTCTTAACAACTTCTGAACATTGTTGACTCGGTTTTAGGTTACTCGATATTGTTACTCCCAGATCGGTTTCTCTGTTTACATTCTTAAGCTGAGTGCCATTCATCGAATAGTTTGCTTTCTCATTAGGTATCCGATATGTAGTACTTTACATTTATCCGCATTGAAACTCATTTGCAAAATTTGGGCCCAATGTGACAATTTATCTAGATTGTGTTGCATATCGTCAACTTGATCTTTTGAGAGTACGCTATTTGCAATTTTTGTATCGTCAGCAAATTTTGAGATTGTACAGGTGAGACCCTCATCTATGTCGTTGATGTAAATTAGAAAGATAATTGGTCCTAGTACCGATCCCTGGGGTACCCCGCTACTTACATTGGTCCATTTAGATGCCTTACCGTTTATGACTACTCTTTGCTTTCTGCCGCTGAGCCAATTTTCTATCCATTTCAACACACCATCTTGTATTCGATGCGCTTTTAGTTTTAGCAGTAAACGTTTGTGGGGAACTTTGTCAAAGGCCTTTTGAAAATCAATGTATATAATATCTACAGCTTTACTCTCATCGTAGAGGTTGAGGATATCGTGGAAGAAGTCTAAGAGGTTTGTTAAACAGGAACGTTTTTTACGAAAGCCGCGTTGAGTATCTTTAACACCTTAAGAGCGGCCTATGCGGTTTATTTATATGTACCGCCCAGCGGGGTGTTTTTAGCCAAAATAGGGCTGTTTACGTGATCATTTTCATGCCTAAATAAGACCCAGAACGTAAAACAAGTATCTATCCCTGAAAGGGCATAAACAGAGCTTTCGAATGACACCATAACGATCCTTTTATGATGGCTAGTTTTCTTGCAATAACCGTGCAACGCGAGTGCAAAAAGCATGTAATTAGCCACTTTCCCGATACAATTCCTTATATAGCGAGTGAGAGAGGGAGGAGGGAGCTGGGATTCGTGTCAGTATGTTCGCCGCGGTGGTCTGGAGCAGTCATACGCTCGCTACTCTCCTGCCACCACTTGTCTCTCTCTCTCAGCAACATTACGTGCTGAAATTGCCACTCGACCTATGTCGAGCGCCGCCACATAGTCCAGCTTTACTAAATACGACTTATGTGGTGAGCCGCTAATTAAGGGTTAAGTATATTATTTTCCTCTAAGTGATTTACGAGTCTGTCTCTTATGACCGTTTCTAGCATTTTACATACAATTGAGGTTAAGCTAATTGGACGATAGTTACTTGGTAGGGATTTGCTGCCTTTTTTTAATATCGGTGTTACGTTGGCTATCTTCCACTGATCAGGCATAGTTCCAGACTGCAAGGATTTATTGAATAGTAATGTCAGTGGTTTGGAGAGCTCATCCTTAGCTTCCTTTAGAACTCTAGGCGAGATTGTATCAGGTCCAGGCGTTTTATTTACCTTGAGTTTATCTAAACAATTCAATACTTCTCTCTCTGTAACGGTGATATTGCTTAGAACATCTGAATTATCAATCTGAATCGGCGATGGTGTAGGGATATAACTGAGGTTTTCGGTTGTAAAAACTGATGCAAAGAAGGTATTGAGGGCATTACTCATTTGTACTTCGTCTTTGGTGTATTCTCCATTTTCATCGACTAACGGTCCAACAGTTGAAGTAACTACTTTTTTCTTTCTGATATAACTATAGAATTCTTTCGGGTTTGTTTTACTTTGATTCACAACATGTAACTCCAGGGTCTTTTACTTTGCTTAATTAACTTTTTGGCTTTGCGTCGTAGCTCTACAAATTTCACCCGTTCTTCGTCATTTTGTGAGGATTTTAATCTATCATTAGCAATTTTTTTAGCAAGCAGACAGGCTGAAATATCTTTATTCCACCATTTGGGCTTATCATTATGGCCTGGATGCCGTATTTTCGATGGTATGCAGTCTTGCACTGCCTTAAGGTAAGTGGTTGTGAAACACCCCCAAGATGTATTTATGTCGTTATTGTTAGTCAGAAAGCTCCAGTCAGTTTCTTTAAGCTTTGATTTAAGTTTATGAAAATTTTCTTTCTTGAAATTAGGGACTTTCTCAATGCTGCTATTTGATTTGTTACTAGTAAACTTTAAAGTGAAAGTCATCGTACGATGGTCGCTGTTACTGAATTCATCACCAACATTCAAATTCTCTATTAATTCTTCTTTAGTTGCGAGTACAAGATCAAGCACATTATTACCACGGGTCGGAGATTGTACATATTGAAAAAGTGAACTCTCTTGCAAGTTAGCATAGAGGTCGTGTCCAGAGTGTGAAGTAAGAATATCGCCCCATTTAGTCATGGGTGAGTTGAAATCGCCAAGAATTACGGAATCTTGTATGTTAGTTATTTCTGCAATTTTTTCATAAATTTCACTGTCAGTTTGCACTGATTGAGCTGGGGGTCTGTATAATAAAGCTAGTGTTATTTTAGTTCCTCGTTTATTATTTAATAGTACGTAAGATATGTCTATATTCGCAATTTGAGGTTTTGACATTAAGACTGGATTAAGACTTTCCTTTATAAAAAACAGAACTCCTCCTCCATTTCTATTGATCCGACTTTTCTCAAACATTGTATAACCAGGAAGCGTAGGATATATTCGGCTAAAAAGTCTCTGTCTTCCGTATTTAACCAAGATTCTGTAATGCCAATTAATCATAATGTTCTGTAAACACGATTTCCTCTAGATCTGAAAATTTATTGCGTATGCTACGAGCATTTACATAAAACACCTTAAGAGTATTAGAGTTGGATGTTACTGATTGTACATTGTCTGAATTTTCAGTTCGTATTTGACTTACACTACCCCCGGATACCCCCGTTTGACCCCTTTTTTTGAATGGAAATCCTTGACTGCATCGTTCAGCAGACGACCAAGGCGTGCAGCTCCTACTTCATTGAGATGTACATCATCTCCTGAAAACAAAGATTTATCATAGTAAAATTGATCCCACGTGTCGACAAAGCCGATGTCCTCCTCCCTGCAGAGTTTGGCTATTCGGCGATTTGTACTGGTAGCTATGTTGTAGAATCGGTTTTCTACATCAATCCGGGGAACAATTCCTGAAATTAAGATTCTATTAGATTTTTCCTTGAAGGACCTGATCAGCCGCCGGTACTTGCAAAGTAGATCCTCTGACTGCGTCCGTTGGACATCGTTAGATCCAACGTGGATGACGTACGTAGTGCTTGCGGGGGCGAGCCTGGAAACCTCTTCCACAGCCGCAACAATGTCGTCCACGCCGCCACCTGGGTGCCCTGGCGCAGAACTCGGTTAATTGGCCACGGACCATGGAGTCGCCCACAAGCCGAACTTCTTCTGTTTCCTCTTCCTCGTCAATAGCAAGAATTTTGAAGCGGTTTTGGCATGTTGTCGGGATGACCTTCCTGGTACTGGTACTGGGATGCACATTGTTTCTCACTAATTGAAAGTTGTCCTGGGGGGGAGTGAGAGTAGAGTCATTATTATTTTCTGCAACATCTAAGGTAGCTGCTGGTGTGGGTACCGGTACTGTATGCACTGGAATGGCGGTTGACATCGTAGTGGTTTCTTGGGCCGAGGGCACTCCTACGTTGAGTGTGGCAAATTCTTGAAGGGATTCAAGCTTCGTAGTCAGGGCATCGATCTTGCGGTGAGCTGCATTCAGATAGAGAGAGAGAGAGAGAGAGAGAGAGGCAGAGAACATGACAGACAGACTGACTGACAATGACATATCTGCTCAACCAAAGACAACACAGCCACCACATTATTACACCGAGCCAAGCGCTACAGATTACAGAGAGAGAGAGAGAGAGAGAGAGAGAGAAAGTGAGGCAGAGAACATGACAGACAGACAGACAGACAATGACATATCTGCTCAACCTAAGACAACACAGCCACCACATTATTACACCGAGCCAATCGCTACAGATTACAGAGAGAGAGAGGCAGAGAACATGACAGACAGACAGACAGACAATGACATATCTGCTCAACCTAAGACAACACAGCCACCACATTATTACACCGAGCCGCCAAGCGCTACAGATTACAGAGAGAGAGAGAGAGAGTACAAAGGAGTACAAAGGAAATCAAGAAACAACAGGTCTAGTGATCCTTATAGGCTGCTTGTCCTCCAAAACACTGAGGATCAAGTGTCCAAACAGTGGTTCAGAGGGGGTAAGGGAACATTCGAAAGGGAACTACTGCCCTGGAACTAATGTCCGTGGCAGGATTAGGAAGTTAGTAGGGGACAGATGGGTTAGTAACTGAGGGGGGGATAAAATAAAGTTATTAATTTACAAACTCAGTCAGTCGCGGGTTTGATGCGAGATATTTGTCTAAGCGGAGTTTAAATGAATCAACGGTGCTGCAGTTTATAACGTCTCGGGGAAGCCCATTCCACAAGTTCACAACTCGATTGAAGAAGAAATTCTTAGATTCGTGTGAGTTAAAAGATTTACCAATAATTTGCAACCGTTTTCCCGCGCGTGTAATTAGATTGGTCGATAGTGAAGTACTTACTACAGTTCATATTGTCGATGCCTTTGATGATTTTGAACACTTGAATTAAGTCACCTCTTAATCTGCGCTGGGTTAAAGGATATAGATTTAATTCTCTAAGACGCTCTTTGTATGGTTTGTTCTTTAGGCTAGGTATCATTTTGGTAACTCTACGTTGAACTCGTTCTAGCTTGTTTATATCTTTTTGGTAATAAGGGCACCAGGATTGAACGCAGTATTCCAGAAGAGGGCGGACTAAGGAATTGTAAAGGGTTAGGATAACTTCTTTGGATTTATGCTCAAATGACCTGCCTATAAAGCCAATTATTTTGTTTGCCTTCTTAACAACTTCCGAACATTGTTGACTCGGTTTTAGGTTACTCGATATTGTTACTCCCAGAACGGTTTCTCTGTTTACATTCTTAAGCTGAGTGCCATTCATCGAATAGTTTGCTTTCTCATTTAGGTATCCGATATGTAGTACTTTACATTTATCCGCATTGAAACTCATTTGCAAAATTTGGGCCCAATGTGACAATTTATCTAGATTGTGTTGCATATCGTCAACTTGTTCTTTGAGAGTACGCTATTTTCAATTTTTGTATCGTCAGCAAATTTTGAGATTGTACAGGTGAGACCCTCATCTATGTCGTTGATGTAAATTAGAAAGATAATTGGTCCTAGTACCGATCCCTGGGGTACCCCGCTACTTACATTGGTCCATTTAGAGGCCTTACCGTTTATGACTACTCTTTGCTTTCTGTCGCTGAGCCAATTTTCTATCCATTTCAACACACCATCTTGTATTCCATGTGCTTTTAGTTTTAGCAGTAAACGTTTGTGGGGAACTTTGTCAAAGGCCTTTTGAAAATCAATGTATATAATATCTACAGCTTTACTCTCATCGTAGAGGTTGAGGATATCGTGGAAGAAGTCTAAGAGGTTTGTTAAACAGGAACGTTTTTTACGAAAGCCGCGTTGAGTATCTTTAAGTATGTTATTTTCCTCTAAGTGATTTACGAGTCTGTCTCTTATGACCGTTTCTAGCATTTTACATACAACTGAGGTTAAGCTAATTGGACGATAGTTACTTGGTAGGGATTTGCTGCCTTTTTTTAATATCGGTGTTACGTTGGCTATCTTCCACTGATCAGGCATAGTTCCAGACTGCAAGGATTTATTGAATAGTATTGTCAGTGGTTTGGAGAGCTCATCCTTAGCTTCCTCTAAAACTCTAGGCGAGATTGTATCAGGTCCAGGCGTTTTATTTACCTTGAGTTTATCTAAACAATTCAATACTTCTCTCTCTGTAACGGTGATATTGCTTAGAACATCTGAATTATCAATCTGAATCGGCGATGGTGTAGGGATATCACTGAGGTCTTCTGTTGTAAAAACTGATGCAAAGAAGGTATTGCGGGCATTACTCATTTGTACTTCGCCTTTGGTGTATTCTCCATGTTCATCGACTAACGGTTCAACAGTTGAAGTAACTACTTTTTTCTTTCTGATATAACTATAGAATTCTTTCGGGTTTGTTTTACTTTGATTCGCAATATGTAACTCTAGGGTCTTTTTACTTTGCTTAATTAACTTTTTGGCTTTGCGTCGTAGCTCTACAAATTCCACCCGTTCTTCGTCATTTTGTGAGGATTTTAATCTATCATTAGCAAATTTTTTAGCAAGCAGGCAGTTTGAAAAATCTATATTCCACCATTTGGGCTTATTATTATGGCCTGGACGCCGTATTTTCGATGGTATGCAGTCTTGCACTGCTTTTAGGTAAGTGGTTTCGAATAACTTCCAAGATGTATTTATGTCGTTATTGTTAATTAAAAAGCTCCAGTCAGTTTCTTAAAACATAGCTCTAAGTTTATGAAAGTTTGCTTTCTTGAAATTAGGGACTTTTTCGATGCTACTATTGGTTCGTTACTAGTAAAGTTTAAAGAGAGAGAGAGAGAGAGAGAGAGAGAGAGAGAGAGAGGGAGAGAGGCAGAGAACATGACAGACAGACAGACCATGACATATTTGCTCAACCTAAGATAACACAGCCACCACATTATTACACCGAGCCAAACGCTACAGATTACAGAGAGAGAGAGAGAGAGGCAGAGAACATGACAGACAGACAGACAGACAATGACATATCTGCTCAACCTAAGACAATACAGCCACCACATTATTACACGGAGCCAAACGCTACAGATTACAGAGAGAGAGAGAGAGATTACAAAGGAGTACAAAGGAAATCAAGCAACAACAGATCTAGTGACCCTTCTAGGCTGCTTGTCCTCCAAAACACTGAGGATCAAGTGTCCAAACAGTGGTTTAGAGTGGGTAAGGGAACATTGGAAAGGGAACTACTGCCCTGGAACTAATGTCCGTGGCAGGATTAGGAAGTTAGTAGGGGACAGATGGGTTAGTAACTGAGGGGGGGATAAAATAAAGTTATTAATTTACAAACTCAGTCAGTCGCGGGTTTGATGCGAGATATTTGTCTAAGCGGAGTTTAAATGAATCAACGGTGCTGCAGTTTATAACGTCTCGGGGAAGCCCATTCCACAAGTTCAACACTCGATTGAAGAAGAAATTCTTAGATTCGTGTGAGTTAAAAGATTTACCAATAATTTTGCAACCGTTCCCCGCGTGTAATTAGATTGGTCGATAGTGAAGTACTTACTACAGTTCATATTGTCGATGCCTTTGATGATTTTGAACACTTGAATTAAGTCACCTCTTAATCTGCGCTGGGTTAAAGGATATAGATTTAATTCTCTAAGACGCTCTTTGTATGGTTTGTTCTTTAGGCTAGGTATCATTTTGGTAACTCTACGTTGAACTCGTTCTAGCTTGTTTATATCTTTTTGGTAATAAGGGCACCAGGATTGAACGCAGTATTCCAGAAGAGGGCGGACTAAGGAATTGTAAAGGGTTAGGATAACTTCTTTGGATTTATGCTCAAATGACCTGCCTATAAAGCCAATTATTTTGTTTGCCTTCTTAACAACTTCCGAACATTGTTGACTCGGTTTTAGGTTACTCGATATTGTTACTCCCAGAACGGTTTCTCTGTTTACATTCTTAAGCTGAGTGCCATTCATCGAATAGTTTGCTTTCTCATTTAGGTATCCGATATGTAGTACTTTACATTTATCCGCATTGAAACTCATTTGCGAAAATTTGGGCCCAATGTGACAATTTATCTAGATTGTGTTGCATATCGTCAACTTGATCTTTTGAGAGTACGCTATTTTCAATTTTTGTATCGTCAGCAAATTTTGAGATTGTACAGGTGAGACCCTCATCTATGTCGTTGATGTAAATTAGAAAGATAATTGGTCCTAGTACCGATCCCTGGGGTACCCCGCTACTTACATTGGTCCATTTAGAGGCCTTACCGTTTATGACTACTCTTTGCTTTCTGTCGCTGAGCCAATTTTCTATCCATTTCAACACACCATCTTGTATTCCATGTGCTTTTAGTTTTAGCAGTAAACGTTTGTGGGGAACTTTGTCAAAGGCCTTTTGAAAATCAATGTATATAATATCTACAGCTTTACTCTCATCGTAGAGGTTGAGGATATCGTGGAAGAAGTCTAAGAGGTTTGTTAAACAGGAACGTTTTTTACGAAAGCCGCGTTGAGTATTTTTAAGTATGTTATTTTCCTCTAAGTGATTTACGAGTCTGTCTCTTATGACCGTTTCTAGCATTTTACATACAACTGAGGTTAAGCTAATTGGACGATAGTTACTTGGTAGGGATTTGCTGCCTTTTTTTAATATCGGTGTTACGTTGGCTATCTTCCACTGATCAGGCATAGTTCCAGACTGCAAGGATTTATTGAATAGTATTGTCAGTGGTTTGGAGAGCTCATCCTTAGCTTCCTCTAAAACTCTAGGCGAGATTGTATCAGGTCCAGGCGTTTTATTTACCTTGAGTTTATCTAAACAATTCAATACTTCTCTCTCTGTAACGGTGATATTGCTTAGAACATCTGAATTATCAATCTGAATCGGCGATGGTGTAGGGATATCACTGAGGTCTTCTGTTGTAAAAACTGATGCAAAGAAGGTATTGCGGGCATTACTCATTTGTACTTCGCCTTTGGTGTATTCTCCATGTTCATCGACTAACGGTTCAACAGTTGAAGTAACTACTTTTTTTCTTTCTGATATAACTATAGAATTCTTTCGGGTTTGTTTTACTTTGATTCGCAATATGTAACTCTAGGGTCTTTTTACTTTGCTTAATTAACTTTTTGGCTTTGCGTCGTAGCTCTACAAATTTCACCCGTTCTTCGTCATTTTGTGAGGATTTTAATCTATCATTAGCAAATTTTTTAGCAAGCAAGCAGTTTGAAAAATCTATATTCCACCATTTGGGCTTATTATTATGGCCTGGACGCCGTATTTTCGATGGTATGCAGTCTTGCACTGCTTTTAGGTAAGTGGTTTCGAATAACTTCCAAGATGTATTTATGTCGTTATTGTTAATTAAAAAGCTCCAGTCAGTTTCTTAAAACATAGCTCTAAGTTTATGAAAGTTTGCTTTCTTGAAATTAGGGACTTTTTCGATGCTACTATTTGGTTCGTTACTAGTAAAGTTTAAAGAGAGAGAGAGAGAGAGAGAGAGAGAGAGAGAGAGAGAGAGAGAGAGAGAGAGAGAGAGAGAGAGAGAGAGAGAGAGAGAGAGAGAGGAGAGAGAGAGAGGCAGAGAACATGACAGACAGACAGACCATGACATATTTGCTCAACCTAAGATAACACAGCCACCACATTATTACACCGAGCCAAACGCTACAGATTACAGAGAGAGAGAGAGAGGCAGAGAACATGACAGACAGACAGACAGACAATGACATATCTGCTCAACCTAAGACAATACAGCCACCACATTATTACACGGAGCCAAACGCTACAGATTACAGAGAGAGAGAGAGAGATTACAAAGGAGTACAAAGGAAATCAAGCAACAACAGATCTAGTGACCCTTCTAGGCTGCTTGTCCTCCAAAACACTGAGGATCAAGTGTCCAAACAGTGGTTTAGAGTGGGTAAGGGAACATTGGAAAGGGAACTACTGCCCTGGAACTAATGTCCGTGGCAGGATTAGGAAGTTAGTAGGGGACAGATGGGTTAGTAACTGGGGGGGGGGGATAAAATAAAGTAATTCATTTACAAACGCAGTCAGTCGCGGGTTTGATGCGAGATATTTGTCTAAGCGGAGTTTAAATGAATCAACGGTGCTGCAGTCTATAACGTCTCGGGGAAGCCCATTCCACAAGTTGACAACTCGATTGAAGAAGAAATTCTTAGATTCGTGTTAGTTAAAAGATTTACCAATAATTTTGCAACCGTTTTCCCGCGTGTAATTAGATTGGTCGATAGTGAAGTACCTACTACAGTTCATATTGTCGATGCCTTTGATGATTTTGAACACTTGAATTAAATCACCTCTTAATCTGCGCTGGGTTAAAGGAAATAGATTTAATTCTCTAAGACGCTCTTCGTATGGTTTGTTCTTTAGGCTAGATATCATTTTGGTAACTCTACGTTGAACTCGTTCTAGCTTGTTTATATCTTTTTGGTAATAAGGGCACCAGGATTGAACGCAGTATTCCAGAAGAGGGCGGACTAAGGAATTGTAAAGGGTTAGGATAACTTCTTTGGATTTATGCTCAAATGACCTGCCTATAAAGCCAATTATTTTGTTTGCCTTCTTAACAACTTCTGAACATTGTTGACTCGGTTTTAGGTTACTCGATATTGTTACTCCCAGATCGGTTTCTCTGTTTACATTCTTAAGCTGAGTGCCATTCATCTAATAGTTTGCTTTCTCATTTAGATATCCGATATGTAGTACTTTACATTTATCCGCATTGAAACTCATTTGTCAAATTTGGGCCAAACATGACAATTTATCTAGATTGTGTTGCTTATCGTCAACTTGTTCTTTTGAGAGTACGCTATTTGCAATTTTTGTATCGTCAGCAAATTTTGAGATTGTACAGGTGAGACCCTCATCTATGTCTTTGATGTAAATTAGGAAGAGAAATGGTCCTAGTACCGTTCCCTGGGGGACCCCGATACTTACATTGGTCCATATAGATGCCATACCGTTTATGATACTACTTTGCTTTCTGTCGCTGAGCCAATTTTCTATCCATTTCAACACACCGTCTTGTATTCCATGCGCTTTTAGTTTTAGCAGTAAACGTTTGTGGGGAACTTTGTCAAAGGCCTTTTGAAAATCAAGGTATATAATATCTACAGCTTTACTCTCATCGTAGAGGTTGAGGATATCGTGGAAGAAGTCTAAGAGGTTTGTTAAACAGGAACGTTTTTTACGAAAGCCGTGTTGACTATCTTTAAGCAAGTTATTTGCCTCTAAGTGATTTACGAGTCTGTCTCTTATGACCGTTTCTAGCATTTTACATACAATTGAGGTAAAGCTAATTGGACGATAGTTATTGGGTAGGGATTTGCTGCCTTTTTTTAATATCGGCGTTACGTTGGCTAGCTTCCACTGATCAGGCATAGTCCCAGACTGCAAGGATTCATTGAATAACAATGTTAGTGGTTTGGAGAGCTCATCTTTAGCTTCCTTTAGAACTCTAGGCGAGATTGTATCAGGTCCAGGCGTTGTATTTACCTTGGGTTTATCTAATCAATTCAATACTTCTCTCTCTGTAACGGTGATATAGCTTAGAACATATGGAATTATCAATCTGAATCGGCAATGGTGTAGGGATATCACTGAGGTCTTCGGTTGTAAAAACTGATGCAAAGAAGGTATTGAGGGCATTACTCATTTGTACTTCGTCTTTGGTGTATTCTCCATTTTCATCGACTAACGGTCCAACAGTTGAAGTAACTACTTTTTTCTTTCTGATATAACTATAGAATTCTTTCGGGTTTGTTTTACTTTGATTCGCAACATGTAACTCCAGGTTCTTTTTACTTTGCTTAATTAACTTTTTGGCTTTGCGTTGTAGCTCTACAAATTTCACCCGTTCTTCGTCATTTTGTGAGGATTTTAATCTATCATTAGCAAATTTTTTAGCAAGCAGACAGTCTGAAATATCTTTATTCCACCATTTGGGCTTATCATTATGGCCTGGACGCCGTATTTTCGATGGTATGCAGTCTTGCACTGCCTTAAGGTAAGTGGTTGTGAAACACCCCCAAGATGTATTTATATGCTTATTGTTAGTCAGCAACCTCCAGTCAGTTTCCTTAATCTTGATTTTAGTTGAGAAAATTTGCTTTCTTGAAACTAGGGACTTTCTCAATGCTGCTATTTGATTTGTTACTAGTAAACTTTAAAGTGAAAGTTATCGTACGATGGTCGCTGTTACTGAATTCATCACCAACATTCAAATTCTCTATTAATTCTTCTTTTGTTGCGAGTAGTACTAGGTCAAACACATTATTACCACAGGGCCGGAGATTGTACAAATTGAAAAAGTGAACTCTCTTGCAAGTTAGCATAGAGGTCGTGTCCAGAGTGTAAAGTAAGAATATCGCCCCATTTAGTCACGGGTAAGTTGAAATCGCCAAGAATTACGGTATCTTGATGTTAGTTATTTCTGCAATTTGTTCATAAATTTCACTGTCAGTTTGCACTTGATTGAGCTGGGGGTCTGTATAATAAAGCTAGTGTTATTTTAGGTCCTCGTTTATTATTTAATAGTACGTAAGATATGTCTATATTCGCAATTTGACGGTTTTGACAGTAAGGACTGGATTAAGACTTTCCTTTATAAAAAAAAACAGAAACTCCTCCTCCATTTCCATTGATACGAACTTTTCTCAAACAGTTGTTATAAACTCAGGATGCGTAATATTCGGCCTAAAACATGTCTCTGGCTTCCGTATTTAACCAAGATTTCTGTAACTGCCGATTTATATCATAATGTTCTGTAAACACGATTTCCTCTAGGATACTGAAAATTTATTGCGTAATTGCTTACAAGCATTTACTTAAACAACACCTTAAGAGTATTAGAGTTGGATGTACTTGATTGTGCATGGTCTGAATTTTCATGTTCGCATTTGACTTACATACCCCGGATAACCCAGGTTGGACCCAGTTTTTTGAACGGACTTCTTGACTGCATCGTTCAGCAGACGACCAAGACGTGCCAGCTCCTACTTCATGAGATGTACACCATCTCCTGAAAACAAAGATTTTATCATAGTACAAAATGATCTCACGTGTCGCCAAACAAAGCCGATGTCTCCTCCCTGCAGAGTTTGGCTAGTCAAGCGAGTTTGTACTGGTATGCTATGTTGTAGGGAATCGGTTTTCTACATCAATCTGGGGAAACAATTCCTGGAAATTAAGATTCTATTAGATTGTTTCCTTATGAAGGACCTGATCAGCCGCCGGTAACTTGCCCAAAGGTAGGTTACACTCTGGGCCGAGTATGTTGGCACACTCGTTAGATCCAACGTGTGATGACGTACGTAGTGCTTGCTGGGGCGAGCCTGGAAAAGAACGCTTCTTCCACCGCCGCAAACAATGTCGTACCACGCCGGCCACGCTGGGATACCAAACATCTCTTTCTGGTCCTGGGATGCCCTCGGCGCAGAACTCGGGTAATTGGCCACGAGGCATGGAGGTTCGCCGCACAAAGCAGAACTACTTCCGTTTCCTCTTCCTCGGCTCAATAGCAAGAATTTGAAACGGTTTTTTGGTTGTGTTGTGGGGAATGACCTTCCTGGTACTGGTACTGGGATGCACACTTGTTTCTCACTACCTGAAAGTTGTCCTGGGGGGAAGTGAGAGTAGACCACAACGTAAGAGCATTACTATATGTTCGTGCAACATCTAACGGTACGCTTCTGCTTGTGGGGTACCGGTACCGCGTAGACTGTATGCAACTGGAATGGCAGGTGACATCGTAGTGGTTTCTTGGGCAGAGGTGCATGATCCTACGTGGATGAGTCTGGCCACACAAGTCTTGAAAGGGATTCAAGCTGTTCGGTAGTCAGGGGAACGATCTTGTGGTTGAGGCTGAACATTCAATTCATCCGCAATATCCTCTCGGACGCATTGGCAAAATCTACAATATTTTGGGACCATCAGTATCAAATCAAACATGGTAGGGCCCCAAATTTTCGCGGAAACAACTCGGGCAGGTTCGTTGGCCGGCGCCATTGGCGAGTTAATCACTAAATGCCTGAAAATCACACAAATTGATGTTACGCAAAATGCGTACAATTAAAGCCTGGAACAAATCGGACCAAAATTTATCGTTCGCAGTGTTGTGATAACAATTAATTCCTGAAAAATCACAGTAAACCAAATTTTGTTAGAAATAGTGATAAAATTAATATGCCTGGTGAATCACAAAATATATGGTAGACAATAGAACACAATTTATGCACTGAAATATAAAACAAGCAAAATTGAGTGTTAGCATGTATGAACGCAGTTAAAGCCTGAAAATCACAAATGGAGCCTAGAAATTTGTTACGAAAATTGACTGGAAAAAGCTAATAGTTGGGGGATGAGAGGGTTAATGTAGCCTAGTGAGGAAA
>CM064496.1:4225049-4322549 GCA_032716605.1 Paralithodes platypus
AATACGGTATATATTTTGTTCGTTATTTTTTTTTTATTTTTTTTTTCATCCCTAGACCTGAAAAAGT
This sequence comes from Paralithodes platypus, assembly GCA_032716605.1. Classification (NCBI taxonomy): domain Eukaryota; kingdom Metazoa; phylum Arthropoda; class Malacostraca; order Decapoda; family Lithodidae; genus Paralithodes; species Paralithodes platypus. The sequence goes on from CM064496.1 coordinate 4,225,117, forward strand.
CACTTCCAAGTCACTTCGATATATGTTTGTAAACAATTTCGGTAGAAAAATGTCCCGGCCGAAGGCCACTTCCTCTTAAGTTACAGGCTCGCTACTGTTCGCCATGAAAAAATCGACACCTAAATGGCATGAAAGGTCTTAAAATTGCCAAAAATTGGGCGAAATGACTTAAAATTGCCAAACTAATGGGGCAAAATTACAAAACTAATGGGGCTAAACACGAGGAAGATGGGAGACCAGAAAAACCTATTACCATCTCCCCTTAAGTTACGTTCTGTATAACACTAAACCGTCCCTCCTGTGCACCAGAGACTAATAATTAATTCATCCATTGAACTCCCCGACACCACCTCCGTACATGTTGTCGTATAGACGGGGTGGATTAGTGGGTTAGAGCGCCGTATAATGCCGGGGTTTAAGGGGAAACTGGCTTTTTTCTATTAATTAATTTATATCTATATATCTTAGTTTCCTTGCTAGACCTACACATCAAGCTTAGAAACACCCCCTAGACCCCCCTTCAAGATAAATTTGTAAATTTTTCGGTAGAAAAAACGTCCCGGCCGAAGGCCGCTTCCTCTTAAGATTTCAGGCTCGCTATCGCTTGCCAGGATGAAATCGACACCTAAATGGCACGAAAGGTCTTAAAATTGACAATGCAATGGGGTGAAAGGTATTAAAATCGCCAAACTAATGGAACCAACGTCTTAAAATATTAAAACTAGTGGTGCTAAAAATTAAGGAGAAGGGGGTGCAGAAGAACGGTCCGTCTCCCCTTAAGACACTCCATACTTCCTCTCACTTACCTGTACAGGTAGGTTCGTAATATTGGTTGTTTATACGAATATCTTGGCTAACGTTATAGAATAGTGTTCAAAATATATGACTGTTTAACGTGCAGAATCATGAAAACTAATCCCGATAACTTAATGCACAGTCTGGGAAAAGATCGATAAGCTACTTTATTTCTCAACAAAGAAGCTTATTTAATTATGAAAATAAATTATTCAATAAAATATTTGTTTAACCTTTGTTCGGGTGCGATAATAAGTACATTTATTTTTAACTGGAGAGAAGATTAAAGTCAAAGTTGTAGAGATTGGCCATAACTGTTGACACTGCCTTTACATATGGTGATGGTGTTGAAGGGTGATAGTCAACAGAGGCAGTAGGAATGGCGGTGTGTGAGGAGTATAATTTTGATATAATATTTAGATATACTTTGTGTTGTACTTTACTGATGACCTCTTCCAAAGCCTAATGGCCTGTCATTATTAGCGTGTTACTAGCTCACCTTTATTTTTGTTCTGACTATGAAGGAGACGAAGGGCAAGCTGTCTGTAACGAGTGTCTCCCCACAACCGAAAGAGTGACTGATAGCCAAATACAAGGGACGTTGGGGTCAAAATGCCTGGACACATGTAGTTTAGAGTATCCTAAGTCATAGGATGAAGGAAAGCTTGACAGAGAGTTCTGGAGTTCAATTATTGAGTAGAAGAAAGAATAGTGTTTTTGCTAATGACCTTTTCCAATTGCCAACGACCTGTCATTATTAGCGTGTTACTATACCCTGTTTCAAATAGGTACGCCAGAAATCCTGAACCCTAACCTCTGTAACTCTAAAAGGGCAAGAGCAAATGGGCTGTACATTTCCACACCTATTCCCTGGCTGACCCTTCCCAAATGGTAATAATTTTTGGTTGATTACGCAAGTGTTTGTGAGTTAGAGGTTAAGGGGGGGATGGTTCGTTTTTGTCTGGCACTCCTCCCTCATGCTTTGCCCTATTGGTTTTCAGATGCTATGACGTTCGCCCCATTAGTTTGTCGATTTTAAGACCTTTCGTCCCATTTCTTTTATCGAAATAAAGACCTTTCGTGGCATTTAGGTGTCGATTTTTTCCTGGCAAGCGATAGCGAGCAATAGTTATGAGGAACCGGCTTTCGGCCGAGAAATCTTACTATCGAAAAATGTACAAATTTATCATCAAGGGGGGTCTAGTAGGTGTTTTTGATAAGCTTGATGGAGGGTTAGGGAGGAAACTAAAATATATTATAGAAAAATGAGTAAATAAGCAAATAAATGCACCCATCCCCCCTTAATGTCCAAGAGTGTTGGAACGGGGTATAGCTCGCCTATGAAATTAAGTTCCCAGGCTCTGATATAATAATTTATGTTCCAAGGCACTCATATAATAAATAATGTTCCCAGGCTCTGATAATAATTAATGTTCCCAGGCTCTGATATATAATTAATGTTCCCAGGCTCTGATATAATAATTAATGTTCCCAGGATCTCCATATAATAATTAATGTTCCCAGCCTCTCCATATAATAATTAATGTTCCCAGGCTCTGATATAATAATTAATGTTCCCAGGCTCTCCATATAATAATTAATGTTCCCAGGCTCTGATATAATAATTAATGTTCCCAGGCTCTCCATATAATAATTAATGTTCCCAGGCTCTCCATATAATAATTAATGTTCCCAGGCTCTTGATATAATAATTAATGTTCCCAGGCTCTCCATATAATAATTAATGTTCCCAGGCTCTCCATATAATAATTAATGTTCCCAGGCTCCATATAATAATTAATGTTCCCAGGCTCTGATATAATAATTAATGTTCCCAGGCTCTCCATATAATAATTAATGTTCCCAGGCTCTCCATATAATAATTAATGTTCCCAGGCTCTCCATATAATAATTAATGTTCCCAGGCTCTCCATATAATAATTAATGTTCCCAGGCTCTCCATATAATAATTAATGTTCCCAGGCTCTCCATATAATAATTAATGTTCCCAGGCTCTCCATATAATAATTAATGTTCCCAGGCTCTCCATATAATAATTAATGTTCCCAGGCTCTCCATATAATAATTAATGTTCCCAGGCTCTCCATATAATAATTAATGTTCCCAGGCTCTCCATATAATAATTAATGTTCCCAGGCTCTCCATATAATAATTAATGTTCCCAGGCTCTGATATAATAATTAATGTTCCCAGGCTCTCCATATAATAATTAATGTTCCCAGGCTCTCGATATAATAATTAATGTTCCCAGGCTCTGATATAATAATTATATGATGGTAAACTGACGGTTCACTGGTTGTATTATTTGTACCATAATTCTTATCACCAATAACACCCAAATTATACTAAGGGGAGATTTTCACCTGGAGGATTTTTTTCTAAACCTCTTTCTCCTTCATGTTTAGCCCCATTGCTTGTGAGATTTAAAGACGCTTGCCCCATTAGTTTGGCGACTTTAAGAACCCTCGCCCCATTTCTGTCAATTTTAAGACTATTCGTGCCATTTAGATGTCGATTTTTTCCTGGCGAGCGAAAGCGAGCCTGTAATTTACGGAGCACCGGCCTTCGGCCGGGCCATTTTTCTACCGAAAAATGTACAAATTTATCTTGAAATGGGGTCAAGGGCGAGTAATTTTAAGCTTGATGGAAGTCTAGGGAATCAAATAAAAATCTCCCCTTAATGAAAGCATGTAATTCTCCAAGGATTCGAACCTAGGATATCTCATACAGAACTTACACGCTCTAGCTATTACGCCATCAAAACAACTAAAAGTACAGCACATGACTGAAATTAATATCCATTTATCGAATACTTCATATCAACCTAATCATGTACAATCGACCTAATAAGTCATGTCTCGGCACCAATTACGTTTTGATCAATAATTAGTATCAACAATATTTCCACATGATTTCTTCTTTTTGAGTGAGATCTACAACCACCCTATTCAACATCTGGCAGACATTATTACAGCACAGAGCGATCCAAAGGTAATGACAGCTGAGCCATGACTTATTAGCGCCACCGTACTGCACCCAACTGCACTATCAATAGCCTAATGATTGTATGTAAAATATAACACAGGCAAAAGAGTAACAATTATAACAACTATACATTCCTAGTCATGTGGTGATGGGCTGGTCTATCAGAGTGAGAACTGAGCGATCTCTGCCATACCCATAGCTTACTCTGACTGTTCCTTTTACTTATATATTTTCTAGATCTCAAGTGACGGCGTCTCTAACGTGGATTGACCTCCCCAATCTACCAAGATTGGAAGCCAAAGCGTCACATTTTGCCTTTGCCCCTCAACTTTCTCTTCATAATTGCTGAGTGGCACAGGGCCCTGGGTGGAGCTTTGGTTTCCCGGGCATTTCCGCACCCTCCTCAGCTCCCCGCCATGGAGTGGCTTCGGTCACCCAGGCTTTATTGTGGTCGTCGGCAGGGAGGGTTCTGTGGGGGCGCTCGGTTATGGCCTTGGTCTTGCTCGGGGCCTTGGGGCTGTTCGGCCAGGCAGCTTGGGGAACAACAACAACAACTACACATTCCAAACTAAAAGATAAATTGGTTTAAAGGGGGATGGGCGTATTTATTTGCGTATTTATGTATGTTTTTATTATTTTATTAGTTTCCTCCCAAGACCTCCATCAAGCTTAAAAAACACCCACCTACTGTAAGACTCTTTCAAGATAAAAACAAAAAAAAATCCATAGAAAAGTGTCTAGGCCAAAGACCGGTTTCACTTAAATTACAGGTTCGTTATCGCTCGCCAGAAAAAAATCGACAACTAAATTACTGGAAGTCTTAATATTGACAAAGAAATGGGGCGAAAGGTCTTAAAATCGCCAAACTAATGGGCCGAACGTCTTATAATCTGAAAATTGATTGGGCTAAACATGAGGGAGAAAGGGGACCAGAAAAACGACCCATCTCCCCTTAATATAAAATAAACCAAAATGTTGGAAGATAGGTAGGCATGCAAAGTAACTCCCAAAGTGACAAAGTATCTTCTAATTTACAACAGAGAATATCAATTCTCTTGATCAAACACCCTTTCCCTCATCCTATGACGTAAATTGCGTAAAACTCCGCGTGTCCAGGCATTTTGGTTCTTACAATACTTAATTTTGGCCATATCACTCTTTCAACTCTGGGGGAGGCACTCATCACAGGCAGTGTTGCTTTTTGTGTCCCTCATCCATATAACAAAACTAATAAGGATCTGTGGTTGTAAAAAGGGTAAATTGAGATAGTTCGAAGCCTGTTATTTGATGGAGGCCCATTTTAAACTGCTTAAAATCGTCTAATAGTAGCCAGCATAAAATGAAAAGGACGGCACTGAAGGGGTTACCCTATATATTTTGACTATTATATTTTGCTAAGTCGATATTTCCACAGAGTGATTTTGAAAAGTTATTTTGTCTTTATCTTGTGCCGGCCTTGTTTTGGTTTGGATATGTTGCAAGTTTCACATTATAAATTATCTTATAATTTGCAAAGAGAAGAAAATAAATGGAATTCTAAAAAGCCCTGCACTTTCCCTCGTGTATAGTATAGCGTCATTAGCAAAACATTAGCATAATTATGATGTGCACAACTTTGTTCAGGAAACGTTTAAACATGTTGGGATACATACATACACATACATACATAAAAGTTTAAGACCGAGTGTTCCACACATAAGTGCAGTTTCAGTCTCTTGTCCTAATGGCGGCGTTCCAGGCAACCCTGTTAAGGGCTGCTTCACTTGTCAAGTTCTTGGATTTGAGATCGGCGCGTATAGTCCGATCCCAGGTCTTCCTCGGTCCACCCCTTGGTGCAGCTCCCTCCACAATCACAGACCTGCATTTTTTCACCCAATTTTGTTCATCCATTCTCTCCACATGTCCATACCATCCCAGTCTACTTGTACGCATCACCTCACTAATACTCTTTATACCTAAACGTCTCTTCAGCTCAACATTTGTTATTCTATCCTGTAGCCTGGCCCCACACATCCATCTCACCATTCTCATCTCATTACGCTCCATTCTGTTGACATCCTCTACTTTAACGGCCCATGTTTCTGAGGCATACGTCATTGCACTTCTAACACATGAGGCATACACCTTTCCCTTCAGGGGCAGAGGCATTCTTTTCATGGTCAGGATTGGCATCAATTCTCTGAACTTCCCCCAGCCACACCTAATTCTTAATTACGCCAATTACACCAGGGGCTCATGGCTGAATGGTAAGGTGAATCGTGTGTTTGTGTTCTTTTAGGGGGTACTGGTTAGTTCTTTGCCTATATTTTTAATTCTATATTTATATTTTAATTTTCTCGCCATAACTCCATCAAGCTTAAAAACAAATCCCCCTAGACCCCCTAGATAAATTTGTACCTTTTTTGTTTTTAGTATAAAAATCCCTCTTAAAATTACAGGCTCCCTGTCGCTCGCCAATAAAGCAATTTACACCTAAATGGCACGAAAAGTCTTGCTATTGACAAAGAAATGGGACGAAAAATGTCAAAATCGCCAAACTAATAAAAACAAGTCTTAAAATCTCCACACTAATAGGGCTAAATATGAAGGAAGAGGAGTCTAGAAAAAAACAACTACCTCCCCCATAAAATGGAAGGTTCATTTTGTCTTTTATATTGTTTTACCTTTTTGAATGTTAAACCCCGATCATGACCGTGGTGTTGGTTACTCAGAATGAAGAGTGAGGGAAATGATGGCTATTTACCTTATTAAACGAGAGAGAGAGAATTACATATATTTACATATATTTACATATATACACTGGCCACACAGACCTTACGATCCCAGCGAGGTGGTCCGAACTTAATTCTAGTAGAGATAGCATACCTGATAGAAAAGGAAAGTTTAAGGAGAGAGAGAGAGAGAGAGAGAGTGAGAGTGAGAGTGAGACTGAGACTGAGACTGAGACTGAGACTGAGACTGAGACTGAGACTGAGACTGAGACTGAGACTGAGACTGAGACTGAGACTGAGACGAGACTGAGAGAGAGACTGAGTCAGAGACTGAGACTGAGACTGAGACTGAGACTGACTGAGACTGAGACTGAGACTGAGACTGAGACTGAGACTGAGACTGAGACTGAGACTGAGACTGAGACTGAGACTGAGACTGAGACTGAGACTGAGACTGAGACTGAGACTGAGACTGAGACTGAGACTGAGACTGAAGGGTTCACTAATGTATGGTTTAGGATGGACATACATAATTATGGTAATGTTGGGGCTTAACCCTTCCTACCCGGGCTGTGTTACCCAATGACGGTCGCCCCTACCCGGGCGATATGGCCGAAAAACGTCTAGGCCTAGGCTACCGTATTTATGTTTATTTTCACTGCTAGAACTTTCCCACTCATCTATAATCGTAGTGCGGGTTTCAATCTGTATTTTGGCATTGAGTAGAGCTCTGTAAGTCAACTGGTTCAGTTGTGATGACTATTTCAGTGGAGCCAATATTGCAGAGATGTTGCCAATATGGGGGCTTTTTAGACACTAATTTCGTCATGACGTCAGAACAATAACATTGAGGAGTCTTCTCCTTCTTGTTTTCGGAGGTGCAGTGACGAACGCTTGGGTTTGTTGACATACGTCGTACGCACGGCGTTCGGACCAAGCTTAATTAGGCTATTAAGCTCATGCCTTAGATAAGGCATACCGGGTATTTGCCCTGCTTTCGTGCTGTCCTTACCTAAGGCAGACCGGGTAGGAAAGGTTAAGGCTATAGAGAACCTGACTTGTAAGGCGTCTGACCAGAGTGGAATGTAATAATAAACTATCCATCTATCTATTGCCGGACGCCAACAACGTCCATGCATCACTCCCCTAAGTTAATGTCGGGATTACCACACTATCATGCAAGGACTTCTTTACTTCCATACTGAGCACCCTATTCCGTGTTACTGCTTCAGCGTTCCTACAACCCTCCTCGCATGTTGCACCCTCTCCCGCACTTCATCCTCCATACTCCCATCTTTACTCAACACACTGCCCAAATAATAATGCCATCTACATAATGCAGTTCGTATGTCGTATGTATATAATCAATGACAGTAGTTAACTCTTTATAGGGCAGGTGACTAAATTCGATCGTGTGAGGGATCGACAAAATTCGGAACAATGAGCTCCAAAAAACACTCTATCCCACAAAGGGTTAAGTTAAATTATTATGACAAGAAAATATTAAATTAGATTCTGGTAATAAAATGCTATCCTATACAAAATCTACATAAGCAAGTGCAATTAATAGGAAAAACACATATTCCGGCCGGTTATTAGTAATAAATAAAAGACAAATAATTGTCGGTTTATTGTTCATTGTAGCTATGAGGCTGAACATCTACAGAGTTTTTCTTAAACCTAGGTACAGTACAATACTTATTCTACCTTAACTACGAGGTCACATGCGACCTTTGGCGACCGTGAGGTGCCTGGCTTCCCACCAAAGTACATATGCAGATGCACTTTGTATTGTTGAGAAGATGTGTAGGCTAACACAGGCTGATAGCAGCTTGGTTAGGGAGGGACCACGATACAATTCTCTGTCGCTATGGCCGAAAAAACCTTTAGGATTCTGGTGGATTCGAGCCCTCGCCCCGGCCCCTTGCAATCAGCACGAAACACAGCGCCTTAAACCACTGGACTTTGTGTGTGTGTGTGTGTGTGTGTGTGTGTGTGTGTAAGGAGATGATAGGTGTTGTTAAAATAATATACACTGTTCACACTGCCCGATCTCAGTGGAAAGAAAAATAATATGTGGGGTGTTGTTGTCTGAGATATGATGGACGTTACTACTCAAGGGGACTTGGGTTCTCGAAAAGGGGTTCCAGTCCTGACGCTATTCTTGACTTAGTGTGCTGGCTTAATAATCCAGAAGGATTGATAGCCTCTGAAGTCCTCTTTTAACTAAGTTACTACACATAATATCGGGCAGGTCTGAGGGAAGGAGCAGTGTTGCCAATTTAGCTACTTTTCTGCTAGGTCTAGAGGTATATACTACAATCTAGCGGCAAATGTTTACAAGTAGCGACATGAATTCTAGCTATATTCTGGAGATCTTAGTCATTTTAAAGCGATATGATAAGAGATTGTGGCATTATTCTAGCGATTTTTGCCAAGAACCACATCGAGGCAAGGCTTGGCTGGATACATTCCCGGAACATTACGACCTGTGGGAGAGGAACACTTCATGGAGTACTGCAGTGCGGGCAATATGCCTATATTATACATTTCTGCCAGTGTTCACATTTTCAAAACATTTCCACCACATAATGTAATGTAGTTACGTAGTGCATAATATTATTAGTATTTGACTACAGTTCTTGTGTCGCCACATTGGATCATACTTTTCCTAACTAGATTATGTGATCGTCGTTGTCTTTTTTGTTTCTTTTCTTTTTCAGATTGTTAAATGGGTTTTCTAAGACTGTGTAAACAAATGTAAATTAACCCTTCCTACCCGGGCTACCTTAGGTAAGGACAGCTCTGCAGAAGGGCCGCTACCCGGCCGTCCTTGCCTAAGACGGCAGCTTAATAGCCTAATTAAGCTTGGTCTGAACGCCGTGCGTACGATGTATGTCAACAAACCCAAGCGTTGCATCACCGCACCTCCGAAAACAAGAAGGAGAAGACTCTTCAATGTTATTGTTCTGACGTCAGACGAAATTAGTGTCTGAAAAGCCCCAATATTGGCAACATCTCTGCAATATTTGCTCCACTGAAATCGTCATCACAACTGAACCAGTTGACTTACAGAGCTCTACTCAATGCCAAAATACAGATTGAAAACCGCACTACGATTATAGATGAGTGGGAAAGTTCTAGCAGTGAAAATAAACATAAATACGGTAGCCTAGGCCTAGACGTTTTTCAGCCATTTCGCCCGGGTACGGGCGACCGTCCTTAGGTAAGACAGGCCGGGTAGGAAGGGTTAAGATTAATATCATCACGTCGATGTTCGTGATACTCTTTTGATGTATATATATATAAAACACTGCCACCCAAAGCTAAACCACCGCCACATACTTTCCCGTCTTCTTATTCTGGGTCCAATTAACCAAAACTCCGCCTTTCTCCTTGCGGAAATATACGAGTGGGCCAAAATCCTGTTACTGTCCGACTTCCGACTCACTGAAGGAAGGAATATTACTAAAGGAAAGCCTATTAAGGGGGAAATAGACGCATTTATTTGCTCATGTATTTATCTATTATTATTTGTTTAGTTTCCTCCCTAGACTTCCATCAAACTTTAAAATAACACTCTCATAGACCCGCCTTCAAGACACTCTCATAGACCCGCCTTCAAGACACGCTCATAGACCCGCCTGCAAGACACTCTCATAGACCCGCCTTCAAGATAAATTTGTACATTTGTCGATATAAAGTGGTCCGGCCGAAGGCCGGTTTTCCATAGGATTACTGGCTCGCTATCGCTCGCCATGAAAACAATCGACACCTAAATGGCACTAAAGGTTTTATAATTGACAAGAAAATAGGGCCAAAGGTATTAACATAGCCAAACTAATGAGCCGAACATCTTCAAAATCCAAACCAATGTAGCCAAACTCCTGGCTATGTTACTGTGACTTGGGTCCGACTCACTGGAGGAAAGACTATTAGGTGCGTCCGTATCCACCACGCAAGGTAGTGGTTTGGTGTGTGTGTGTGTAAGGGGTTAATTAGGGTTTACTTCTCGGTCTATTTATGTCTTCACATACTGTATTCTATAGTGTCCTCGCTAGAGCTCCATCAAGCTTATAAAAACACCCTCTAGACCCCCCTTCGAGATAAATTTGTAAATTTTTCGGTAGAAAAATGTCTCGGCCGAAGGCCAGTTCCTCTTAAAATAACTGGCTCGCTTTCGCTCGCCAGGAAAAATATCGACACCTAAATGGCGCAAAAGGTCCAAATATTGACAAAGAAATGGAGTGAATTGTCCTAAAATCGCCAAACTAATGAAACTAACGTCTTCAAGTCTCAAAACTAATAGGGTAAACATGAGTGAGAAGGGAGTCCAGAAAAAGCAACGACCTCCCCCATAACTATAAATATACGATTCTTAGTGATTTTGACTAGTCAGTTGTGTATAAGTACGGTACATATTATGTGATAGTTGAATGGCTACATATATAGGTACGATGTCGTAACTTCCATCTCGTTCTCCTTACCATTAGACACTTGTCTTTGGCTTATAATCTACATCTAAGACTCAAAGGGAAAGGGACTGTAGTTCTCGAAAAGGGGCTCCAGTCCTGACGCTAATCTTGACTTACAGTGTGCTGGCTTTATAATCTAGAAGAGTTAATAATAGTCTTTGAAGCCCTATTTTAACTAACTAACTAATTAACTTTAGTTTATAGTCTATATCTAGGATTCAAAGGGGTAAAATCAACGACAAAAGTTCGTTCCCCCAACCAGCCACTGAGTGAATCCGAAACACCTGGTGGTTAACAAACGAAGCATCTGAAAGAAGTGCCATTTACACCCAATGAATGCTTCGTTTTTTTTAAACCCCAAGTGTTTGGGACTCGCACATTGGCTAATTAGGGGAAGGAGCTATTATGTTTTATATATAGTACATATGATCTCAATAAACACTTTGAATAATGTAGGTCCTTCTTAACTGCATAAAAACGTCCATCTTATGCCAGAATCCAATGTAAATATACATCATCGAGCTGAAGGGGTTAAGAGGCATATGATATCTAGGATTCATCAACATTTGGTAGGTCAGTAAGAACGATCAATATTCATCTAGACCTGCTCATTCAGCCGTTCGAGACCACCCGATACATAGAGATAAATGTTCAGTTTAACAGCCGTATTCTCAAACCTCCCTGCCCTGAAACTCTACTCCTTAACCCACTGAGCCCCAGCTAGTTTATAATAAATGTACCACCAGGGACCGGCAGGTTTTGAAAACAAAAAAATTCCGGAAAACACCAGGAATGGGTTAGGAATGAAGGAAAACTCACAAAAAAACGATCCCCTAGGTCATTAAGGGGTCCTACGGTGCGCCCGAAAGTCTGATTTACAGGAGGGGAAATGTGTAGGCAAAAAAACCCAAAAACAGGTTTTCGTGCGCTCACGCGCACGCGATTGGACTTTGAGAGTTTTCAACCATCGGCATTGTTGTGTGGGATACTTACACAGTTCCCATACAAATCTGAGCCCTCTAGGTGCCATAGGACCGGAGTAATTAACAGTGACGCATACGTATGTGGCGCTGGGGTTTAGCGTTACAAACATTTTGGACGCAAACAGTGCATCGCTGGGGCTCAGTGGGTTAATGAACGAAGTAAGACAAAATATATTGTTAGCTTTTAAAACTTGGGAAAAGTAAAGTAATGTTTTTCATGAATTAACATTCAGTTCCAATATCTTCGTTCATTATGGACTGGATGACACCCACCCCACACGTCTAAGGATACGGATGTTAGGTTTGGTGAGCCCTTGTTTGCTACTGTCGGTCTTCAAGTCTGCCAGCTCTGCCAGCAATGAGAGAATTTGACAGTGAAATTAGATGAAGCCTACAACAAGATCAACGTCCTCACCATAAAGCTGGAATCACTCCAAGAGTACGTAACACTCAACGTTGGAGTACCACAAACTTCAATTGTCACCGCTTCAACTCCACACCAACGCCCCAACGTCAACTGCCAACAATCCAACGCCTTCAGTAACCACTTCAGCAGATGGTTCCGATACTCAAGAAACAAATAGTGACTCTTTTCCCCCTCAAGACAACTTCCGTGTCGTGAGGAACAACGTTTGCCCCAAGACCAGGAAAACCATATCTATTACCGAGTGTCCCAACCGTTTCCAGATACTCACAGACCCAAATGACGAAGAGGAAACGGAAGAAATCCGGCTCGTAGGAGACTCGATGATACCTGGTCAGCTCACAGAGTTTTGTGCCAGGGCACCTAAGACTAGGAAACTTTTTTGTATCCCTAGTGGTGGTGTGGATGACTTAGTTGCTGCAGTTGACGAAGTATCAAAGCTGGGCCCTGCTAATACAATGTACGTCATCCACGTTGGATCCAACGATGTACAGCAAACCCGGTCGGAAGATTTGTTTTTAAAGTACCAGCAGCTGATCAAGTCGTTTAAGGGGGGTGACCTGCTTTTGTTCTGTCCTTTTCTATCTTTCTCTGGCTTGTATCCATTTAGCCCCATTCAGCCTACTGTTTTAAGATGTTTATCCCCATCCAGGTGTCAATTTTTTACTGGTGAGCGGTAGCGATCCAGCACATTTTAAATTTTTGTTTGACAGCAGGCTAAATTTGTACATTTTTCGATTGCTGGCTCGCTATCGCTCGCCAAGAAGAAATCGACACCGAAATGGGGATAAACTTCTTAAAATAGTTGGCTGAATGGGGCCGAATGGATACAAGCCAGAGAAAGCGAAAAAAGGACAGAAATAACAAAAAGCAGGTCACGCCCCTTAAGGAGAAGTCATCAAGGATCATCGTCTCAGGAATCGTCCCCCAGCTCGGTGTAGAGAGACAATTTTACAACATTGCCACCAGCACAAATCGTTGTCTAGCAAACAAGGAGAACGTGGGATTCGTCGAGCCCTGGGATAATTTCTACTACGATTACTATTTGTTTTCGGACGATGGAGTTCATCTGAACCAGGTGGGAGCAGCACGTTTTGGGCGTCTTCTCAACGATGCGGTGAAGGATTTTCAGAGAAGAAATCGATTCGGCACAGGACAACCAGGAAGGAGGACCGAAGACAGCGAGGACGGCAACCTGCGAAGGAATTAAATGCTAATCCGTCCAGAACCACGAATTTGGATAAAGCTCCACCAACACAACCCCAATTCAAAACCGCCAGGGATAACGACCGAGGACCGAGGACAGCCATGAATGTAAATGTAGATCCGACCAGAACCAAAAATTTGATTAAAGAGCGTTCTGCGAGTTCTAAAACCGCAACTTTAAAGGTTTTCTATGCAAACGCTCGTAGCATACACAATAATTTTCAGATTTAGAGGAACTAGTGTTTACAGAAAATTATGATGTGATTGGCATAACAGAATCTTGGCTCAATACAGAAGATAGAGACTTTTTAGCAGAGTATTCACTTCCCGGTTATGTAATGTTTGAGAAAAGCCGAATAAATAGAAATGGAAGTGGCATTTTACTTTATATCAAAGAAAGTCTTAACCCAACCCTCTTGTCAAAACCTCAAATTGTTAACGTCGACACATCTTTTGTGCTAATAAAGAATAATAAAGGTACAACAATAATACTTGCATTAATATACAGACCTCCAGCTCAATCAGTGCAAACTGACCGAGAAATTTACGAACAAATTGCAGATGTAAGTAACTCACAAGATACTTTGATTTTTGGCGACTTTAATTTACCTGTGACCAAGTGGGGCGATACTCTTGCTTCACACTCCGAACATGACTTGTATGCGAACTTGCAGGAGAGTTCACTCTATCAATTTGTTCGATCGCCGACCCGTGGTAATAACGTTCTTGACCTTGTACTTGCAACAAAAGAAGAATTAATAGAGAATTTGAATGTTGGTGATGAATTCAGTAACGGCGACCATCGTACAATAACTTTCACATTAAAGTTTACTGATAACGAACCAAATAGCAGCATCGAAAAGTCCCTAATTTCAAGAAAGCAAACTTTTATAAACTTAAAGCTATGTTTAAAGAAACTGACTGGAACTATTTAATTAACAATAACGACATAAATACAACTTGGGAATTATTCGAAACCACTTACCTAAAAGCAGTGCAAGACTGCATACCATCGAAAATACGGCGTACAGGCCATAATAATAAGCCCAAATGGTGGAATAAACATATTTTAAACTGTCTGCTTGCTAAAAAAGTTTGCTAATGATAGATTAAAATCCTCACAAAATGATGAAGAACGGGTGAAATTTGTTTAGCTACGACGCAAAGCCAAAAAGTTAATTAAGCAGAGTAAAAAGACCCTGGAGTTATATGTTGCAAATCAAAGTAAAACAAACCCGAAAGAATTCTATAGTTATATCAGAAAGAAAAAAGTAGTTACTTCAACTGTTGGACCGTTAGTCGATGAAAATGGAGAATACACCAAAGACGAAGTACAAATGAGTAATGCCCTCAATACCTTCTTTGCATCAGTTTTTACAACAGAAGACCTCCGTGATATCCCTACACCATCGCCGATTCAGATTGATAATTCAGATGTTCTAAGCAATATCACCGTTACAGAGAGAGAAGTATTGAATTGTTTAGATAAACTCAAGGTAAATAAAACGCCTGGACCTGATACAATCTCGCCTAGAGTTCTAAAGGAAGCTAAGGATGAGCTCTCCAAACCACTGACATTGCTATTCAATAAATCCTTGCAGTCTGAAACTATGCCTGATCAGTGGAAGCTAGCCAACGTAACACAGATATTCAAAAAAGGCAGCTAATCCCTACCCAGTAACTATCGTCCAATTAGCTTAACCTCAGTTGTAGCTAAAATGCTAGAAACACTCATAAGAGACAGACTCGTAAATCACTTAGAGGAAAATAACATACTTAAAGATACTCGACACGGCTTTCGTAAAAAACGTTCCTGTTTAACAAGCCTCTTAGATTTCTTCCACGATATCCTCAACCTATACGATGAGAGTAAAGCTGTAGATATTATATACCTTGATTTTTAAAAGGCCTTTGACAAAGTTCCCCACAAACGTTTACTGCTAAAACTAAAAGCGCATGGAATACAAGACGGTGTTTTGAAATGGATAGAAAATTGGCTCAGCGACAGAAAGCAAGGAGTAGTCATAAACGGTAAGGCATCTACATGGACCAATGTAAGTAGCGGGGTACCCCAGGGATCGGTACTAGGACCAATTATCTTTCTAATTTACATCAACGACATAGATGAGGGTCTCACCTGTACAATCTTAAAATTTGCTGACGATACAAAAATTGCAAATAACGTACTCTCACAAGAACAAGCTGACGATATGCAACACAATCTAGATAAGTTGTCATGTTGGGCCCAAATTTGGCAAATGAGTTTCAATGCGGATAAATGTAAAGTACTACATATCGGGTACCAAAATGAGAAAGCAAACTATTCGATGAATGGCACTCAGCTTAAGAATGTAAACAGAGAAACCGATCTGGGAGTAACAATATCGAGTAACCTAAAACCGAGTCAACAATGTTCAGAAGTTGTTAAGAAGGCAAACAAAATAATTGGCTTTATAGGCAGGTCATTTGAGCATAAATCCAAAGACGTTATCCTAACCCTTTACAATTCCTTAGTCCGCCCTCTTCTGGAATACTGCATTCAATCCTGGTGCCCTTATTACCAAAAAGATATAGACAAGCTAGAACGAGTTCAACGTAGAGTTACCAAAATTATACCTAGCCTAAAGAACAAACCATACGAGGAGCGTCTTCGAGAATTAAATCTATTTTCTTTAACCCAGCGCAGATTAAGAGGCGACTTAATTCAAGTGTTCAAAATCATCAAAGGCAATATGAACTGTAGTAAATACTTCACTATCGACCAATCTAATTTCACACGGGGAAACGGTTGCAAAATTATTGGTAAATCTTTTAACTCATACAAATCTAAAAATGTCTTCTTCAATCGAGTTGTCAACTTGTGGAATGGGCTTCCCCGAGACGTTATAGACTGCAGTACCATTGATTCATTTGAACTTCGCCTAGACAAATATCTTGCATCAAACCCGCGACTGACTGCGTTTTTAGATGAATAACTTTATTTTATCCCCCCCCCCCTCAGTTACTAACCCATCTGTTCCCTACTAACTTCCTAATCCTGCCACGGACATTAGTTCCAGGGCAGTAGTTCCCTTTCCAATGTTCCGTTACCCACTCTAAACCACTGTTTGGACACTTGATCCTCAGTGTTTTGGAGGACAAGCTGCCTAGAAAGGTCACTAGACCTGTTGTTGCTTGATTTCCTTTGTACTCCTTTGTAAACAAGGGACTGGCGTTCTTGAGAAGGAGATCCAGTCCTGATGCAATTCATGACTTACAGTGTGCTGGCTTAACGATCCAGAAGGTTTGATAGCCTCTGAAGTCCTATTTTAACTAAGTTTTAGCCAGTGGTGATAGCGACATGGATCACCTTCTACTTGACAGCAAGATATATGGACTTTATGTCTTGTTTGGGAGTATCCTCCAGGCAGTGAGGCACCCTAGTATTGGGGACTGCGTGCCTCAATACCTCTCCTCTGTTTCTATTGTAAGTTATACATGTGTATTATATTAATATCGTTCATATATTTAGGATTAGGAAGTTCTATTACCAAGTATTTTCTTAAACAATGTAATTTCACATTAATTTATTTATATTAGGTTGTTGCTTACTATGCTCATTTTCTGTTTGCATATACTGTTTATTTTTTTTATTGTCGTTAATTGGCATAATGTCTTCGGAGGGCTAAGGGTCAGTGTTATGATCTGGAGAGAGCGAGAGCATGTATAGCCTATTCTTGTATATATATGGTTGACCGTTTTACGAACGTTGATATAATTTGAACATGTATTTAAGTAAATTGTGAGTTTACTATTCTGTTTCGTACTAGGCCTAGTCTAGAACTGTTGGTGCAGATTTATCACCTTCATATTTTCGCAGGGAACGCAATTTCCAGTACTCCTTCCCGTGAAACACAATGTACATCCTTGGCACTATAGGTAGCGCCAACGAACTTGACAATAATCTTGATCCCTGACCTCTCTGTAACTCAAAAGGGCCTAGAGCAAGCTGGGAACAAACTGGATTGTAAGTCACTTATGGGATATAATGTTCTAAATGTGTACTATAGCTTTGTCATAGAGTATTAGTCACCACAATATATGGAACGAAAGTCATTGATTGATTATGTATGTGTGGATGAACGAATGAAGAAATCTGTAATGGATGCTAGGGTGTATAGGGGTATTGGAGGGGGTCTGTCTGATCATTATGTAGTGGTAGCTAAGGTTAGGATACACAAGAAGTGGGTGAGGAGAGCTGGAGGGAGGCGTGAGGAGGGTGGAGAGGTTGCAGGAGGAGGAAGTCAGGGAGAGCAGTGGAAAGACGACTAGGTGAGTTCGACCTGGAAGTTATGGAGGAAGTGGAGGAGATGAGCAAGGTGTTTAAGGATGAGATCTGTGCAGCATGCGAGGAGGTGTGTGGAGTGAGGAGAAGAGGGAGGGGAGTGAAAGGTACAGCATGGTGGACAGAAGAGGTAAGAATAGCTGTGGAAGAAAAGAAGAAAGCATATGGAGAGTGGTTGGGTAGTAGAGGGAATGAAGATTTCGAGAGACCGAAACGAGCGAGGTACGTGGAGAGTAAGAGGGTGGTGAAGAGAGTAGTGAAGGAAAGTAAGAGAAGAGTAGATGAGGAATTTGGAAGGAATCTGAGTGTAAAATGGAGGGAGAGTAAGAAACTGTTCTGGAAAGAAGTTAAGAAAGTTGTTGTTGTTGTTGTTGTTCCCTAAGCTGCCTGGCCGAACAGCCCCGAGTCCCTGAGAAAGGCCATGGCCACAATCGGGCTTTCCCACAGAGCTCTCATTGAGTGTAGATTGTGTTGTTGGCGTAAGTGGTTGTGAGAAATGCAGTCTTCTATGATGTGTTTAATGGTATGGGGTGCTGTGTTACATCCCGGGCAGGCGTCGACAACGGAGTCATCCAGTCTCTTCTGATAGCTCAGGAGAGCTGGATGGTGTCCGCATCTCAGCCTGGCCAGATGGACTCTGTCCTCGCGAGGAAGGGAGGATTCATAAGGATGGATTTCGGGAGGTCGTGCATGCAGCTGCGTGTTGTCTGTGAGTGAGTGAGTGGATGGATCGGTGAGAGATGTATGGATGTGCTTCTGGAAGTTGGTTCGGGGTGGGCAGGGAGGGAGAGAGGACAATAATTGTGTGTGATACCGTGTGCTGGGTGTTGTTTTGATATTTCTTGGTGTCTGTGGGTGTGTTGCCATGTAGTTTAGTGGGTGGTCTTGGTTCGTGGAGGCTGCTGCCAGGAATTGAGTACCTCTCATGTCCAGATGGTCTTTGACTTTGAGGATTTTGGTTTCTTGATGTAGGTGATCTGTGGGTGAAGTAGCTGTGCAGCCTGTAATGATCTTCAGGGCTTTGTTTTGAATAGTCTGTAAGGTCTTATGATGTGTTTCAGCTAGGTTACAAGCCCAGGCTGGGCTTGCGTATTCCATCACTGATCTTATGTATTGTTTATATACTGTGGTGGTAGTTTCTTTGTTGTGTCCAAATTTTGTGTGAGTAAGTGACCTGAGGGCATTAAGTCTGGGTGTCAGTTTCTTTTTAATGTTTGTGGTGTGCTGTTTGAATGTCATACGAGTATCATATGTTACTCCTAGGATTTTGGGGTGTGTGTATGTGTTAGGGGTGTGTTGTTTATGGTGAGTTGAGGGATGTATTCGTGTTCTCCTGTCCAACTTGTGAGCAGGGTTGCGGTGGATTTGGCTGGGGCTAGATTAAGTCTGTTTGTAGTGCACCAACCATGTAGTGTGTTGAGATAGGGTTGAAGGAGATCTGTTGCTCTTTTTGGGTCATGGTGTGTGCATGTGAGTGTTATGTCATCTGCATAGGAGGCTAAGTTTATTTGGGGCGTATTGGGTGTAGTTATATCGTGCATGTACAGATTGAAGAGTGCGGGCGATAGGACGGATCCTTGTGGGACTCTGTTTGGAAAGTTTCTGATTTTAGATGACTGACCGGCAAAAGATACGTGTGCACATCTGCCTGCTAGGAAGTTGGCCAGCCACCTTTTTGTGTTGTTGTGCATGTTTGTGTTGTAGATTTTGTTTGTTAGGTTGTGGCGGGGGAAGGCATCGAAGGCTTTACTAATGTCGAGTGTGGCTAATAGTGATCTGTGTGGTGGTCTAGCTGAGTTGATGCCGTCGAAAGCTCTTTGTGAAAGGTCTGTGAGAAGAGTGTTTGTGGAGTGCAGTGGCCTAAAGCCATGTTGTGTTGGAGCTAGGGGTAGGTCAGGTGTAATTAGTTGTAATACTAGGCGTTCCATGACTTTGGAGGGTGAGCAAAGAAGTGTGATGGGGCGGTGCGAGGAGGGTAGCGTGGGGTCTTTGTTGGATTTGGGGAATGTGATGATGATACCATGCTTCCAAATGTCTGGTATTGTGTTGTGTGAATAGCTGTAGTTTGATATGTTAGTGAGTGCTTGTATGCCTTGTGGTCCCAGGTGTCTGAGGTGTATGTTGCTTATGTTGTCTAGGCCACAGGCGGGTGAGTGCTTGAGATTGTTGATGATATGCTTTGTCTGGTGATTGGTGAAGGGTGTATAGTCAGGGTCTGTGGGGAATTGTCTCTTACGTCGGATGACACGTCGGTCGTCTTTGTGAGGTTTTAGGTGGCTGACATGTGAAAAGTGATTGATGAGAGTGTTTGCTTGTTGTTTACATGAAGGAGTAGGGTCTGTTGTTGTGATTGCAGCATATGATTGTGTTGTGTTGCTGTTGGAAAGTGTGATGCTGTTTAGTGTTTTGTAGAGTTTTTTGGGGTTTGTTTTGTGATCAAGTGTTTGTAGGAAGTTATTCCAATTTAGTTTTTGTTGTTCTTGTATTTTGTTGTTCGTTTGGGTGTTGAGTTAAGAAAGTTAGGGAAGGTAGCAAGGGAAACAGTAAGGGTGTGAAAGATAAGAATGGAAGAATGCTAGCCGAGAAGCAAGAGAGAGTCGAAAGATGGAGGGAGTACTTCAATGAGTTGCTAAATGTAAGGAATGAAGAGCCAGCAAACATAGCTGGATTATGGTATGGGAGGGAGAAGAAGAGAAGTAGTGGAGGAGGAGGTGGGGATCAGGAGGTCAGAAGTGTGGGAAGCCATGAAAAGTGTGAAGTTGGGGAAAGCACCAGGAACAGATGGAGTGTGTGGGGAAATGTTGAGGTATGGTGGTGAGATAGTGATAGAATGGGTATGGAAAATGTGCAAACTAGCATGGGAGAAGGGGAGTGCACCCGATGACTGGAAGACTGGTATAATAGTCCCCCTATATAAGGGCAAAGGGGAAAGAGGAGTGTGTGGTAACCACCGAGGAATATGTCTTCTAAGCGTAGTAGGGAAGGTATACAGTAGGGTAGTGATTGAGAGAGTGAGAGTGAGAACGGAGAAATGGATAGGCGACAAGCAGGGAGGTTTTAGGAAGGGAAGAGGATGTGTAGATCAGATTTTTACCCTGAATTGTGTTGTGGAGAAATATCTGGAGAAGAAACAAAAGGTGTATGTTGCCTTTATGGACTTGGAGAAGGCCTATGACAGAGTGGATAGAGAAGGTTTGTGGAAAGTACTTAGAATATACGGAGTAGATGGCAAGTTGCTGAAAGCAGTGAAGAGCATGTATGAGGGTGCAAAGGCGGCAGTACGTGTGGAGAGTGAGCAGAGCGAGTTCTTTGATCTGAATGTTGGTTTGAAACAGGGGTGTGTGATGTCCCCGTGGTTGTTTACTGTATATATGGATGGAGTCATGAAAGAAATACTATCAAGAGCAGTGGATGTTGGTGTATCGCTAAAAAGGGAGGTAATTGAGTAGAAGCTACCTATACTGCTGTTTGCGGATGATACAGTTCTGATGAGTGATAATGAATGGGAGTTGCAGGGTCTGGTAAATGAGTTTGGAACAGTGTGCGAAAAACGGAATTTGAAGGTAAATGCGGGGAAGAGCAAGGTTATGGTCTTCGAAAGGGGTGAAGTCACAGAGTGTGAGGTGAAGCTGAACGGTCAGGCTATGGAGATCGTCAACTCTTTTAAGTATCTGGGCAGTGTGTTGAGTAAAGATGGGACTATGGATGAAGAAGTGCAGGAGAGGGTACAACAGGGGAAGAGGGTTGTAGGAATGCTAAAAGCAGTAACAAGAAATAGGGTGGTCAGTATGGAAGTGAAGAAGTCCTTGCATGACAGTGTGGTAATCCCGACACTGACTTACGGAAGCGAAGCATGGACGTTGGTTGAGAGACTCAGACCAAGAGTGAGAGCAGTGGAAATGAATTACTTAAGGAGTGCATGTGGAGTTACATGGAGGGATAGACAGACTAATGAGGAAGTAAGAAGGAAGTGTGGTGTGGAGGTAGATGTGCTGGAAAGTGTGAAAAGGAACAACTTGAGATGGTTCGGCCATATGGAACGTATGGAAAGCGAGAGAATGACTAAGAGGGTGTACAAGAGCGAGGTGGAGGGACAGAGAGGGAGAGGTAGACCGAATGAGAGGTGGAAGGATGGAGTGAGGAAGTACATGAACGAAGGCGGTGCTGGTTGGGGGGAGGTGCGTCGACTGACTGGGGACAGAGGTGCATGGGGGCGGTTCGTTAGTGCCCACCCCTTCGGGGATCACGGCGTCAGGCAAAAGATAGATAGATAGAATATAATTATGTCTTTACCGCTGCATATTAAATTATTTTTCCTTAGACTTTGTGGGTTAAATAAGGGTGGAAGGAAAAATGGCGGCCATCTTGGATCAGCTGAGAACTAATAATTTTAACTTTTATACCGTATTTTTAGTATTTTGTCATATTCTATATCAATGCTAACCCTGCGGGGGTCTGGGGGCGGCAGCCCCCACGTTAGGTTAGGTTGTTAGGTTAGGGTAATGACAAAATATGGTTTTAGGGGGCATGTTTTTAATATTGCAAAATAATGGGTAGGCTAAATATGAATTTACAGAAGGAAAAACACCTTAAAACACACTAATCAATGAAGGACCTGATGAGAAAAAGGATTATAATACAAAAAACACATACGTGACCTAAAATCCAATTTGACCCAAACTGGATGTAAATATCCACACATATTTCCTGGTGGACTCTTCCCAAATGATAGAAACGTCAGCCAGATTGCTTTAATTCATTTCGAGTTATAATAAGTTAAGGGGTCAACATTATTATCAAGTTCGTTGGCGCTACCTATAGTCCATTACCTACCAATATGTGCACAATACTAAGTGTTAGAGGCGCCTGTTAAGAGTAAAGTCGGTGATACATCGCCACTTCATATGTTCGTCTCCCAGGTTTGTTGACTACCTGGCCGGTCCCGGTGGTCCGTTCATACCAACTCGCGCACGGGATGTGTACTTGATTATCATATCTCACTCTTGGTAATGCCTCCTACTGGCAACGTAGATGATGAATACAATAAGTCCTGGGTGGTGAAGGCTCTCAACCCCTTGCGTATTCATCTGGATCCCTAAATAGGCCCCCTTGAAACATACGAAACCCAAGCCAAATGTTGCCTCGATTTCGTGCGATGTGTTTACTTTTGGAAGAAGGGTAAATCAATTGGCCTACGTTATGTTTGGGTAGTTTTAGGTATATCTAGCAGTCCGCCTGCAGTCGTGTGTTTACGCTGAGGAACAGGTGACGTTGGAGTGTGGATCAACCCGCATTTATCGTGTTTGTATGTCATATTTCGTAAGTACAAAACGTGGCTCGAGTTTCAGTATTTATGTACTATTAAAGGTGGGGACTATTTTTTTTTTTTTTTTACCCATAATCCCTCGTTCAAAGTTTTAATTCTTAATTTTCCCTGAATTCCAGAGTCCTCTTTTTTTTTTTTTTAAATATTCTCGGGGTAATGGGGCCGTATATTACTGATTTATAGGTTTTTACCATGTATATTACTGATTTATAGGTTTTTACCATGTATATTACTGATTTATAGGTTTTTACCATGTATATTACTGATTTATAGTTTTTTACCATGTATATTACTGATTTATAGGTTTTTACCATGTATATTACTGATTTATAGTTTTTTACCATGTATATTACTGATTTATAGGTTTTACCATGTATATTACTGATTTATAGGTTTTTACCATGTATATTACTGATTTATAGGTTTTACCATGTATATTACTGATTTATAGGTTTTTACCATGTATATTACTGATTTATAGGTTTTTACCATGTATATTACTGATTTATAGGTTTTTACCATGTATATTACTGATTTATAGGTTTTTACCATGTATATTACTGATGTATAGGTTTTTACCATGTATATTACTGATGTATAGGTTTTTACCATGCATATTACTGATTTATAGGTTTTTACCATGTATATTACTGATTTATAGGTTTTTACCATGTATATTACTGATTTATAGGTTTTTACCATGTATATTACTGATTTATAGGTTTTTACCATGTATATTACTGATTTATAGGTTTTTACCATGTATATTACTGATTTATAGGTTTTTACCATGTATATATAAAATATTCAGAAACTCCAGTTTTTAAAGAAAAATTAAAACAAAAGTTTAATTCTAGCGGTGGCTTCAAAATCGCAACCAACGATGTTTATGTGCCTTATAGGTTTGTCCTTTACCATAGTTAATTGCGATATATTTTATTACAGGGGCAAATGCTAAATCACACCTAAGAAATTACCTCCATGATTATGTCCGAGCGTCTAGTCGTAAGTTTCCTCCATGTTTTTGACCATTCAGTGCTTCCCTACTACGGTCACTTTTGTCTGTACAACCTCAAAAAAACCAATCAGGAATCATCATATCATCACGGTCCTTCAATTAGCTAATCACAGACGAAACAGACGTGCGCGCACATCCGATACTTCCATGATTGAATCTAGTCACGGCATAGGTCTGTACTGGATGTAGGGTGTGCTCATGTTGACAGCAACGTTTTTTGTATTCTTTTGTGTGATTTTCATTGACATATAGTCCTGTATCCAATGGCAACCTGTGATTGTCAAACAGCGTACATTATTTTTGCTTTATTAAGAACAGTCAGATGTTGAATAGGGTGTGTAAAGATTGGAACATGTTTGTATATCTCACTCGAAACGATGAATTAATGTTTAAATAGTGCTGATATCAATTATTGATCGAAATATACTTGGTGCCGCGACATCACTTATTTGGGCAACTGTACCTGTGACACTCCTTCCTTCTCTCTCACACCCTCTCCTGGTCACAACACCACCATGATTGTTTGCATAGTTCAAGAATAGTTACAGAAAATACGTCTGCAACAACTCAGTACATACTAATACTTTCCACTTTCTATCATAGCAAATAGGAAGGGACTGAAGTTCTCAAAACCTGACTTACTTCTTGACTTACAGTGTGCTGGCTTAATAATCCAGAATTGTTTATAGCCTCTGAAGTCCTATTTTAACTAACTAACTAGCAAATAATTATGTCTTGCAACAACTCCACACCACTAATATCCCACTCCAATTATCCTTCACCCATCCACAACAGCTTCGATATTACTATCAAAATTCACTTCTACCCACATCAAATGATGTCCTTCACTGCCCACCACCACCACCACCACCATGCCCACAACAGCACCACCACCACCACCACCATGCCCACAACAGCGCCACCAATGTCAATATAATCATTCTTAACGGGAGATGGCCGGTTTTTTCTGCCTTATGTTTTGCCTCGTTAGTTTTCCGATTTTAAGACGTTCGGCCCATTACATTGGCGATTTTAAGACTTTTCACCCCATTTATTTGTCAATATTAGGACCTTTCGTGCCATTTAGGTGTTGATTTTTTTCATGGCGAGAGATAGTGAGCCTCTGATTTTAGGAGGAAACGACCTTCTTCCGGGACATTTTCTGCCAACAAATTTCACAAATTTTTCGAGAAGAGGGGTCTAAGGGGATTGTTTTTAAGCTTGATGGAGGTCTAGCAAAGAAACTTAATATTAACTAAATTATTTATTAATATACCATAAAATACCACCTCTCTCATTAAATCCTCTCATCTTCACCCTCTAACCATAAACAATAGTGTCCACAACTGTCGCTACCAGAGTATGCTATTCTTTCATTAGCTTTTCTCTCTCTCTGCTGTGCTATCCTGCTTTGCTATCCTTACCTTCCACTTAGTGTCAAATTTGTTAGAATTTAGTCCGGACTGCCTAGTTGAGGCCACAATGTGTATGCAGTCTGTGTATACTCTATATCTCTCATTTCACAGGAGCTCCACAACTGCCACTATAGAAAATAGGTTTGATAAGAATACCTAATATTTAGTAGGGGCCCGTAATCATTGACGATATGCCTATTAGTATATTAGCCTCCATTCAACCGCCCGCGGGTAGCCAGTTTGAATCGACCGCCGCGGGGAGAACGGAGTACACTTCATAAGGGTAACGCTTATTCTCTTATGGAATCGTCTTATGATTGGGTACTCGCTACGAAAAAACCTTTGTAAAATATAAAAAAGAAAAATTTACTTAATAATTGTTATACTATAGCTTTCCATCTCGTGGATTTCTTGTGCGGGCTTCCTTGACGCTGCTCTCCGAGCCGCCATACTTCCTTCACTGACATATTAAGATTAACCTCAAGACATCAAGTGAATGGGAAGGGGAGGGACGGGAGTGCCCTACATTGTCAATGATTACAGGGCCCCTACTAAATATTAGGTTTTCTTTCTTCCCTCCGGGAATCAAACCTATAATTTTTTAGTGGCCCCTCCATCATTGACGATAGGCCTGATATCTTAAGACTGGAGGGGGACATTCGTGACAATATCAAAACCACTAACAAATTACCCTAGGTAGAGACAAAGAATCCGTATAACAATTTAAGTCTTTATTGTTTACATACAATGGTTATAAAAATAGAAAGGAAAAACTGCGTTTACTTCGAAGAAGATCTGCTTATATATGACCGGATCTGTACTTGGCGATTCGTCATAATGTTGTATGGGGGGACATAATTCTTATTCCCGTTCAAACAGATACAGACCCATAATTCTTTGGATTATATTCTGGCCTTAAAACTATTTGTACATTTCATATAGGTTTGTACACTTTGTTTATACTATATACAGGTAGTTGTAACTATGATAGATATCTTCAAAATTAAAAGTAAAACTTTTGAGCTGTAGAACCAGCTCGACTTATTAAGTATCACAGCTCGTGAACTTATTACAATATCCGGCAGAGGGGCTCTAAGGGTCTTTGAGCTTTCTAGCACCCCCCCACCCCCCTCCTTTTCACCTGTTAAGATTAGAACTTAATTAGTAATAGCACATGGACTACTAGACCCGCTGCCGCAATGCCACACAGGTCAGTTTTGGTTTATCCAGAGCCACCGACAGGTATCGCGTCAAGAAAGTATGATTGGAAGCCCACAACTTTGTGTTAGCTATGTCGTCAATTGAATAGTTTTGCAAGAATCTAAGAGAGACGGCCCACTTTCTTATATCATGGGCTCTGCCCACTATGCCGGGAATATTTTCCCTAATTACGTCTACGAGTAATGAAGCCAATTTCCTTCTAGTGATGCGAGTACCTGCTTGG
This sequence comes from Paralithodes platypus, assembly GCA_032716605.1. Classification (NCBI taxonomy): domain Eukaryota; kingdom Metazoa; phylum Arthropoda; class Malacostraca; order Decapoda; family Lithodidae; genus Paralithodes; species Paralithodes platypus. The sequence goes on from CM064496.1 coordinate 4,252,244, forward strand.
TTGACCCATAGGAAGCTTGGTTGTTGAGGTTGTGCTACCCTCATAAACTTAAGTTAAGTCTGTACTGGGCACAAAAGGTGATGTGTATGTCCGCGTTTCAGCGCCGGGACTGTAAATTCTGTGAATACATCATCACAATGTTCATTCTTTGCAATGAACGTGGGAGACGGAGCGATTTGTAAGCATTCATTCAGTCTCCCAAACCTTTGGCAGTTAGGTACGCTGCTCATCGCCGCCAGCTCAGATACTCTGTTTCTTGTCACCAAAGCCATAAGGAACACAGCCTTCTTTAATAATGAATCAAAATCCGGCACATGGTTATACTTGCGCGAATGAAGCAATGACAAAGTTTTGTCTAACGACCAGGTAGGCATGAGCTGACGTGGTGGTGGGCGTAGCTTGAAACATGCCCTCATTAACCCTTTCTCCTCTGCCTGCGGTATGGATAGACCAGTAAGGTCGTAAAAGGGGTTCCTAATGGCAGACAAGTGATTCTTTAGTGTAACTACTGAGAAGCGCTACTGTTCAAACAAATAATCTAAGTATTTAAAAATCAGAGCCACTGAGGTATCTGTTTGTGCTGTCTCCACTATCCAGGTTGTGAACATTTTCCAATGTGATTGGTATTGTCTCCTGGTGGACATAGTATACTGATTAAGAAATTTACTTGTAACACTCTCTCCATACCGAGTCAGCCATTTGGCATTTTGAATGTCCATAAGGCAAAAGTCAGCGAGGTCTCTAGGTTGCCAATTGTTTCCAAGTGGAAGGACGAGACCGGGAGTGACACCGGGTTCTCGCACCGCGTTTTCAACTGGTGGTACCACAACTGAGCCGGCCATAGTGGCACGATCATCGAGACTAGGCCTCGGTAACCCCTTAGTTTGTGAACTACTTGACACATGAGTGAAGCGTCTGGAAGCGGAAAAAGATAGATGGAAGTCCATTTGTTCCAGTCCTCTGATAATGCGTTGGGACCCCCCGCCGAAGTCACTTCCCAGCGGGTTAGGCAGAGAGGGAGTCTGTGGTTCCCTTCTGATGCAAATAGATCTACTTGTGGACAGTATGGCTCTGCAATCATCTTGTTGAAGATGTTTTGTCTGATTGCCCATTCTACTGAGGTGCTCTGTCTTCGGGACAGAGCGTCTGCCCAGACGTTCGCTATGCCCGGGAGGTAAGATGCATGTAGATGAATGCTCAGCGATTCGGCTAGAGCAAAAATCTGTTCTGACAATTCCAGCAACTTCCGAGACCTTGTTGACCCTTGCTTTTGAATGCAGTGCACCGCACTCAAGTTGTCCATTCGAAACGCAATTGACTTCCCTTGTAATGAAGAGCCATGAGTTTGAAGGAAAAACAGTGAAACTAATGCCCCTTTCCCACTGGTGAGACAAGTCACGATTTTCGTCGCCGATGACTTAGTTTGTCAAATTCGCAAGAATATATGCGACGTTCACGATTTTGACCATTACAAACAGATGACAAATTATACTCAGCGAAGATTTCGCCGATGTCGGCGATGCAATCGCCGACCTTCTGCGACGTTATCGTCGAAGTGAGCGATGTTTCGCCGATGACCTCGGCGAGGCATGTCACATTTTCAAAAATATCTTGCGAAATCATGCGAGGATGAAAGAAAACTCGCCGTATGTTCTGCGACGTCTTCGGCGATTCAAGCAATGGTTCGTTCGGCGTATTGAAACCTGGATGGGGGTAAACGTCTTAAAACCCCCAGAGTGCCAGGTCCGTATATATACGGACTAGGGTCTTGTCACGCCCAGTGCCAGGTCCGTATATATACGGACTCGCCGAAAAAAAATTGTAGCAGCGAAACGACGGCACCTATGGCTTTCATATTTCTACCACATGTACCTTACCCTTCTGGCTTCTTGCCACCACCAACACAACCCCCTCCCCCCACCCACTCGCTGACTATCGGTTGCCTCACAAAGAAAAAAAAGGAAAATATGTGGTGGCGAAACGACTGAACCAATCGGTTCCATATATGTGTGACAAGTCTCCTACCCTTCTGTCGTCCCCCCACCTCCCCCCCACCACCCACTTCCAGCGTATCTGTACGAAGAAAAGGAAAAAAAGGAAAAGCCGTGGTGGGGAAACTACCTCACCAATCGGCTTCATATTTGTAACCGAGTCAATTACCCTTCTACCTTCCCCCCACCATCCCCCAAATATGAAAACTAATGGGGTTAACCATGAGGAAGAGAGGGGACCAGAAAAACTACCCAAAAACAAAAATATATATATGTTGGCTCGCTACCGCTCACCAGGAAAATATTGAAACCTGGATGGGGGTAAACGTCTTAAAACAGTAGGCTGAACGGGGCCGAACGGATTATAGGCAAAGAGAGAGGGAGAGAAAGAAAAAAAAAACGAGGAGGGAGAGAAAGAGAAAACAGCGAGGTGGGCTCAATTAGGCTAAGCCGTAACGTAAACATTGAGCCCACCTCGCTGTTTTCTCTTTCTCTCCCTCCTCTTCGGTGAGGTGGGAGAGAAAAAAAAAAACGAGGAGGGAGAGAAAGAGAAAACAGCGAGGTGGGCTCAATTAGGCTAAGCCGTAACGTAAACATTGAGCCCACCTCGCTGTTTTCTCTTTCTCTCCCTCCTCGTTTTTTTTTTTCTTTCTCTCCCACCTCGCCGAAGGTGCTCTTTGGCATCGTCGATGTTCTCGGAACATCTGAGAGAATCGGCGAGCAGAGCATCGGTGAGCATCCATGCAGCGTTGCAAAGGTTATTTTATGCGAAACCCTCCGCGATGTCTCGCCAATGTCGCAGATGATCGCAGATACCCTCGCAGATCCTTCGGCGATGCTCGACGATGCTAGCGAGGGTAACCAATCCTCGTGAGTCCTCGTCCAAAATTTTGAACTGTCCGAACATTTGCGAAGGCCCTTGCGAGGCCTTGAGAGGCCTTGAGAGTCAAATGATTGTTCATGAGAGGTGTTGAGACATGTCACGAATGTGCCAATTTATTGGTGTCGGCGACGAAAATCGTGACTTGTCTCACCAGTGGGAAAGGGGCATAAGAGTTCCTGTTGGTTTATATGAAAGTTCTTGTCTTGGGACCAAAGACCTTGGCCTAGGTTCGACTGATATCCCCAGCCTATTGTCCCTGAAGCATTTGTGTCTACCTATACCGTAGGTGGAGGAGAAACCCACGTCATTATTGAGTGCAATGTTTCTGTCCTTGCCCAGACCGACAATAAGTTGTGATTTAAATTAATGGAGGAATGGCCCATAACTTTCCTGCCGGCAAATGTGGGAAAAATGTGTTGCCTTCCATGATTAATCTTTTTACTTTCAGCCGGCCCAACTTCACAGTTAATTGGATCCAATTGAGAGAACCGACCGGGGATTCCCATGTCGTCCTAGTCGTATTCAGACTGTGGAGAAAACGAAACAGTTTCCTGCGAAACCTGTTGCGGTTGTCCACACTCTGAGTGAGAGTCAGATTGGCCGCGTCCCAGACCAGCCCTATCCACTGACTATCCCGTGTGGGAACAAGGAGAGACTTTGCCAACTTGACCTTGAACCCTAGGGTCTGTACATGATTTATCACTTGGTTTACATGAATCTGACATAAATTCTCTGACTTTGCCACTACCAGCCAGTCGTCTAGATACCACATCACCTTGATCCCTTGAGCTAACAATGGCATCAGGGCTTGCCGGACTAACTTTGTGAAAATTCTCGGTGCCAGGTTCAACCCAAAGGGTAATCTCTGAAAGACGTAAGTCTCTTGCTTGATCCTCAAGGGGAGGAATTTTTGGAACCTTTTGTTTATGGGGATATGCCAATAGGCGTCTTTCAGGTCTAGGGAGCACATCCAACCTTGCGGCGGAAGTGTGAGCCTGATTTGATTCACTGTGAGCATCCTGAAGGGTGAATTGTGAATATGGGTGTTCAGATAAGAGAGATCAACTACTGGTCGCATCTGCACACTGTCCCTCTTTGGCACTAGAAAAAGTCTGGAGGTGAAAACATAGCAAGTTGGATCTACCGGGACAATGACATGCTTGGCGATAGTTTCTTGGACAAGTGACTCCACCTCTAAAGAAACATGATTGAACTCTTGAGTTTGACGTAAACGAGGTCGTCGGAGCCACCGCCAAGGGATGCCCTTGCTTACCACTGTCCGGGCCCAAGTTCGCCGGGGCCAAGCCCTGCGGCATGCCTGGAACGACCCAGTTTCTGTACTGGGTCTGTTCGGCGGGACTACTCTCTAATACAGCTCGCCTGCGATAGGCCCCGGGAGAGAGAGCGTGTGACTGACTAGTTTTTTGGTGGTGTGCAGTGGGATTAGACGGCTAGGTTTGGCAGATGTCATTCCCTGATGAGGCTTGTTGTTGTTGTTGTTGTTCCCTAAGCTGCCTGGCCAAACAGCGCCGAGTCCCTGAGGAAGGCCATGGCCGTGATCGGGCTTTCCCACAGAGCTCTCATGGAGTGTAGATTGTGTTGTTGGCGTAAGTGGTTGTGTAAAATGCAGTCTTTTATGATGTGTTTGATGGTATGAGGTGCTATGTTACATCCCAGGCAGGTGTCGACGACGAAGTCATCCAGTCTCTTCTGATAGCTCAGAAGAGTTGGATGGTGTCTGCATCTCAGCCTGGCCAGGTGGACTCTGTCCTCGCGAGGAAGGGAGGATTCGGAAGGATGGATTTCAGGAGGTCGTGCTTGCAGCTGCGTGTTGTCTATGAATGAGTGGATGGATCGGCAAGAGATATGAGTATGGATTTGCTTCTGGAAGTTGGTTTGGGATGGGCAGGGAGCGAGAGAGGACCGTATTTGTGTGTGATACCGTGTGCTGGGTGTTGCATTGATATTTCTTGGTGTCTGTGGGTGTGTTGCCATGTAGTGTAGTGGGTGGTTTTGGTTCGTAGAGGCTGCTGCCAGAAATTGGGTGCCTCTCATGTCCAGATGGCCTTTGACTTTGAGGATTTTGGTTTCTTGATGTAGGTGATCTGTGGGTGTAGTAGCTGTGCAGCCTGTAATGATTTTTAGGGCTTTGTTTTGAATAGTCTGTAAGGTGTTGTGATGTGTTTCAGCTAGGTTAGAAGCCCAGGCTGGGCTTGCGTATTCCATCACTGATCTTATGTATTGTTTATAAACTGTGATGGTGGTTTCTTTGTTGTGTCCAAATTTTGTGTGAGCAAGTGACTTGAGGGCGTTAAGTCTGGGTGTCTTGTTTCTTTTTCGTGTTTGTGGTGTGCTGTTTGAATGCCATACGAGTATCATATGTTACTCCTAGGATTTTGGGTGTGTGTGTATGTGTTAGGGGTGTGTTGTTTATGGTGAGTCCAGGGATGTATTCGTGTTCTCCTGTCCAGCTTGTGAGCAGGGTTGCGGTGGATTTGGCTGGGGCTAGATTAAGTCTGTTTGTAGTGCAGCAGCCATGTAGTGTGTTGAGATAGGGTTGAAGGAGATCTGTTGCTGTGTTTGGGTCATGGTGTGTGCATGTGAGTGCTATGTCGTCTGCATAGGAGGCTAAGTTTATTTGGGGTGTATTGGGTATATTTATGTCGTGCATGTATTGATTGAAGAGTGCGGGCGATAGGACGGATCCTTGTGGGACTCCGTTTGGAAAGTTTCTGATTCTATATGACTGACCGGCAAAAGATACGTGTGCACATCTGCCTGCTAGGAAGTTGGCCAGCCACCTTTTTGTGTTGTTGTGCATGTTTATGTTGTAGATTTTGTTTGTTAGGTTGTGGCGGGGGATGGCATCGAAGGCTTTACTAATGTCGAGTGTGGCTAGTAATGATCGGTGTGGTGGTCTAGCTGAGTTGATGCCATCAAAAGCTCTTTGTGTAAGGTCTGTGAGAAGAGTGTTTGTGGAGTGCAGTGGCCTGAAGCCATGTTGTGTTGGAGCTAGGGGTAGGTCGGGTGTAATTAGTTGTAGTACAAGGCGTTCCATGACTTTGGAGGGGGTGCAAAGGAGTACAAAGGAGTACAAAGGAGTACAAAGGAAATCAAGCAACAACAGGTCTAGTGACCCTTCTAGGTTGCTTGTCCTCCAAAACACTGAGGATCAAGTGTCCAAACAGTGGTTTAGAGGGGGTAAGGGAACATCGGAAAGGGAACTACTGCCCTGCCACTAACGTGGCAGGACTAGGAAGTTAGTAGGGGACATATGGGTTAGTAACTGAGGGGAGGATAAAGTTATTCATTTACAAACGCAGTCAGTCGCGGGTTTGATGCGAGATATTTGTCTAGGCGGAATTTAAATGAATCAACGGTGCTGCAGTCTATAACGTCTCGGGGAAGCCCATTCCACAAGTTGACAACTCGATTGAAGAAGAAATTCTTAGATTCGTGCGAGTTAAAAGATTTACCAATAATTTTGCAACCGTTTCCCCGCGTGTAATTAGATTGGTCGATAGTGAAGTACTTACTACAGTTCATATTGTCGATGCCTTTGATGATTTTGAACACTTGAATTAAGTCGCCTCTTAATCTGCGCTGGGTTAAAGGAAATAGATTTAATTCTCTAAGACGCTCTTCGTATGGTTTGTTCTTTAGGCTAGGTATCATTTTGGTAACTCTACGTTGAACTCGTTCTAGCTTGTTTATATCTTTTTGGTAATAAGGGCACCAGGATTGAACGCAGTATTCCAGAAGAGGGCGGACTAAGGAATTGTAAAGGGTTAGGATAACTTCTTTGGATTTATGCTCAAATGACCTGCCTATAAAGCCAATTATTTTGTTTGCCTTCTTAACAACTTCTGAACATTGTTGACTCGGTTTTAGGTTACTCGATATTGTTACTCCCAGATCAGTTTCTCTGTTTACATTCTTAAGCTGAGTGCCATTCATCGAATAGTTTGCTTTCTCATTTAGGTATCCGACATGTAGTACTTTACATTTATCCGCATTGAAACTCATTTGCCAAATTTGGGCCCAACATGACAATTTATCTAGATTGTGTTGCATATCGTCAACTTGTTCTTTTGAGAGTACGCTATTTGCAATTTTTGTATCGTCAGCAAATTTTGAGATTGTGCAGGTGAGACCCTCATCTATGTCGTTGATGTAAATTAGAAAGAGAATTGGTCCTAGTACCGATCCCTGGGGTACCCCGCTACTTACATTGGTCCATTTAGATGCCTTACCGTTTATGACTACCCTTTGCTTTCTGTTGCTGAGCCAATTTTCTATCCATTTCAACACACCGTCTTGTATTCCATGCGCTTTTAGTTTTAGCAGTAAACGTTTGTGGGGAACTTTGTCAAAGGCCTTTTGGAAATCAAGGTATATAATATCTACAGCTTTACTCTCATCGTAGAGGTTGAGGATATCGTGGAAGAAGTCTAAGAGGTTTGTTAAACAGGAACGTTTTTTACGAAAGCCGTGTTGAGTATCTTTAAGTATGTTATTTTCCTCTAAGTGATTTACGAGTCTGTCTCGTATGACCGTTTCTAGCATTTTACATACAACTGAGGTTAAGCTAATTGGACGATAGTTACTGGGTAGGGATTTGCTGCCTTTTTTGAATATCGGTGTTACGTTGGCTAGCTTCCACTGATAAAGGAGTGTGATGGGGCAGTGTGAGGAGGGTAGCGTGGAGTCTTTGTTGGGTTTGGGGAATGTGATGTGTTACGACCGGCACTACGAAATAAACTAGGGTACTTAATAATGGAATAGATGATAGGCTATATCTGCAACAACGGTACGCTAATTCCAAACCCTCGAACTATTGCGCCGGTGGACAAAACACCTAAACCCTCCAGAGTTAATCCACTGGATAACGGGGTATCAATTAACTGGGGTTTAGTGCACTTCTACAAAGGCTTTCCGGTGACGGCAAAGCCTACTCACAACAGGAGTACGTTACGTTAATAAAATGCTGTTAAGTAATAACAATGCTTGAATAAACTATAACAAGATTTAATAAAGGAGTATATGCTTACGTTAACTTTAGTGTGAGTCTGTACTCAACACTAAACTCTTCAATGCTCTATGAAAACACTGGAAGTCTAGTCCTACAGCAATCAGGTAAGGAATCTTCTGAAAACGTCTGATGCTCTAAGATGCTCGTCGAATATAGAACAGAAATAATGCAGGGGCAGGACACCAAAGCGTCTATCTTAAATACACCAACAAGTAGGATACATATATATAAAACAAGGGAGTGCAACAACTCTGTGACAGCACTAATAATAGCCACTCAAAACAGCACTTCCTTAGCCAACGTAACAGCCAAACTGGGTTGTGCACTATGCATCAACCTAGGCTAAAATAAGGCGTGAATAATTCCTAAAACATACACAATTAAAGTTAATAAACACAATGGTGTCTTTCTCACTAATAAAGTCTAGCAGTGGCATAAAAGGTACCAGGAACCTAGGCAGAGCGCAAGCATGCTCGTAGCCTACTGTCTCCCCTTGAACAGATTTCCCTTATGTTACATTAAGTGACTAGGAGGCTCTCTTGGTAAGTCCAGATCTCAAGTATCTGGTCTTACCCTGGCGCTCCACAAAGGTCAACAAAATGAGGTAGCAAGCATACAAGTAAGAGTAGGCAAAAGCCCTTCACTTGTAATACTGCTACACTCGCAAAGGAAAAATATGCACAAGGGTCACAGGCTACCTAGCTTCGTCGAAGTCGTACAGGTTCTGACTTGCCACATACATAACTCAGACAACGACCAAAGATACCCTCCACTGTCTAGCATTAAATAGTAGGAAAGAACAACTCAATAATTAGAAGCACCCCAATACTATGATACCATGTGACTATGACTCTAATAATCCCTAAAGCTAGTGCAAAACATATATGTGAGAACTGATCCTGGTAATACGACTGGCCGACTATGGAAGTCGTATGCAGAACCAGAAGAGATAAGTAAATGAATAAAGACAAGAAGTATGAAAAAGAAGAAGTTCAGAGAGAGAAACAGTAGTACAGGGGGTTAGATTGGGGACAGATTGCAAGGGACATCTAGAACCAAGCACAACATACCAAGCTCTGAAGGAGACACGCGGGTAGAAGCCCGCACCACCTTACTAGGACAGCGGCCTTCAATCACAGATGACTACGTCATGAAGAGCAGGCGTCATATGACGCGTCAGGCCAGCCAACCAATCACGAGCGTGGGAACCTCCGCCCGAGCGAGGGAGTCACACGTACATACACACGCACATATTACCACCTCGCTGCTCACTCTCTTTCTCCTTACAATTCACACTACATATCATATACTCTATCAATGATATAAAATACTTCCAAGTGTCACAGACAAGAATAAAGACCACCACTGATCTGTCTGTGACAACATGAACACTATGAAAGAAAGAACATCGTTCTACGATTATTATAGCCCATTTCACTGCCCTGGCGAGCGCTAGCGAGTTATGAGTACATTCTGGCAAGCTGGCCAGCGTAACACCCTGCCCAAGATGTGGGACGTTTCAGCCTCAGGTGAACACCACATCTGACCAGACAGAATGCCCACCAACCCCGCATCACCCAGCTACTCTCCCAAGTTGTGAAAACAAGGCACGATCACAAACATAAAACACTTCATTATATAAAAAAAATCTACACAACACTTCCCCCAAAATAATAGTATAGCTTATCAATAATACGCTCAACGAGCAAGCTTCACAAAGCCTAGCCTACTAAGACAAAAAAACTCAGAATGTCTTAGATTCTTGCTGTAATATACTGCACTTATATACTATCAAAAAGAAAGAGTTTTTATGTGAGTTTTTAATATTTTTAATAGTGTTTTTGGCGGCTTTGCACTACAGGGGCAAGCCTAATTTTTCTCCACTCTCAAACAAACTCTGACTGAACGGCGAGGGTTCTCCTTAAAACATACCCTCCCCTGACAAACAATCAGCCAGAACATTATCAGTGCCCTTAACATGCCACACATCCAACTTGTGTTCCGGCAGCAATACAACACCTGACACTGATAAACTGCCCAGTCCATCACAAGACTGGCACTTCTCTTCTCTCTCTCCGGCAACGGGACCTGCCAATAACCTTTCACTATTTCCACCTTAGTGATAAACGAGGCAGCCCCGATGCGGTCTATGGGGTCGTCAACTCTGGATAATGGATAGGCGTCTGTCAGGGATAATGCACCAACACTCATGCAGTCAACACAAACACGGATCTTGCCACTCAACTCAGGTTGCAAAGTCACTGGCAACGACCACTCACGATATCCTTTATCCCTCAGACCCTTCTCCAACATGAAGTCTAGCTCTGCTTTCACGACAGGCTGTTGAGCAGGATTTATACAGTAGGGAGCCAATTTGAGCCTTGCACTGTCTCCAGCCTCCATGTCGGGTTCTACCCCGTACATCAGGCCTGAAGAATCAACAAACATGCGGACGTACTGCCACAGCCTAGTAAACTACTTCTCTTGGCACTCAGGAACAAGAGGTTGCAACTTATCTCGAAGAACAACATGCCTAGTGCCCTCCCACAACCCTGCTGGGACCATAGTTTCTACACTATAGTTTCCCTCCTTCTCCACCTTTGTCCCTAGATCAGCCAGGTCATGAGAGGGATAATCTGTACCACCTGTGCAGTCACTCCCATAGTTTATAATTGCTAAGGCTTCCCCGCCGGTACCGTACATGCGCACCCCCGCATTCCTTGCGACTACACCTGCCGGCGCAGCATCACCACCTTCAGCGCCATGGCCAGATACAGTCGGTCTATGGTGGGGCTGTTGCATTCGACTAGAGCAGCATTGGGAGGCTATGCGACGACCGGGCGCATCCACTCCACAGCCAACCTCACCAATCTGCTCAATGTCCTGATTCTGACCACCACCCTTAGCAGCCATGGGTCGACCCTGACCTGACAACCATGCCAAAGCCTCGTCGCCCACCTTGAACCACTGAAACAACAAGGCCAACGATTTACTAACACTCAAGTGACCTGCCAGCGGAACATCGTGCACCGCATGAGTTGTGAGGCCTGGGTGCTCGGCACAAATAGTGGTTTATGAACCGAGCAGGGGCTGGATCGCTGCACGCTGCTGCTCAGGCAGGTGCCCAAGCGCTTCCACAGCCACCTGACTCGTGTCCCCCGCCCACTGCTCTGCCGAGACATGACAATCCCAACTTTCCTCCACCTGTGCCCCACTGCCCCCCTCTCCTTCTCCACCTTGGCCGCTGCAGACCAACACAGGGACAGTAGGCTGCTCAGGTGGTTGCCTCACAAACTCCTTTAACAGGTTCACATGACATGCTTCCCCGTCCTCATCGAGTTCAAAAGCCACGTTCCCACAACTCTCAAGACTAAGATCTTCTAGTTGTACCTGGGAACTACTCTGTCGCGGAGTGCCATCACGCCCTACCATGTCACTAGGGGGGACAGGTTCTGGGGCCACTCCGGAGCTAAACATTGGTTCAAGTACCGAGTCACCAAGGAGTGTCGCTGGGTCCAAACTCTCAACCCGACCACCAGCCTCGACTTTCCCCTTCCGACCCTTCCTCCGCTGGTCTGAAACTTGGGTACTAGGCTGTGACACCTGAGCGGACCGAGATCTCTCGAGCCCCTCTTGCCCCTCCCTACTCGTGTCGGCCGCCCTCTCGGCAACGACTAAGGGTGGAACCTCGGAAGTGAGCACCGCAAAGTCGCTACCGAGAAGGAGGTCGACCCCCTCAACTGGCAATTTCTCCACAACACCCACATCCAACTCCCGTGTCACACCGTCCACCTCAAGCTCCACTCTGACCAGCGGGTAAGACCGCACAGCATTGATACCTTGAACCACCACAACCCGAGCCGCGTTAATAGGCTTGCCAGTGAAGTTCTTAACAAGTGTCTGGGAAGCGCCCGTATCATGCAGCAACTCAAGCCTATGCTCCACACCAGCCCACCTCACAGTGCCATGCCCCCTATGACCACAAAAAGCATCTGGGATGGGTGACGAGCCCTCATGCTGCTTCTGCACCGACTGTGACTTCGCAACCGACATATTACCCCGGGCAAACGCGGAAGACCTCAAAGACACACCGATGTTGCTCACTAGTGACACCACTGCTGTAGGTGGTGTGCTCGGACATTAGCGCACAATATGCCCCTTCTCATGACACTTGAAACACTCCACTTCGCTCTTGGACTTCATCGGAGGTGAGGAAGGGCCCTGGCCTTTCTTTAACGGGAAGGGTTTCGACTTTTATAAAAATTGGCACCAGTACTCTTAAATGGGTAATTTGTTGTGTCATTAATTCGGGGGGGGGGGGGAGTGGTACGCCCCTGGTTACCTGCCTCAGCTCTCTGTGCAGACCCGCACCCACGAATCAATGACACCCTAAGGTCAGCCAGCTCAGCCGCCTTCTGCAGAGTTTTTGGTTGCTTTTCTTTCAGGTTAAGAGTCAAGTCACTGCCAGTACATTTTAAAAATTGCTCTAACAACACTAATTGCTTTACTGCATCAAAAGTAGTTGCCTTCTCCGACCTCAACCAATTTTCAAATGCATCTGACCGCTCTCTAGCGTGTTCCTGGAAAGTACTCTCCTTTCTTTTAGGAACAGCCCTAAACTTCAGCCTATAGGTCTCTGGCTGTAGCTCATACGCCCTCAGGACAGTCTCTTTCAACAACTCCTAATTCACGCAGGAATCTAGGGGCAAAGCATCGTACGCCTTTAGTGCTTTCCCCGTCAATCGTGACGAAACAAGGGCTGCCCACTTCTCCTCGGGCCATTGGTGCTCCCGGCACTTTTTCTAAAAGCGGAGAAAGAATTCTGTAACTCCTAACTTATCAAACACTGGAACCAACTTTAGTAGATGCGACAGGGACTGGTCATGGGGTCGACCCCTCTCGACGACCCGGTTCCTCGTCACCTCTACACAAGTTTTCTCTAGGTCAATATCGGCACAATACCTTGCAGACTCAAACTTGAGCTCAGCCTCTCGCTGCTTGAGCTCAACCTCATACCTATACTTGAGCTCAAGACTCCTGCTTCCGCTGCTCGAGTTTGGCGAGCTCGAGCTGAAACAACATCTCGGAAGACAAACCCGGAGGAGGAGGTGCTACTACCGGGGACCCACCCAGTGAGTCACTTAGAGGCATACCCAACCGCCAGCGGGCCTCGGCCTGCAGGAACTTGCTCGGCTCCGGAACCCGAGGGGGCGCCACGATAGGAGTTGAGTGGAATGGGGGCTGGGACGAAGGTGCCCCAACTCCCGCTCCACCCGAACCCCCATGCACCCCACCCAGCACACAGGTAACCAGCTCACTTCTCGACAAACCGCTAGTACCGGAAAACCCTAAGATCGTGGCTACACACTGCAGTCCGTACCGGTCTAGCCCCAACACACGGTCCGCCGACACAGGCTCCTCCAAAAAAATCAGAGCATCCTCCTCATTGTTCACCACCCGAACGCCGTTAAACAACTCCACTTTCTCGCCTGTCTCTCGCACTGTGCCCTCGCTATGCTCAGACACGTCCAGTGACATGATGGAGTCAACAAAAAAAAAATCTAAAGTAAAGACACAAATAGCCAAACTCTCACGTAGCTTTATTCACCAAAAATATTTGAAGATGTTCTTGAGTGCAATACTAGGTCACCAATAAACTCCAACAAGTTCTATATATCCTCAAAACAATGTCCACTGCCAACAATGCGAGAAATAAATTCAACCCCAAATGGCAATAAGATTTCTCAAAAAAAAAAAAAATGCAATATTCAGTTCACTATATACTGGTCTAAGGTCGCCATTTGTTACGACCGGCACTACGAAATAAACAAGGGCACTTAATAATGGAATAGATGATAGGCTATATCTGCAACAACGGTACGCTAATTCCAAACCCTCGAACTATTATGCCGGTGAACAAAACACTTAAACCCTCCAGAGTTAATCCACTGGATAATGGGGTATCAATTAACTGGGGTTTAGTGCACTTCTACAAAGGCTTTCCGGTGACGGCAAAGCCTACTCACAACAGGAATACGTTACGTTAATAAAATGCTCTTAAGTAATAACAATGCTTGAATAAACTATAACAATATTTAATAAAAGAGTATAATGCTTACGTTAACTTTAGTGTGAGTCTGTACTCAACACTAAACTCTTCAATGCTCTATGAAAACATTGGAAGTCTAGTCTTACAGCAATCAGGTAAGGAATCTTCTGAAAACGTCTGATGCTCTAAGATGCTCGTCAAATATAGAACAGAAATAATGCAGGGGCAGGACACCAAAGCGTGCATCTTAAATAGACCAACAAGTAGGATACATATATATAAAACAAGGGAGTGCAACAACTCTGTGACAGCACTAATAATAGCCACTCAAAACAGTACTTCCTTAGCCAACGTAACAGCCAAACTGGGTTGTGCACTATGCATCAACCTAGGCTAAAATAAGGCGTGAATAATTCCTAAAACATACGCAATTAAAGTACATAAACACAATGCTGTCTTTCTCACTAATAAAGTCTAGCAGTGGCATAAAAGGTACCAGGAACCTAGGCAGAGCGCAAGCATGCTCGTAGCCTACTGTCTCCCCTTGAACAGATTTCCCTTATGTTACGTTAAGTGACTAGGAGGCTCTCTTGGTAAGTCCAGATCTCAAGTATCTGGTCTTACCCTGGCGCTCCACAAAGGTCAACAAAATGAGGTAGCAAGCATACAAGTAAGAGTAGGCAAAAGCCCTTCACTTGTATACTTGCCACATACATAACTCAGACAACGACCAAAGATACCCTCCACTGTCTAGCATTAAATAATAGGAAAGAACAACTCAATAATTAGAAGCACCCCAATACTATGATACCATGTGACTATGACTCTAATAATCCCTAAAGCTAGTGCAAAACATCTATGTGAGAACTGGTGCTGGTAATACGACTGGCCGACTATGGAAGTCGTATGCAGAACCAGAAGGGATAAGTAAATGAATAAAGACAAGAAGTATGAAAAAGAAGAAGTTCAGAGAGAGAAACAGTAGTACAGGGGGTTAGATTGGGGGACAGATTGCAAGGGACGTCTAGAACCAAGCACAACATACCAAGCTCTGAAGGAGACACGCGGGTAGAAGCCCGCACCACCTTACTAGGACAGCGGCCTTCAATCACAGATGACTACGTCATGAAGAGCAGGCGTCATATGACGCGTCAGGCCAGCCAACCAATCACGAGCGTGGGAACCTCCGCCCGAGTGAGGGAGTCACACGTACATACACACGCACATATTACCACCTCGCTGCTCACTCTCTTTCTCCTTACAATTCACACTACATATCATATACTCTATCAATGATATAAAATACTTCCAAGTGTCACAGACAAGAATAAAGACCACCACTGATCTGTCTGTGACAATATGAACACTATGAAAGAAAGAACATCGTTCTACGATTATTATAGCCCATTTCACTGCCCTGGCGAGCGCTAGCGAGTTATGAGTACATTCTGGCAAGCTGGCCAGCGTAACAGATGATAATGCCATGCTTCCAGATGTCTGGTATTGTGTTGTGTGAATAACTGTAGTTTGATATGTTAGTGAGTGTTTGTATTCCTTGTGGTCCCAGGTGTCTGAGGTGTATGTTGCTTATGTTGTCTAGGCCACAGGCGGATGAGTGCTTGAGATTATTGATGATGTGCTTTGTCTGGTGATTGATGAAGGGTGTATAGCCAGGGTCTGTGGGGAATTGATGAGGCTTGTTGTGTGACTTACCGTAGTTGTCCCACTTGCCTAACTGTTTACCCTGCTTTTGCTTATGCTGAGTACCTCCCTGTTGGTGGGGAGACCTACAGTAGAGTCCCGAAAGGACTGTTTAGCACTTGGCATATTGAGGCATATTAGCTTGAGGCATATTTCCACCTTTTGGTTTAGAGTATGGTTTCTTGAACGACTCCTTCCTAGGCTGGGAGGTACTCTGCTTTAAGCTGTCTTCCATGTTATACACTGCACTCCATGTATCCATATTAAGTAGTGAAGCAGTTAATACAGGGGAAAGCGTTACCCGGCGACCAATATCTTCCGGTAACTTTTTTACCATGTACCCTCAAGTCCTGGCGTGCTCTGACCGCCTCCATGATAGCTATTCTTATATCACCTAAGGACTGTATAGAGTTTTGTAACAGAAGCCTACGTGACAATTCCGTGGCCTTCCGCACATTTTGATCAGAGATGGCTGTTATGGTTCTCGTGAGTGACTGGGCAATTTGGCGACTTACGAGGTACTGAGAGAACAGTCTATGTGCTTTATTGCGTAATTTAAAATCTCTGTCTAAGTGGGCCGGAGGGGGAGTACGAAAGGGGTCTTGCAAATCATAGAGTACTAGTTTGGGAGCCGCTAAGAAATCAAACAAAGCCGGCGACACCCCTCCAGCCTTATTAACTGATAAAGAGGACCATGAATGGTTCTCTTGAGGGATCTGATGGGAGGATTTAGAGGTAATGGTGGCTGCGAATTGTTGCGCCTCAATTTCCCAGTCAACCCATGGACCTATACCTACCTGCCCCACCTGCAAAACTGGGTTGTGGATCAGATCGAGCACCGGAATTATATCCAATTCCGGTGTCAGCGAGTTAAGCGACTTCATGTCATTTACGCCGTCAGGTCGTGACCAATCTGCAAAGAGTCTTGCAGCTGAGGCAGGAGGCAATGCCAGTGAAGCAGAGTACACGAAAAAATCAGAGCTGTATACATTGGGTATTGCCTTAATTATAACATCCAATAATTTCCCTTCCACATCCTTGGCCCTAAGCTTTTTGCTCTTACTTACCTCAATGGTCCATTCACTAGGGACCGGAAGATCCCCAGATACGGTTTGTTGTGCCATGTGTGGTTTCTGTGCTATAGCCGGAACCCATGAACAGTCTGGCCCATATAGGAGAGGCATAGGGCCTCTCCTCTGTGAGAGTTTATCAAGAGGGGGAGGAGTAACGTCTGTGATTACATGGGCAATAGAGGTAGTCAAGGAGGCAGGCACTGTCGTGCTACTTGCCGTGGTGGTTGCCGGAGTTATGTTAAGTAGAGGCAAAGAGGTCTGGGGAGGTTTAATGCTGGCAGGTTCTAAAGGCCGTACCGTAGAGTCAATCGGGGAAGCTACCGGGGTACTAGTGGAAGGACCTTGGGGAGTAGGCACATATTGCTGCATAACTCTATGTAGGATCTCATTTAGTTCATCCGTAGTCCCACATTTACTGTGGGACCCCCTTGAGGGCTGAGAGCTCTCTTCCCATTCTTCCTTATTGTTCACTTGTTGAGCCGAGGACAGATCAACGTCCTCCGGCCCCCCTGGTAGTTCAATAACTTCCGGCGTTTGTTGCCGGGTTTCAGGTACCTGATCATCCAGTTGCCAAACCAGATCCGGGACAGACGAGGAGATTGTCTCTAAATTCACACTTTCCCTAGTCGTGGCCTGGTTATTTCTTAAAAAGATTTACCTGTGAGGGCTCTGACTGTCTTCAGCCCCCCGGCCCTGAACCGCAGGTGGTTGGGAGTCTGGTATCACCTGAGAGTTATCATAAGTCTGACGTGAGCAAGTCTGAGAACCCCTATAGTTTTCAGCTAATACCCTGTTTGACACAACTGGCGGAGCTCTACGTGTTACATAATTTAACTTGGGTATAGCAAAGGTAAAGTCTTGTGGTTCACTCAATAATTGGCTAGGCACATCCCTAGGACTCGACTCAATCCCCTCCGTCCCTACCTCAGAGCTGCCAGATTGGACGTTAGGCAATATGGAGGTAGAGGTGGAGGGGAGTGGCCGCGACCCCGGCGAAGGCTGGTGGCGCAGCTGCGTGTCATCCGTGCGGGCACTTTTAGTCCTGAACTAGATTGTTGTGTTGAAGAATCAGTTGTGTTGAAGAATCAGAGTCCTCCCTCTGTCGTTTAGTCGACCTAGACGACTCGACTGACGAATGACGGACTGCTTACGGGGAGACCTCGATCTGGACCGAGACTTGGTCCTCGGCGAAGGTGACCGTCTCCTCTTCGACCGGTCGGGGGGGGGGGGGGGGGGGGGGGGTCTCCTCAGCGTTTTCACTGTCACTACTACTTCTCACCAGCTCTTTGGAAAGGACTTTAGTTTTCGTTTTTAGTTTTGTTGACTTGGCCGGAGTTGACTTTACTAAAGGAGATTTAATCACTAGATAATCCCAAATGGCCTCATTATCACAGTGTAATGCCTTATGGTCCACGTCTTTTGCGTAACCATTAAACAAGTTTTTATCTCGTTTAGTTCCGCTAGGCATGAAAGGTCTCTCTTGTCGAACAGCGCCGTTCTTAACTCTGAGCACACGGCGCATCTCTTAGACACCCATAAGCCCCGTGAACGATCAAGGCACTTAACGCATTTAATACATAATTTGTGTGCGAATACTGGTAAGAGAGAGCAGGTAGGAGTAGCGCATAAGTCAAACCGAGGCATGATGGAGCTATAGGACCCCCCCCCCCCCGCCGTAATCGGCTCCTCTCCGTCCGCCGGTACCGCTACTGAAGTGTTGTGATCTGGAAATAGAAATTTCCAGGAATCAATGCTCATAAGGATAACCTGAGAGGTGTTAACACATCCTACCTCAAGTCCGCCGGAAAATTAGCTATAGCCACTGCTACTCTAACCTTCCGCCGGACCTGACTAAGAAAAACCTTAGGTTTTTCCAATTTGGAACTGCTTACCTGTGACAAAGTGTCACTGGCCCATTAACCTTAAGCGTTTTACTATCAATGACTATTAGGACTAGAGAAGATAGTATTTTTCCACGCTTTCTTGCTATCACTGACTATTTGGTCAGTATTTCCCACTGAAGTGTGCGCCGGGCGTACTAAGTTGCTGCGTGAGGCTATCGGTCAGGGCGAGTTCACTCAGCGGGCCGAGTTAGGCTCCCTTAGGAATTAGCATTTCCGCCGGGAGGTAACGCCGGGACATTTGGTAAGTTCCTTACTCGTCCGCTGGACGAGAAACAGGCAGCAGGCTCTGAAAGCCGCCGGAAAAACGAACCAAAATTTTCAGAGGTGCTGACTTATCTGGGAAAGTCAGACACCCCCAAAAACCCACACACCATCAGGACGTCTCCTGATTCCCTGTAAATATGTAAAATCACACATGCAAAACTCAGGGAAACAACTTAGGCTATGACATATAGAGTAATTTTATTCATAAAATAATAACCCCTAGCCTTACCCGGAGACCCCTACTGAGGCTGGCCACGAGGCTTGTAGAAATCAGCATCTCGGCAGCTACCAAACCTCCTGAAGACCCAGCAGCAGCAGCACATGGTGGAGAGGCCCACGAGAGGGGCCCACACGCAGACACGGACTCCAGAAGATTCCACACCACGTGTGGCAATCCTTAAACTAGAGCGTCTGCTAAAAACAATAATGCAACTGCCTCATAGAGACGGCCTGAAGCATAATCCTGCGTAGATAGTAGCCTCCTAACTAGTTAGTTAAGCAAGAGCTAAGGTGCAGATCAACATCAAACAAAACACATGATGATCAGATTCTGGGGGACTCGTAGGCACCTGTACAATAGTACCCTATTTTAACACTTCCTGTGGGTGTACCAATGGGGTAGCCTGTGCTAGCTAATCTAAAACACTGTTCAATACAACTCAGATATGTACAAATGAGTAAGGACTCGCTAGAAGGGAGCGAACGAAGAATGAAACCGAGCACACTGGCATCCAACCTCTCGGTACGACCGCGGGAAGGGGAAGGAAATATGGTGGCTCAGAGAGCAGCGTCAAGGAAGTCCGCACAAGAAATCCACGAGATGGAAAGCTGTAGTATAACAATTATTAAGTAAATTTTTCTTTTTTATATTTTACGAAGGTTCTTTCGTAGCGAGTACCCAATCATAAGACGATTCCATAAGAGAATAAGCGTTACCCTTATGAAGTGTACTCCGTTCACCCCGCCAATTCAAACTGGCTACTCGCAGGCGGTTGAATGGAGGCTATTATACTAATAGGCATATCGTCAATGATGGAGGGGCCACTAATAAATCTATACTCTGTTTCTTTTCAACTGACGCTAAATTGAATCCCTTAGCAGCTGATGTCTCGATACCTAATGTATAAATAAGAAACTACTATGTCTCTGCATTATATTATGACCAAGTGTATATAATTAGCACCATATTTCACTACAAAATCTTCAAAATATCTGAGAAATCTTGAGGGATACTTTGCAATTTACCGTCAGTTGAAAAGAAACTGAGTATAGTTCAGTTGCCGATCCGTAACAATAACAAATACTTTTCATAGCAACTCGAACCATTGTCATTGCGTCCATACCTCACCCATGTCACTCTTTCTTTATTATGTTGTGTTTTATTACAAGATATAATTTATGACTTAAGCCGGTATCACACGAGCTGATGATTTTTTTTCTGGCCCACCTTCTCCCTCATGTTTAGCCCCATTAATTTTCAGATTTTAAGACGTCTGGCTCATTAGTTTGGCGATTTTAAGACCTTTCACTCCATTTCTTTGTCAATATTAAGACCTTTCGTGCCATGTAAGTGTCAATTTTTTTACTGGTGAGCGATAGCGAGCCTGTATTTTGGAAGGAATCGGCCTACGGCCGGGACAATTTTCTACCAAAAACTGTTAACATTTATCTAGGATGAGGAGCTTGGGGACCCTTTTTTTTTTTTTTTCTTTCTTTAACTTGATGGAGGACTAGGGAGGAAACTATGAAAATAATAGCTATATACGTAAATCAATCAATAAATAAACCCTTCTCCCCTGTAAACATTTTGAATGACAATATTCCCCCTCCTTCACATTCTGCACGCTAATGGCTCTGGGAAGGCTTAAAACTCACCAAGCAGATTATAATGTGTCGTTACCTTAAGGATGTGACGGGAAAAGGCGAAATATTTGAGAACACACACACACATACAAACATAAACAAAGCTACAATACACACACACACACATAAACAAAGCTACAATACACACACACACACATAAACAAAGCTACAATACAAACACACACACACACATACTGTACATAAACAAAGCTACAATACAAACACACACACACACACAATCTTCATCATATTCTGGTTACCATTAAACGAATTTCTTAAGTTTATAATTTACCTCTATGACTGAAATGGGTTAATACGATCTCAATGAACCCTCTTCATAACATAGTTCCATCTTAAACTGCAGAAAATCGTCTAATCTTAGCCAGAATAAAATGTAAAAAGGTATCATGGTGCTGAAGGGGTTAAGGGGGAGGTAGTTGCTTTTTTTAGACCCCTTCTCCCTCATATTTAGCCCCAACATCTGCCGCTCTTCCCTCCCCCTCCCCTCACAGACGCTACCACAAATCATTACATAGTTACCCCCCCCCCCCCTTATTCTCTCTCTCTCTCTCTCTCTCTCTCTTTCTTTATATCTATCTATCTATATTTTTTTCCTAGCTGATGGTTAATTACTATCTCATCCTGATTAATTAGCTATTACCAAGATTACGTAGCGAAATCGGTTGTTATTTATGAAAAATATGATATAATATGATGTAGGGACATAATATTAACATATTTTCCCATTAACCCCTTTTGTACCGGCAACGTCTTTTTAATTCTACGTCAGCTATATTTGGAGGATTTTGTGCAGTTTAAGAAGGATCTGTGGTAGTAAAAAGGCTTAAGTGAGATAGTTCGAAGCCTGTTAGTTGATGAAGGCCCTTTATGAACCGAATGAAATCGTTGATTAACCCTCGCATTATGATCTGGATGACGTAGTCAAGAATAAGTAGAACAAAAGGAAGAACGAACGATGATTTACTGAAAGTATTAGTCTTTCACGGCTTACTCAGATTCACATACCTTCAATCAATATATTTATCTTTTTTGTATCCATCCATATACTGTATAATTTCAAGTTTAATCTTGGCAGTAAGTTTGGTGTAGTCATTTATGGTAAGCTACCATGAAGACGTTTCTCGGCTCACTATTGTTATGGTAATGGAGGACAGAGGTCGATCTAGCAGCCACTGTCTGGTCGCTTATCTCTGGTCATTCATAATTTGAGTTTATGAGTTATGACACAAACATGTACTGATAAAATAAACGTGCCTAAGCATCTTACTATGGCAACTGTACATACACGTGCACACATATATATATATATATATATATACTGTATATATGGTGGAGTGGTCTTGCCACTGGACTGGTAATCCAATGGACCCGTGTTCGAATCCCGTTATGTCAATGGGAAAAAATTATAGGGATGGAATTTGTGCTGTACCTAGTATAAGTGCAAAGTTCACCAAATAAATACCCTCATTGTTCCCTAATTAAATAGCACTGTATGAATATTCCCATATTCAAAATATGCTACAGGGGGACAATGCCTAGCGAGTTCATTGCTCAATAGGTGGCGTTCTGAGAGTGAGGGTCCGAGTCTAGGAGTTGAGACAGTGAAGCACTGGAGCTAGGCAGCTTCAGAGATGGGGCTGCTTCGAGCCATGAGTGGGCAACTTAGCCCCATTCATCCTGTGAAAGCAAGATGGCAGGGGCTGGTTGTAGCTAAAAGTGCTTCACATGGCTCACCCCCTAGACTGGAACGATACCTCACGGGATTCACCGTTCAATGTGTAACGGTTTAATGTACAGGCTCTCGGCCTATGCCAAATAGTTGGAATATGGAAGAAGAACAAAAATATATATATACCGGTATATATATATATATATATATTTTTTTCTAGTCTCACGTGTATTTGTGATATATTCTCTATATATATATATATATATATATATATACTGTATATAATTATATATATATACACTGTACTGTATATATATATATATAGAGAGAGAGAACGAGAGTGTTATCCACCCTCAACATATATTATATCTATTTATATAATCATGACTTATGACGCTACTGCTGCTGGAGTCTTACATTCTATTTGACCCATATTTACTGAGAACATTATTGATGGTAATGTGGTGATCATTGCCGTTATTAATAGTAATCATATGCTGTACTTACAACTGGCTTGATGGTGTAATGGTTAGTGTTTAATATCTGTATGTGGTAACCCAAGTTCGAATCCCGGGAAGATCACATGCATTCATTATTTCATTGGGAGGTGTTTGTTGTTGGGTTTTAAATTAATATAAATATAATCACTCATGATAGTGCACTTAATGTAATGTATTTCAGGACACTAATGGATATAAGGGATCTTCCAGCAGCTCTCAACGATACAAATGTTATGTCGGCTTGTGAGAGAAACGTTTGTGTGGCAATTAAGCCTCCCTTCCTTCCATCTACCCCATCACCTCTCTTCTCCCTCCTGCCTCATCTCCCTCCCTCCCTTCCCTTCCTCACTCCCTCCCTCTAGCCCTCCTGTTCCTCTCCTCCCGTTTCTCAACCCTCTCTTCCTCCCTCTCGTCCGTCCCGTTTCTCACTCTTTCCTCCCTCCCTCCTCCCTCATTATATGAGAGTCTAATAAACTCACCACGTGTTCGAAGGCATAGTCCTCCACGAGACTAAAAACCTGGTTCCTCAAATAAGAACTAAGATGGCTTTCCTTATAAATTATCCGCTCATGGTCGAGTGGTTACGGTGCCCGACTCTCCCAAATATACCTGGAGTGAGTGGGTTCGAATCCTGGTGAGGATACCTCTTACCCTTCCTTTAAGCTAGAATTAGGATGAAGATTGCGTATGCACCTTCGCCCTTTTGAGATAATGTAACTATGATACTTGTGTATCATTTATACTTTTCTCAATAAAGCAATCAAATCAAATCAAATTCCTCCCTCCTTATCTCCCGTTCCCTCCCTCCCTCTAGCCCTCCCATCCCTCCTCCCTTTCTCCCCTCCCTCCTCACCACCAGTTGTATCACTCATTCTCATCCTGTCCATCTTCTCGCCTGGCCACACACTTTTCTCTACTCTTTATAACCACTATCACATTTTATTTCCTATCCTTATGCCTCCCTTCCTACTGTCTCACCCCAACACCACTCCCTCTACCCCTCCCGTTCCTCCCTCCCTCCCCCCACTTTTCTCAACTCCTTATAACCACTATCACATTATTATATTTGCCATCCTGATTCCCCTTCTTCCTGACTCTTTTGACACTTTAATAATCTTGTAGCAAATAAACCTTTACTACCATGCTCTCGTTCTTTGCTTCCTTATAAACCTTTACTACCATGCTCTCGTTCTTTGCTTCCTTATAAACCTATACTACCATGCTCTCGTTCTTTGCTTCCTTATAAACCTTTACTACCATGCTCTCGTTCTTTGCTTCCTTATAAACCTTTACTACCATGCTCTCGTTCTTTGCTTCCTTATAAACCTTTACTACCATGCTCTCGTTCTTTGCTTCCTTATAAACCTTTACTACCATGCTCTCGTTCTTTGCTTCCTTATAAACCTTTACTACCATGCTCTCGTTCTTTGCTTCCTTATAAACCTTTACTACCATGCTCTCGTTCTTTGCTTCCTTATAAACCTTTACTACCATGCTCTCGTTCTTTGCTTCCTTATAAACCTTTACTACCATGCTCTCGTTCTTTGCTTCCTTATAAACCTTTACTACCATGCTCTCGTTCTTTGCTTCCTTATAAACCTTTACTACCATGCTCTCGTTCTTTGCTTCCTTATAAACCTTTACTACCATGCTCTCGTTCTTTGCTTCCTTATAAACCTTTACTACCATGCTCTCGTTCTTTGCTTCCTTATCAGTAGATATCTTCGCGGTTGGGAGTATGAACATGATAGATTAATATACAGTATTCGAGAATGGATAATAAGTCGTAGGCGTGTGCATAAACCTATAACCGTCCTGGTGGTGTAATGGTTAAGGTGGCAACAATCTGTGTGTGATAACCCGGGTTCGAATCCTGGCGGATCATATATACTTTAATTAATTTCACTGGGGGTGTTGGTGTTGTGGTGATATTAATAAAATATAGATTATTAGTAGGTTTAGGGATATTTCGTCGCGAGGCCGGTCTACATGATCTGTGCCCCATGAATATTATTTCCTCTCACTTAAACATTAGGCTACCATACCGCGGCGGTTGGGAGTATGAACATGATAGATTAATATCCAGTATTCGAGAATGGATAATAAGTCGTATAGGCGTGTGCATAAACCTTTAACCGTCCTGGTGGTGTAATGGTTAAGGTGGCAAAAAATCTGTGTGT
Organism: Paralithodes platypus; assembly: GCA_032716605.1. Lineage (NCBI taxonomy): Eukaryota > Metazoa > Arthropoda > Malacostraca > Decapoda > Lithodidae > Paralithodes > Paralithodes platypus. The sequence continues at coordinate 4,277,374 of CM064496.1, forward strand.
GATAACCCGGGTTCGAATCCTGGCGGATCATATACTTTAATTAATTTCATTGGGGGTGTTGGTGTTGTGGTGAAATTAATAAAATATAGATTATCTATTCTTCCATCCTCAGTATTTTCTTTCCACCTTGTCACACACATTTATTAACCTCTATTCACAAGTTACTGTTCTCCCATCCTACCTATGGTTTCTACCTAAGGTTGGATTCGCCATACTTCTAGTGGCACCGAGGAGCCCATCGCCCCTCGTCCTGGGTGGTGATTTGGTACAGCTGACTGTGCGAATAGGCAGCACTCTCCCCTGCGAAGATGGGATCGTCTGCTACATTTTGCAGTTCGACATCGAGGGCTCTATTGAAGTTGTCTAACGAGGCGCCCCTCATGTCTCTTACTCGCCGCAGGAGTTTGTTGAAGAGACTTGGGCCTCTGTGTGATAACCAGCCCCCTCGCTGAGAGCCCATAGCACCCTGGTTATTCATACAGGGGATATCGCATTCCCAGCCTCTCCTATCACTGAATTTCATAACTATCGGGGTATGTAAGTTTGGTACTAAACCCTCTGCGATTTTCCATGTGTATATTATTAGGTAACGTTCTCTTCTAGCTCCTACGAGAACAGTTTCAGTGATCTTTTCACTTGAGGGATTTTTTTTTCTGGTACCCTTTCTCCTTCAGGCTTTATCCCATTGCTTTTGATATATCAAGACGTTCTCCCATTTAATTTGGCGATTTTAAGAACTTTCGTCCCATTTCTGTCAATGTTAAGACTTTTTTGTGCCTTTTATGTGTTCCGGCCAAATCGGCCTTTGGCCGGAACATTTTTCTACAAAATTTACACATTTGTCTTGAACAGGGCTCAAGGAGGTCCTTTGCTATAATTTTCTGCATTGCCTCGATAAATTGCCCTCTTATTTTATTTAGACTATAGCTCTTGTTCCCTCTTTAGCTTCTCTTCTCCTGCCGCTGACACACAAATATGATTTTCATATTCCAAACGCGACTTCTTCTTCATTCTGGTTCAGGAGCAACTTATAGCGAGGCCTTCTCGAGGGTTAAGTGCCCCATTAATTACTCCTTCCATTCGTCTATACATTAGGCTACAAAGGAGTACAAAGGAGTACAAAGGAAATCAAGCAACAACAGATCTAGTGACCCTTCTAGGTTGCTTGTCCTCCAAATCACTGAGGATCAAGTGTCCAAACAGTGGTTTAGAGTGGGTAAGGGAACATTGGAAAGGGAACTACTGCCCTGCCACTAACGTGGCAGGACTAGGAAGTTAGTAGGGGACATATGGGTTAGTAACTGAGGGGAGGATAAAGTTATTCATTTACAAACGCAGTCAGTCGCGGGTTTGATGCGAGATATTTGTCTAGGCGGAATTTAAATGAATCAACGGTGCTGCAGTCTGTAACGTCTCGGGGAAGCCCATTCCACAAGTTGACAACTCGATTGAAGAAGAAATTCTTAGATTCGTGCGAGTTAAAAGATTTACCAATAATTTTGCAACCGTTTCCCCGCGTGTAATTAGATTGGTCGATAGTGAAGTACTTACTACAGTTCATATTGTCGATGCCTTTGATGATTTTGAACACTTGAATTAAGTCGCCTCTTAATCTGCGCTGGGTTAAAGGAAATAGATTTAATTCTCTAAGACGCTCTTCGTATGGTTTGTTCTTTAGGCTAGGTATCATTTTGGTAACTCTACGTTGAACTCGTTCTAGCTTGTTTATATCTTTTTGGTAATAAGGGCACCAGGATTGAACGCAGTATTCCAGAAGAGGACGGACTAAGGAATTGTAAAGGGTTAGGATAACTTCTTTGGATTTATGCTCAAATGACCTGCCTATAAAGCCAATTATTTTGTTTGCCTTCTTAACAACTTCTGAACATTGTTGACTCGGTTTTAGGTTACTCGATATTGTTACTCCCAGATCAGTTTCTCTGTTTACATTCTTAAGCTGAGTGCCATTCATCGAATAGTTTGCTTTCTCATTTAGGTATCCGATATGTAGTACTTTACATTTATCCGCATTGAAACTCATTTGCCAAATTTGGGCCCAATGCGCTACCATAGCGCAGTTGGAATATATGTACACTCGACCAAAAAACAATCTTTACACTAACGCTCTAAACATTCTGGAAGCGGGTCGACATCTTATGATAATACCTCACAGACGTATGTTTCACCCGATTCATTTTGTTCACACTAGATTATTTACAGCTCACCAGTGTAAAGATTGTTTTTTGGTCGAGTGTACATGCTCAGATTAATATGCAGGATTCGAAACTGCAAAATAAATCTTAGGCTTGTGCATATTTCTTTAACTGTCTTGATAACGTAATGCATAAGTGAGCGGAATTTCGGTGTGAGTATCCTAGGTTCGAGTCCTTGGAGTGCCACATGTATTTGTTGATTTCGTTAATTGAGTGTAGAAGTGAAGTTGGTTGGTGGAAAAAACATAATAAATCTTAGGCTATGTCATTCTTCTTTGTCATATAGCTTAACAGTGTAAATATCCAAACTGTCCCATAAGGTCCAATAGGTCTGTTGCAGTTTGTAAATCCTTTGTAGTTCTTTGTACACATATAACAAATAGTATTCTTTATGAAAATGGTTCTACATCTGGAGTGTACAGTATTATTATTTGATGTTATTATGTTATTGTATCGAAAACCTTCGATGAGTCTTGCATAATTATCTAATTTCCAAACTACCATCATTCGGTTTCTATCCCTCTATCTGTGCCTTTGTCTCTAATTTCCTATCAGACCGTTCCATAGCTGCAGTTGTGGACGGCCATCGTTCACTTCCTCAATATATCAACTCCGGTGTTCCTCAGGGTTCTGTTCTGCCTCTACCTCTAATCATCTTTCTAATATTCATTAATGATCTCCTCAACTGTACCTCTAGTCCTATCCACTCATATGCTGATGACTCTACCTTACACTATTCAACTAGTTTTTCACATCAACCCAGCATGTAAGCACTCCAAAATAAACGTGACGAGGCCATATAACGCATATCTTCCGATCTATCAATAATTTTTGATTGGGGCAGAGAAAATCTTGTTACTTTCAACTCCTCCAAGACCCAGTTTCTTCTTCTATCTCTCTATCACAAAAATCATTTTGCCTCATCAACTCACTTCCTCTTACTAGTTCTCTACAATCTCTTTCTACACGCCGCAATGTTGCATCTCTCCCCTCCCTTGCGGCGATTGCGAGGCACCTGCCTTTCAGTCCGACTCCTATTCTGTCCAGCTCTCCAATCCAATAATTGGCCAATTTTCTCAGTGTTTCTTATACTCAACAAGTAAACTCTGGAACTCTCTCACACAATCAATCTTTCCTTCACCCTATAACTTAGACTGCTTCAAACTCTGTGTGTTCAGGCATTTTTACTCCAACGCCCTTGAATTTGGTTCAGTCACTCTTTTGGCTTTGGAGGAGACACTCATTAACCCTCAAAGAGCGACTGACGACTTTAGTTGGCTTAGAGAACCTAGGCCCAAAGAGCGGCTGACGACTTAAGTAGCAAGGGATTTTGCGCACATTATCCGCATTATGAGAGAGTCCACGAGGTGGGAGGACCGCAGGCGGCCTCTGACTGTTCAGCGTGGACCTAGTTCCGCCACTGATATCACCACAACATGTGTACATATCCCTCGTCGTCTCGCTAGATAGGGTGAAATCTCGGGAAATTAACGTATTTTAGGGTTTTTGTACTCGCGTTGCAACATCATTGCAAGCGAACCCGTTGTCATACAAGAATGATTCAGGTGTCATTGTTAAGCTCTATTATCGCCCTTTCACGGATAAATAATTGTATTTCGCTCTGGCTCTTGTTTATGCATGAAAAAGAGCATGGAATGATGCTCGTTTAGGGTAAATCTGCCCGCCACACAGGACGTAAAAGTAACAAATGTTTCCGTCCAACAAGAGTTAAAGACTGAAGGCAACCTGCCTTTATTCTCCTTCATACACATAGAACACAAAAGTATGTTTGGTGTAGAAGACTCATCAGCTCCTAATTATCATCCTCATGTTTCTACCTTCCTCTTCCTCGGGTCTTCCAATTGCTATCATTCCAACCACTCTCACTTTATACATCCTACAGTGACCCAAATATATCCTGCTACACTTTAATCCTAATAAATTTTCATTAACCAGGATATATATTATTTTCACATACATCTAACACGACAGACGGGGAATATTAGCTTGTCAGTGGGTGGAGGTGATCAATCAATAACACGATATTATCCCGTTGCAATCATGCTCATCCTGTCCTTTGCTATAATTTTCTGTAATGCCTCGATAAATTGACCGCTTCTGTACAGGCGACGTCTTTTTAATGTTATGCTAGCTATATTTAAGTTATGCTAGCTATATTTAAGTTATGCTAGCTATATTTAAGTTATGCTAGCTATATTTTAATGTTATGCTAGCTATATTTTAATGTTATGCTAGCTATATTTAGACGATTTTGTGCAGTTTGAGAAGGATCTGTGGTAGTAAAATGGGTTAAGGGAGATAGTTCGAAGCCTGTTAATTTAATTGACCACTTGCAAGTTTCAGGCTATAAGGAAGTTCGGCCTGTAAACATCGATAATAAACAAAAATACAGCAATTATTTAGGTTTATGATGGATACACAGTATGTTGAATTGGGTTTTATGTATTTATGAATGTACTACGACCGTATTTTTGCTGGTAATTCGGCTAAATATCGATGTCTACAGCTCCAACTTCCTTATAGAACGAAACTCGCAAGTGGTCATTTGTTATAGGCTATTTTTTTAAATTGAACAGAAGCGTCTAATAGTAACCAGAATATATTTAAAGAGACGTCGTCGGTACGGTAGCGCTAATAAGTCATGTCTCAGCTGTCATTACGTTCGGCTCGCTCTGCATTGTATTAATGTCCGTCAGATGTTGAGTAGGGTCGGTAAATGTAGGAATATGTTTGAATATCTCACTCAAAAAGAAGAAATCATGTTTTGATTATTACTGATAGCAATTATTGATCAAAATATACTTGGTGCCGAAACATCACTTATTTGGCCGACTGTACAGCAGGGGTTAACCACTTATTTGATATAATCCTTGACAGGGGTAATATGTGGTCAGTATGATGAACTGACGTTCGCTGAATATGGTGGTGTGCTTGAAGCTATTTCGCCAATTGACCACTGGCGAGTTTTGGTCTACAAAGGAGTACAAAGAAAATCAAGCTACAACAGGTCTGGTGACTCTTCTAGGCTGCTTGTCCTCCAAAACACTGAGGATCAATTGTCCAAACAGTGGTTTAGAGTGGGTAAAGGAACATTGGAAAGGGAACTACTGCCCTGGAACTAATGTCCGTGGCAGGATTAGGAAGTTAGTAGGGGACAGATGGCTTAGTAACTGAGGGGGGGGGGATAAAATAAAGTTATTCATTTACAAACGCAGTCAGTCGCGGGTTAGATGCAAGATATTTGTCTAGGCGAAGTTTAAATGAATCAACGGTGCTGCAGTCAATAACGTCTCGGGGAAGCCCATTCCACAAGTTGACAACTCGATTGAAGAAGAAATTCTTAGATTCGTGTGAGTTAACAGATTTACCGATAATTTTGCAACCGTTTCCCCACGTGTAATTCGATTGGTCGATAGTGAAGTACTTACTACAGTTCATATTGTCTATAAGGAAGTTGGAGCTGTGGCCATCAATATTTAGCAGAACTATCGGCAATAATACGGACATAATACATTTATAAATACATACAACCAAATTGATCCTACATTTTATAAATCAGAAACCCACATTATTATTGTTTTTCTCTTTAATATCGATGTTCACGGCCCCAACTTCCTTATAGCCTAAAACTCGCAAGTGGTCAATTAACGGTTCAGCGCAGGGAAAGCGTCGTTTAATAATAAAAGGGTTAATGTAGTATGGTTTTATTAGAGGAATAAATAATGTCTGCTTTGTAGTCTACTTTGCAGTGAGGCACCTGGATGGGGATAAACGTCTTAAAACAGTAGGCTGAATGGGACCGAATGGATATATACCAGAGAAAGAAAGTCAAAGAAAGTAACCAAGCAGGTCACCCCCCTTAAGAAGGTAAATATGGAGCCTGAAATATTTGCACACTGAGACCTTCCATATTTATTGCAAATTATAAAATTAACAAGACAAGCAAAAATCTAAAATTTGATATAAGAACTGATATATATTTCTCTCTCTCTCTCTCTATATATATATATATATAATTTGTCACAATGACCAGGGTATTTTAGGAGTAGCCAGACTTTAGTGGCGCCTGACTTCTGAAAGCAGCTGTGCCAAATCTATTAGAAATACCTGGTATTGTGAGTTTCTCTCCGATACCCTTCCAATTACTCATGACTAGTTTTGCCGTATCTCTAAGCATTTTTGTCTCGATAAACATTTGTGTAGAATGAGCCAATAGAGTGTTTCTAGGTTCGTATAATTATGAAGTTGTGTTTTAGTGGCATAGCTGTAATTTGCAAGCTGGGTGTTGCTGGGTAAGGGGAGGAAGGAATGTGGCTCCAGTCTCGCGGTGGGGGAGGCGATGTTGCTTAGCAACACGAGTTTAATTAATTATGTTACCATTGCAAGTTTAGTTGTGTTGCAATATCAAGATGTACTTTATTTTCTCTGCCACACTGTTTTAGTTAATTTGTTAACACAGGAATACTTTAGTATAAGTTATTCTTGTGAAGTTTCTTAGTGTTATCATATCGTGTGGTGATATCTTGCAACCCCCCTTAGTTTGAGCCTGGCTCCCGCCAGCTTCGCCAGGGCCAGGCCTCATCATTCTCTCGTGGGCGGCCAGACAGTATAGGTGGTGGTAGCTCTCTCTTGTGGCACCCCAGTCTGCCCCTGCTGTTTTTCCTTGCTTGCATAATAGTAACAACGTAATTAACAGAGAATCCTAGACATTCGTTAATTCTTTAATTATTCTTTTTCTCTGATCAGCATTTATTATATTTCCCTTTGTTACATATGTCCTGTACCTCCGGTGGCTTACGTCGGAATCTGTGGTAGGGAGGAGCTGGGAGGCTTGCCGGGGTCCTTACTAATAAGCACTGTTAATCCCATAGACAGTCCACACACACACACACATCCATACCCCCTACATATTTTTCCCAGTGTTCGTGCTTAGGACCCGGTAACAACCTTGACGGTTCTGCCCCAGCACTTGTGAGTTCCCTATCTAGGGTTTCGAACTGGGGCAACGGAGTGTTTAATATTAATTAGGAATCTAGCTTCAGTCTGGACCCTCCCCCCATAGTTAAGTGATTGTGGGAGGTGGACTCTCTAAGAGTTCATTGTTTCGGGCGGTATCGCACTGGGGGGCCCAGGTTGAAGCAGGATATATTGGTGTGATATTAGAGGTGGTCAGGGCAACCTGCTTCTACTAATATCACCCCGAGGTTAGTAGTCATATTAGGACACTGCCTTGTATTGTTAGTTCATTATATGTATCTAATATTATTATGTGCAACTCTCTTGGGTTGAGAGTGGATTACCGTTGGCTGGTTTGCGCACGGTTTAGTATTGTCGAGGGCGCGCATAGCCTGTTATGCTCGAAGTACACCTGCACTCTTTGTTTCGTTGATGTCTGCTGGTAGCCTATGTATTTAACTGTTTTGATTATCCAACCCAGCATTGCTAATCCCGGTGTTGGTTTCGAGTTCTCGTAGCTAGTAAGTTACACGAGTATTTCTGTTCTACTTATTATTCAGAATAGGAGCAGGGCAGTGTGCACCTTAAGCCCTGAGAAGAGCCTGGAAGCGTTCATAAATCTCTTACCTGTTGCGTCGTGGTGTTGTTTGGTAGAGAGACTAGGTGCATTTCCATTAGTAATTATTTTCGTATACCGTCTCTAAACAACTGAGGTCCAGATTCGTAACAATATATATATATATATATATATATATATATATATAATATATATATATATATATATATATATATATATATATATATATATATATATCTCACAAATACACGTGAGCTAATAAATGTTTGCCCGCGTATGATCTTTAAGGAGGGATGGGCGTATTAATTTGTCATTTATGCATATTTTTATTATTTTATTAGTTTCCTCCCTAGACCTCCATCATGCTTGAATACCACCAGTCCAAGACCCTCCTTCAAGATAAGTTTGTGCATTTTTCGATAGAAGGGTGTCCCGGCCAAAGGCCAGTTTCTCTTAAGTTGCAGGCTCGCTCTCGCTCGCCAGGAGAAAAATCGACACCTAAATGAAACAAAAAGTCTTAATATTGATAAAGAAATGGGGCGAAAGGTCTTACATTGACAAACTAAACGGGCAAACATTTTAAAATCTGACAACTAATGGGGCTAAACTTGGGGGAGAAGGGGGTCTATAAAAAAAAAACATATTTGATTGTTGATCCTATTGTTTCTGACGGATGTGACATAAAGAATTCTACCGTACATGACACGTGTAGTTAATTTAATTGATATATTTTATGTGTACATTAGAGGGGAGATTATGGTCTAGTATAGTTGGGCCTATAATTAGGCCTCATAATTAGGGTTGGATGTGAGAGGGATCTTCCTTATGTGGGCCAATCGGCTTTCTGCAGACTCCCATTGTCTTATGTTCTTATAACCAATCGAAAATAATTATGCTGTAAGAGGGTTGCACAATAACAATGAAACAAAAAAATTAATATGGTGAAATTATTATTAAATTTGGTAGACTTGCTGACAATAGGTGACTAAAGGAAGTGAGTAAAGGAAAGAGTTACTGGTAAGAGAGAGAGAGAGAGAGAGAGAGAGTAAACAAAAAAGAATTACACAGACCAGTTTTCTTGTGTTCCATTGTCCAGAGTATGTTGGTGGTGGGACAGCTGTGGTGGGGTTAGAGAGAGAGAGAGACACACAGGCTGCACAGACCTTGCAGTTCTTATAACCACTTCAGTACCATAACGCCTTCCAAAATTCAATTTCTCCATTTGTCTACTCGTCACCTTCCAAAAAACTATGGCTTACTCTTCAACAACATGCAAATTAATCTTTCATCTTCTCTTAATATTTTCGGTGTCTCCAATTCTTCTGCTCTCTCTTGGAAAGATCATATTACCACTCTTGCTGAAACAGCTTCCCAGAAGCTGGGTGTTCTCAACCGCCTCCGGGGGTTCTTTACCCATGCACAGCTTCTTGCTCTGTACAGGTGCGTCCTTGTATTGAGTATTGTTCACATGTGTGGGGAAGATCCTCTCACACCGCACTTCTAGACAAAGTAGAAAGGAAAGCCTTCCGTCTCATTAACTCCCGTCCACTCACCAACTCTGCACTCTCTCTCTCTCTCTTCACCGCAATGTTGCATCTCTCTCACTATTCTACCGCTATTATAATCAGTGTTTCTCAGAGCTCTCTCAGTGTATACCACCCCCTCTTTGTAGAGCATATAGCAAACGTCTTGTAACACAATCCCACCCCTACTCTGTGCAACTCTCCAACCCAAGAGTGAAATGCTATTCTCAATCATTCTTCTATTGAACAGCTGAGCTCTGGAACTCTCTCTTAGAATCAGTCTTTCCCTCTTCCTATGACTTACATTGCTTCAAACTCTGTGTGTCCAGGCATTTTGGCTCGAACGTCCCTTGATTTTGGTCCTGTCACTCTTTCAACTTTGGGGGAGGCACTCGCTACAGGCAGTTCTGCCTTTTGTCTCCCTCACTCACATAGGAAAACAAAAGATTACACTTGTCTATGTCAGTCATAAGATATCGGCTGCTGTTAATCTAGTCTGTGACTAATTAGAGGGTGAGCATCGAGCCTCACTGACACACTATCTTGCACTGGTGTTGGTATCAAACGCAACGAGTCTGTCTTTAGACCAGACTTGCTTGTGCCGAACTTAAGCGGTATCACACGAGAACTATTATAGTCAACATTTGATAATCAACATTTTTCTGGCAACGTTTCTGGAATAATTTGCACTGGTATCGGAAACTAGACTGGTGATAGATGAATTTAGGTAACCGAAATTTGGTAGTGGAGGATGGTGCGGATTATATAAACTTTGTCTTAATATGATGCACAGACAAAGTAGTTTAAAATTAGTCCATTAAGTATCGAAAAATTAGTTGCTAAGGGATTCAATTTATCGTCAGTTGAAAAGAAACGGTATAGTATTCCCCGTCTCATACCTAAGATTGTTCCAGTCTTCAGACCTAGAGGTGCTATAGTATCTAACCTAGCTGGTTTATTTTTGCCAGGTTGAGTGACATAGTCTGTCCTAGTTCTGTGTATGCTGGTTTGTTTCCTGTGTGAGATATAGTTTATTCGCTGTAAGTAGGCAAGAAATCATGACCTCTAACCTCTGTAACTCAACAACGCCAAGAGTAATTGAGCTAATATGTATACCATTTGGGAAGAGTCTGTCAAGGAATAGATGTGGAGATTTACAGCCAATTTACGCTAGCACTTTTTGAGTTACAGAGGATAGAGTTCATGATTTCTCGCCTACTTACAGCGAATAGACTATAGAAGGGCACGATCTGATGTTGTTTTTGTTGTTGAGGCGGCTACCTACGGCATTCTTGTTTTTCGTATGTCCGCATGAGGGCATCTGCATGCATGAAGGGTGCACCGGTCCTCTCTCCTTGGGGTTTTTATGCCCTTGTGACGCGGTACTGGTGGTGGTCTGTACTGCTGAAATTTGCATTGTGGATATAAGACTATACTCCGTTTTTTTCTTCAACTGGCGATAAATTGAATCCCTTAGCAACTAATTTCTCACATAATGGAAAACTATGAAACTACTTTTACTCTGCATCGTATTAAGACCAAGTTTATATAATTAGCACCATTTTTCAATACCAAATTTTAAATTAAGTGAAAAATATCGATGGGATCTTTGCAATTTACCGCCAGTTGAAAAGAAACCGAATATAGTTTACTTGCCGGGACACATTGCAAATTAGCTTACAAATTTATTCTAGATTAACTTTGCCGATTAAAAAAAGAATAAATAATAAAAATAAGAATAGAACTAAAATTTGTAAAATAGGGTGCATGTGACTATCTATTTATCCTTCTCTGCTCTTTGTATTGTCTACCCTGGTTGATGCCCTAGCTCTCTTTGTATTGTCTACCCTGGTTGATGCCCTAGCTCTCTTTGTATTGTCTACCCTGGTTGATGCCCTAGCTCTCTTTGTATTGTCTACCCTGGTTGATGCCCTAGCTCTCTTAGTATTGTCTACCCTGGTTGATGCCCTAGCTCTCTTTGTATTGTCTACCCTGGTTGATGCCCTAGCTCTCTTTGTATTGTCTACCCTGGTTGATGCCCTAACTCTCTTTGTATTGTCTACCCTGGTTGATGCCCTAGCTCTCTTTGTATTGTCTACCCTGGTTGATGCCCTAGCTCTCTTTGTATTGTCTACCCTGGTTGATGCCCTAGCTCTCTTTGTATTGTCTACCCTGGTTGATGCCCTAGCTCTCTTTGTATTGTCTACCCTGGTTGATGCCCTAGCTCTCTTCCACATTATTATCCAGGTTTGTTATTGCACTGACCTTTCCTTTTGTAGGTCTGGTGTTCAATTCCAAGATTTAATTTCATGGACCTTATTGGCTTGGCTAAGTCTCCACATTCCAATCTGAGCGATAGATTAGCATAGCTTCTAATCCTGGTGACTTCTGGTTGAGTTTGTGAGATGGCATGTCCTTTCCTAGTCCAAGAAAATAACAACCAACATCACCCATCACATTGGTCACTATTATTGCCATCTGTTTCCTCTCCTGTATCTGGCCCCTGTCCAACCAATCTTTAGAACCAGGCCTCATAAACCTCATCAATGTATTTCTTTACCTCTCTCTCTCTCTCTCTCTGTCATTCTTCGTGTATTGTTTTGTTTCTTTCATGCCTACTTTTGTAATTCATTATGTGTATATTCAGTCTTACATGGATTTTATTCCCTTTTACTACTGTTGTAATTCATTGTTCGCATATTATTAAGTTCATGGAAATATTTTTTCTTCGACGACTTTCGTAATTAATTATTGGCATATTGTTCCTTTTATGATGGAAATAATATCCTCTTAAAATACTGTCGTAATTCATTATTGGCATATTTTTCCATTCTTGTAAATATTGTTTTCTTTCTTACTGATATGTTACTGATTTGTGTTATACAGTAAATATTCTTTTACTAACTTTTATCCGGTTTTACTATTCGATAGTATATATTTGTTTTTACTTTGATATATTATGTCTGCACTCTTTTGTTTTTTTCCTGGTATATTCCTGTCTTGATGATATATTGGTTAGATTGTTTAAAATATGTGTGTGGTAACCCAGGTTCGAATCCCGGTGCATCACTTGCTTTTATTAATTTAATTGGGAGGTGTTTGGTGTTGGAGTAAAATAAATCAAATTAGATTGTTATTTTTTATTTTTATCTTTTTATTTTTATTTAGAGTTATTTATATAGATGTTGTATATGTCTTATTCTACGTCTTCTTGTTGCATTACATATTGTGATTCTTATGAAAGTGAATTGAATTATCCCTATTAGCATTAGTAAAGGCGTTTTTATGTGACTGCTATATTATTACTGCATTAGCATTGCACGATCTATTATTATGATGCAATATATTTGTTCAAACATTTTCATATATTTATGTATGTCTACATTGTATTATGTTTCCAGTTTAGCATTTTTGGCATTTAATTTGGGGAGATGGTAGACACCAATCGAGCAGGGCAATACTCAGGGAGTGAAGAGTTGCTGGAACTCCTGTTTCATTTGTCTGGCTTCCCTTACTGTTTCCGTTTGTCTCACCTATACAGAGTAATCCAGCTACCTGTCACAAACCCCTCCTCCTCTATTTCATTTCACTACACCAAACAAGCACACCACACTTCTTTCAAATACAACCCACCCTCCCCTCTCATATGTATAAAATGGAGACGGTTACTCTTTTAGCTTTAAGGGAGACACTTGTTGTAGCCAGCTTTGTATTTTGTCTTCTTCATAAACATAGACAAAATAACCTATATACAGTAGTTGAGCCTGCACATGTTTCGTACTTTCCTAGGGTGTGTGGTAAAGTTTGAGTCTTTTTTCTCTATAAGCAACTCTTCTCATAAGTTTCAGTTAGTGGGATGTTTTCTTGTGAGTGTCTTATGGTGAGAGTTTCTTGTGTATATATATGGTGGTGATAGAGTGCTGACCTCTTCCATTATATATATGGTGGTGATAGAGTGCTGACCTCTTCCATTATATATATGGTGGTGATAGAGTGCTGACCTCTTCCATTATATATATGGTGATATAGTGCTGACCTCTTCAATTATGATGACGAATATTTCAAACTATTACAGCCACCCCCAGCAAAGGAGTATGTGCCTGATTATATACATTCATACATACATACATTACATATATACATACATTGAAGTCTTATAGACCGCTTCGTCCAGTGTGGTTACAGTCTAACGTCCTACATGGCAGCCTTCCAGGCAACCCTGTCAAGGGCTGCCTAAGTTGTCAAGTTTTCTCAATTTTCAGATCGGTCTGGAGTAGCTGATCTTTCATTTATTTCTGCTAATTTCGTAAGATTTAACCATAGTAATGGGAAAAGGTTAAGGGGGAAGGGTTCATTTATTGGTCAAATTAGTTATTATTATTATTATTATTATTATTTTTGTTTCATAAGTTTCCTTCCTATACCTCCATCAAGCTTAAAAAATATATCTCGCAGATCCCCCATCTAGGTAAATTTGCAAATTTTTCAGTAGAATAATACCCCGGCCAAAGGCTGATTTAATATAAATTACAGGCTCGTCCTCACTCTCAAGAAAAAAAAAATACACAAATGGCACGAAAGGTCTTAACATGGACAAATAAATGGGGTGAAAGGTCTGCAAATCGAATCGCCAAACTAATGGTCCGAACGTCTTAAAAATCTGAAAACTAATGGAGCTAAACGTGAGGGAGAAAGGGGGTAGAAAAACCACCCCTTTCCCCTTCAGGTGGCTATGATCTCTGTATAGTGACCATGGGGGTATAAAATTCCTGTTTTTATTTTATTTATTGTTTGTATTATTTATTTATTTTGTTTTGTGTATGAAGGGAGTTTTTGCATTCCCGTTTTTATTTTTATTATTTTTTATTAGGGGTTCGAGCCCTGCGGGGAACCCCTATTGTAATAATTAAATCTTCTTATTCTTCCAAATTATTTTTCCACGCTGGTATTTTTATGCATTAACTCCGGAACTGCTTTTTGGATCGGGACCAAACTTTCCCACAAGGTGCGTTTTTGTATTGGGCAACTTTTGATATGCTAAACATCCGAAATGGCGGCCAAACAGGTCCATGGCAGCCGATTTCCCGATTTTTAAAAACCTAAATACAGTCTCTCCCACTCATAGGAAATGATTGGGCTTTGGCATATGGACCCCACTACTAATGCTCCGCAAATGTTATGGAAAAGGTTTTGCTTTGCACGTGATTTTTTTTCAGGCAATCTTGAAAAAACCTCAAACACTTAAAAATCCACATCTTGAAAACTACGGTGATGATCAAAGCCATGTTTGTGTAGTTGGGTGAGGCTCGCAATTCCGAACGTTTTGGTAACAAAAGAATAGAAATTGGTGAAATAGTTTGGCAGCAGCATTGAAAACTGTCTATTCATAAATTACTTTAACACATTACGAGCGGGTGGGTCGGTAACTTCTATTACCCGCCATGCGGGTGGTTTTACCCTAAATGGGGTTGTTTCCGTGCTCTTTTTCATGCATAAACAAGACTCAGAGCGTAATACAAGTATCTATCCCTGAAAGGGCGTAAACAGAGCTTTCCAATGACACCCGAACCATCCTTCTACGACCACTGGTTCTCTTGCAACGATCGTGCAACACGAGTGCAAAAACCCTAAAAATAAGGTAATTTCCTTACATAATTCCCTGTGTAGCGAGTGAGAGAGGGTGGAGGAGGGTGTAATAAATTTCGGCCGACCCACGGCGGTGGTGGCGAGCGGTCAGGAGGGAATCTATGTTCCTCGCACCGTTCAGCTCTCTCTCACAGCACATTACGTGCTCAAAATTGCACTCGACATCTGTCGAGGCCCGCATATGGGCACGTTTTCTTTAACTCGACATATGTTGCGCGCCGATGGTTAAGGGTTAAAACTGTAAACACAATGTTTTCAGTCTTCAGTCTATAGGCTTCCCCGCATCCCCTAGTTTTGCTTAATAATAGTTATATTAATCATTCAGATCCATAATTTTTAAAAATTTAACTATCTCAAAATAGTTAGAGTCCCTACGAATTCCAGCAATTATTTAACCAACCTACCAATACATACCTACCCTACCAAATAATAATGATAATTCAAATTTATTTTTGGTGAATAGCAGAGTATTGGCTAAGGGTTTTAACAATTCATCCCTCTGCCAAATGCATAGTTTAATAACAAAGTTCTAGACCTTCAAAGTTTTGACAATTTTTGGTGTGGTGTGACTTACCTTCCTTCCTCCCTCAAACAGCAAGTAAAGTCTTCTGGGGTTCAAGAGTATTGCATTCTTCCATAAAAATATAAATAGTCCTGTTTTTACGCAATAACTCTGGACCTGCTTGTCGGATCGGGACCAAACTTTGACACAAGGTGCATTTTTGTATTTGGCAACTTTTGATATGATATCCAAAATGGTGGCCAGACACGCCCGTGGCAGCCTTTCACACCCAACCCATCTCGTCCTATCTAATTTTATGTTGAACTCTATTGTTCTTGATCCCACTACAGGACTTGGTAGCCTATTCCACATATCTACAACTCTTGTTACTAAACGAATAGAGGCAGATCCCTTACACACCCAGTCTCTCTCTGTCGCTCGTTTGTTTGCACACCGGTACAAATGAGGCAGATCCCTTACACATGCAACTAAGATGAACATGGGAATCTGCAGAGAGACAAGTGGCCCACAAAAGGCAGATCCCTTTCACATCCAACCCATTTCGTCCATATGACTATCTGATTTTATCATGAAATTCTCTATTGTTCTTGATCCCACTATAGCACTAGGTAGCCTATTTCACATATCTACGACTCTGTTACGAGAGGCAGATCCCTTACACAGCCAATCTCTCTCTCTCTTATTTGCACACTGGTACAAATGAGGCAGATCCCTTACACATGCTACCAAGATGAAAATGGGAGTCTGCAGAGAGCCGATTGGCCCACACACGGCAGATCCCTTTCACACCCAACCCATCTCGTCCTATCAAATTTGATGTTGAAGCTCTTGTTATTGATCCCACTATAGCACTCGGTAGCCTATTCCACATATCTACAACTCTTTTACCAAGCGAATAGAAGCAGATCCCGTACACAGCCCATCTCTTTCTCTCTCTCTTTTGCTTGTTTGCACACTGTTACAAATGAGGCAGATCCCTTACACATGCAACTAAGATGAACAAGGAAATATGCAGAGAAACAAGTGGCCCACAAAAGGCAGACCCCTTTCACATCCAACCCATTTCGTCCATATGACTATCTGATTTTATCTTGAAATTCTCTATTGTTCTTGATCCCACTATAGCACTAGGTAGCCTATTTCACATATCTACGACTTTGTTACGAGAGAGGCAGATCCCTTACACAGCCAATCTCTCTCTCTCTTATTTGCACACTGGTACAAATTAGACAGATTCCTTACACATGCTACCAAGATGAAAATGGGAGTCTGCAGAGAGCCGATTGGCCCACACACGGCAGATCCCTTTCACACCCAATCCATCTCGTCCTATCAAATTATATGTTGAAGCTCTATTGTTATTGATCCCACTATAGCACTCGGTAGCCTATTCCACAATCTACAACTGTTTTACCAAGCGAATAGAGGCAGATTCCTTACACAGCCAATCTCTTTCTCTCTCGCTCTTGTTTGTTTGCACACCGGTACAAATGAGGCAGATCCCTTACAAATGCAACCAAGATGAAAATGGGAGTCTGCAGAGAGCCAAGTGGCCCACATAAGGCAGATCCTTTTCACACCCAACCCATCTCCTAAACGTTACCTGTTATTTACACTACTTACTATACACCCATATTATCATATACCTGCAACCAAAACACAATTGTAAGAAATAGGAACATAAGAAAATGGGAGTCTGTAGAGAGCCAATTGGCCCACACAAGACAGATCCTTTTCACACCCAACCCATCTCATAAAAACTCTCTCTCATTTATCTCTGTCGTCCTTACATATATGACATCCTAGTCTCTCTCTCTCTCACAAATGAGAACATAAGAAAACCGGATTCTGCAGAGAGCCAGTTGGCCCACACATGTCAGATCCCTTTCACACCCAGCCCATCCCGCACTCTCTCTCTCTCTCTCTCATATTTATCGCCATCTTCCTTACGTTTACGACATCCTATTCTCTCTTGCCACACTCTCTCTCTCTCCCTCACAAATAAGAACATAAAAAATAAGAAAACGGGAGTGTGCAGAGAGCCGATTGACCTACACATGGCAGATCCCTTTCACACCCAACCCATCTCATTCTATCTAATTTCAAGTTGAAGCTCTATTGTTCTTGATCCCATTATAGCACTCGGTAGCCTTTTTCACATATCTACAACTCTGTTACTAAACGAATAGAGCCAGATCCCTTATACAGCCAATCTCTCCCTCTCTCGCTCTTGTTTGTTTGCACAATCTGTTCCTTCTGTAATTTTTCCATGCCCGATAAGTTAAATGATCTTTTGATATCTGTGACACAGCTTTTGTATCCAACACAATACCCTGCTTGCAAATCCGCTCGAACCCCGGACAACGTTGCTTGCAACTTTAATTATTATTATTATTATTTATTATTATTATTAGTATAAGTAGTAGTATTAGTATTTGTGTTTTATTATTATTATTATTATTATTATTAGTAGTATTTGTTTTATTGTTTTTTATTAAAAGAGACAAAAGGCAGGTTATGTGCTGGTGTGAGTGTTGCAAAGGGTGGGTGGGTAAGTGTGGTAGTGAGACCCATGTGTCTTTATTGGAAGTGGGCAGTGTAGGAAAGTGTAGGAAATAATGATCTGTTTATTGTGGAATAGCGTGTGTGAACCTGTGAGTGTGTTTGTGTGCGTGCGGGTGGGTGAAGAAGAGGGGGGGGGGGGGGGCTCTGTGTTCGGGTGTACTGGACATTTGTACTAGGAACTTCAATGTGTTGAAAATTAAGAGGGTGTTTGTTTGTGTTTGTTTTCAATATGTAAACTGTGGAGTAATATATCATCTCCCACAATAACTTAAGCCGGTATCACACGAGCGTTTTTTCCCTCAACACTGATCTGGCAGCTTATGAAGTCAACTGTGTGAACAATTCGGTCACCTAAATTAATCCATCATCAATCTAGTGTACTATACCAGTAACACAAATATTCTAAAAAGGTATCCAGAAATATGTTGACCATTGAATACCTCTTTTGAGAATGAAACTCACAAAATATCCAACAATCCAAATCACATTAGTATTCTTATCTGTAACTTGATCCAATCACATTTTCCGCTACAAAGATTATGTTGGAAAAAAGGTGCTTTAGAGATTAAGGGGACAGTGGAAAGGGGACGTGGAAAATCGCAGAGGGTTTAGTACCAAACCTACATACTCCGATAGTCATGAAATTCAGTGATAGGAGAGGCTGGGAATGCAATATCCCCCAGATGAATAACAGGGGTGCTATGGGCTCTCTGCGAGAGGGCTGGTTATCACACAGAGGCCCACGTCTCTTCAACAAACTCCCACGGCGAGTAAGAGACATGAGGGGCATCTCTTTAGACAACTTCAAGAGATCCCTCGATGTCGAACTGCAAAAAGTGTCAGACGACCCCATCTTAGCAAGGGAGCGGGCTGTCTCTTCAAACAGTCTGCTGCACCAAATCACAACCCACAACGAGGGGCGACGCACTCCTCGGTGCTGCTAGGAGAGTGGCGAACACAACCTAAGGTAAGTAGTTATTTTGGGGGTATATTTATTTATATATTAATTTATGGTTTAGTTTCCTCCCTGGATCTCCATCAAACTTTTAAAAACATCCATTAGATCCCCCTTTCAAGATTAATTTGTAAATTTTTCGGTAAAAAAATGTCACGAAGGCCGCTTCCTCCACAATTACAGGCTCGCTATCGCTCGCCATGAAAACAAAACGACACCTAAAGGGCACGAAAGGTATTAATACTGACAAATTAATGGTGCAAAAAGTCTTTAAATCGGCAAACTAATGGGACAAACTTCTTAAAATCTCAAAACTAATAGAGGTAAGCATGAAGAAGAAAGGGGACCAGAAAAACGGCCCATCTCCCCTTAAGAGTGAGAAAGGAAGGGAAGGGAAGAGGGGAGAGGAGATGGTGGGGGAAGATTATAATATCCACCCAACAAATTTTGTTTTAGTGTGTGTGTGTGTTTGTGCGTGGGCGTGTGTGTGCGTGTGCGTGGTTAAAGCAGGAATTCAGAGATATACACACACACACACAATATAGTCACCCACCCACACACACATAGTCACACACCCACCCACCCACCCACACTGATAGTCACACACCCACCCACCCACACATAGTCACACACCCACCCACACACATAGTCACACACAACAAACATGTATGCTTACACCCAAACGAGGATACATTTATGTATTAGTAAATGCCTATGTAGCTAGTGTATGCCTATTAATATATGAGAATGCATACATGGGTATATACACACTTACTGGATATGCATATCTACATAAGTAAAGACATCCATAAATATTTAATCGTACACATTATCAACAAATGCAAATTATAAGCAACAAATTTGTTTTTTAGAGTGAGTTACAAGGAATAGTTAGTATCTACAATACCTTGTGGTCCATTCCCAGGCGATACTCTCTGTAGACACACAGAGATTGTATAGTGCCATCCACACATTGCAGAGTGTACTCTCATCTTGAACTGCACTGTTGAAGGAAGTTTGTTTCTATTCTATTTCATCCCAAATAACCTGGAGCAGTATTATCAGCACCCTTCTCTTATCTCTGACCGCCGTGGAGATCTGCCCAACATTCTTTACATCTCTGTTGGGTTCCTCTGCTCATAACCTTATCTCTGTTACCTGACCTATCTCTCCAGTGCAGCCATATGACCCTCCCAACCGGCAGCGTTTGTGGTGGTGCTCATTGAGAGTATTTCATTAAATTCCCTTGGAATGATTTTAGCTTCTATGGTCGGGGATTCCTCGAAGTGTGCTGAATGCATTTTTTTTTTTTTTTTTTTTTTTCCCCCATTATAATGCAAAAGAAATCTTGGTTTACTCACTCTTGTTCTACTGCTGTCCACAAGCACTCAAGAATCTTGTATGCTTTATGTTTCTACCCAAAATAAAGCCAAATCAGTTCATTGACTTGCCAAGAACTCTTTGATCAATAACAATTGCTATGAACTTCCCAATTCTAGCTATTCCCAAGCTTTCTGACATCTAGCCAAAAACCTCTCTATCAATTCTACTTCCTCGTTTCTCCCTACACTTATCCACTATGATGGCACCACCATCACTTCTTCCTCTGGCAAAGCTGAACTCTTCGCTCAAATTTTCACTAAAAACTCTACTTTAGATGGCTCTGGTGCTGCTTCTCCCTCTCCACCCCACTCTCATTTACTTATGCCTAATATCCTAATCTCTTCTAAGGATGTACTTTCTGCGATCTCCGGGCTTAATACAAAGAATGCGTACGGACTGGATGGTGTTCCTCCTGTTGTACTAAAAAAACTGTTCTTCCATGCTGACTCCCTGCCTAGGGCAGGCAAACTCTTTTATCTCTGTCCTTCCTCTACCATCTTCCCTTCTTGCTGGAAGTTTGCTCTCATTCAACCTATACCAAAGAAGGATGAAGGACCGCTCTCAACCCTCCAACTTATTGTCCTATTGCTATCATTTAGAAAGGAACATATTTTGTCTGTAGAGTATGGTGACTATCTCCTTATTTCTGTATTGAAACTATTTTATTATACTCTAATAATATCTGGGGTCTCTTCTCTGTTTTAATGCACTGCTTAGAAAATAAATTAGTTACTGGTAATCAGAGCAACCAT
This sequence comes from Paralithodes platypus, assembly GCA_032716605.1. Lineage (NCBI taxonomy): Eukaryota > Metazoa > Arthropoda > Malacostraca > Decapoda > Lithodidae > Paralithodes > Paralithodes platypus. The sequence continues at coordinate 4,298,488 of CM064496.1, forward strand.
ATATTTTTCCAAGTCCGTTACTTCCAGAATGTTTCCTAACGGTGAATAATCAGGATTCGCTTGGCTGATATGCATCACCTTGCACTTTTCAGAGTTGCTCAAACCCTTTGTAAATGTTTGCATTTATCCGGGTTTACCCCTTTCATTGTGGTGAGTTACATAGGGAAGAATACACTCTGGTGTGATTTTTTCCGCTCTATCCGCTCAATATATATCACCCTAGTGCCATATCCAATCCCCTGACCAAATTCAAACTTGCTCCAATGAAAAGATTGGGTGAAATTCACCCAATGTCATTCATTCTCAGTAATGTGGCCTTGAAAATATTGGAGAGAAAGTTTCCTCTTCCTGGCCTCACTTCCAGCCAATCACCAAACATGTACTATGGGTGGCAAGCTTAATACCTCCTAGAAGCATCTGGCAACAAGCGGGGCAGGTTGGTCGAAGTAACTCGGCTAGTACTATTATACAGTATGGGTACGTCATCTACAGTTTAGGCCTATTATTACATAGGACTTACAGTATCAACACGTCACCGGCAGTGATTGCATTAAAGTCATCAGTACACTTGGAGATCATGTTTATCAGACATATAACGATATTAAGAGAGAGTGAGAGAGTGTACTTGAGTGAGTAGCTTGTCATATATTTTGTTAATGTGAAGCTAACATTGTAAATATATACTAATTATTTGTGGTGTATTTTATTATGTTCGTCTAGAATTAACAATATTACTCATTATATTTAATCATAAAATTCGCCAAATAATTTGTAATTAGAATTAGAGCACAAAATTACATTCCAGCATATTTTGTTGTCATTAATGTGCCTAAATATTTCAGTGTTCCCATCCAATTAATTCAATGAAAACATTATGCCCTAGTTATTAAAGCTCCAAAGAATGATTTAATACAGAAAACCAGTGGAGTAATTAATATCATTGAAAATCATTGCAACTTCCACAACATTTTTCTGTTTGCAAATATAAATTATTATGCATTTTCTATAATATTCCACTGCAAATCCGGATAATCTACATTATTTCGACTTCGTTTGTGAAACTCGAGTAATTTTAAATATGGTAATACATGTTTATATATACCTTCTATTTCGGTATAATAACCATAACAAAATGGTATGTGAAAATTAACACATAAGTAAAAGCTACATAATATAGGCCTAGTTATATATATATATATATATAAGCGTGTAGGCTATATGTATGTATGTATGTGCGTGTTACAAAAAAAAAAAAAAATAGTAAAAACCAGAGCCACAAGTGTAAACAACAGTGGTGGTAGGTTACACTGTTGGGGGGGGAAGCCAATGTATGGACAGTATTGGGTTTCCTATTGTGGTACATTTACTACAACACTGATCAATACTGGGGGATGTACAACTACTGACAAATGTTCGTGAGCGCTTGCCATTTTCTTTATGCTAATATATCCATTTAGATTGATGTTCAGACCAAATAAGCTATATACTAATCAATACATAGTAATTGACAGATCCCAAGGTTAAAGTAAGCGTTGTTTCCACATAGCGATTTTGATAATTTAATTTGACTTTATATTGTCCTTGTCCCAATTTTGGTTTGTTTAGTTTGCAAGTTTTACATTTTAATTAATATATACTTAGTTTTGGCCTACTTCCTTGAAATAGGGTATAGTCTCTCCATTCTGAATTATCAACCCTTTACCGTGTTTCAATCCCTTCCCTTCCCTTCCCCTCTCTCGTAAGTTAACCCTGAGGGAGCATCGCCCCCTAAACATTGTCTCTTTGATCAACAATTCACTGGCTGTTGAGTCTCTTAAGGGGAGACTTCCACTGGAGGGATTGTTTTCTGGACTCCTTTCTGCCTCATATTTGGTCCCATGAGTTATGAGATTTTAAGACGTTCACCTCTTTAGCTAAACAATTGTGTAACCTTTCGCTCGATTTGTTTGCCAATATTAAGACCTTTTGTGTCCTTTAGGTGTCGATTTTATCATGGCGAGCGGTAGCATGCTGTAATATGAAGAAAAACTGGCCTTCGGTCGGGACATACTTTTCTACCGATAAATGTGCAAATTTATCTTGAAGGGGTTATGTAGAGTGTTTTTTAAAGCTTAATGGAGACCTAGCGAGTGAACTAAAAAATATAAGATTGAATAAATAGATAGACCAAAAATAACATAACGTCTCCTTAATAGAAACACTTCATGGTATTGTTATGCATACAATACACCTAACATTATTGATCTGACATGAATAATTACCATAGGAACGGCTCTCATCATATATGGTAATTTATTCCAACTAAACAAAGGTTATTCTCTCCCGTATCCCCACTGTCATCCTCACTCCAGCACAGGGTTACCAAATTGAGTCCGCTGGATAGTAAATAGAGGCCGTAAATGACTAGAATAATGCCACTGTCTCTACAGTGGCTCAAATCTACAGAATATCACTAGAATAATGCCACAAGTTCTACAATATCTCTCTACAATGGCTCAAATCTACAGAATATCACTAGAATTATGCCACAATCTCTACAATATATCTCTACAATGGCTCAAATCTACAGATTACAGCTAGAACTCATGTCGATAGATGTACAAATTTTCCTCTAGATCGAAGTAAATACTTAGTTACAATAAGACTTCAGAGGCTATCAAACCCTTTTGGATTATTAAGCCAGCAGCGTAGTAATGTGGCGACCCCATCGCCTGTCACTGTTGTGGCGCAGATAGCCCCTGGAGGTTGGGACTGGGAATCCCACCTCCAGAATGAACTCCCATTAAGGGATCAGCAAGCCTGTTCTTGTTGATCCTCCCTACCCCTTTAAGGGAGTCAGGGTTTAGTTACTGACGTCAGGATTGAAGTTTTGTTCTCGAGAACTCCACTCCCTTGAAGTACATACCTCTAGAATCGTCTAGATATAGCGGGAAAGTAGCTAAATTGGCAACACTGCCTCAGCCCTCCCCCCCACACAAGTCTACCCAATAATCTGAAATGTTACGCCTCACGCGCCCCTGTTCCGGATCCACACTGCCTGCTCTCTTTCTCTCTCTCTCTCTCTCTCTTCCGTCGCTATGCTATATTACAGTGCTTCAACATTGATTTATCTCATTATTTTGTTGAATTGTTGTCACATTTCAGTATTTATTGGTGTTCTATACTGTATCATATTGTTTATTGGTGTTTTATACTGCATCATATTGTTTATTGGTGTTTTATACTGTATCATATTGTTTATTGGTGTTTTATACTGTATCATATTGTTTATTGGTGTTTTATACTGTATCATATTGTTTATTGGTGTTTTATACTGCATCATATTGTTTATTGGTGTTTTATACTGCATCATATTGTTTATTGGTGTTTTATACTGCATCATATGGTTTATTGGTGTTTTATACTGTATCATATTGTTTATTGGTGTTTTATACTGTATCATATTGTTTATTGGTGTTTTATACTGTATCATATTGTTTATTGGTGTTTTATACTGTATCATATTGTTTGCGTATGAACGAAAAATATGGTTTTGATAAATATAGAAATGTGTGTGATTGCGAGTGCTTATTTCAACCGGTGCATTAGTTTGTGTGTGTGTGTGCATGGGTTTTCGTCTTCACGCATACGTGTATGTAGCTCTGTGAGTGTGTGTGTGTGTGTGTGTAATAAGAGGATGAGGTACGTCAGTGTGTGTGTGTGTTCTGTAGGTATGTGTGTGTTTAATATACGGATGATATCTGTCAGTGTGTGTGTGTGTGTGTATGTGCATGGGTGTTTGTATGTGTGTGTGTATGTCTGTGTGTGTAGGTCTGTATACTGTATGTGTGTAATAAAAGGATGATTCTCTGCCAGGGTCAGGATAAAGACAACAAAAGACCAAGTTGTTGTTGTTGTTGTTTTTGTTGTTTGAGGGCAGCACTCTGATGGACGCCACAAAAGACCAAGTTTGTCCACACAGTCTAGGCAGTAATTAAGGGGGTATGGTTCTTTTTTTTGGTAGATTTTGTTCATATATATATTATTTTGTCAGTTTCCTCCCTAGACAGTTGGCCACATAAGTTCTGCTCCTCTCCTTAAGGGGACAGTGGCTGTTTTTTGGTCTATTTATTCATGTATCCATTTATGTTTTTAGTTTCCTCGCTAGACCTCCATCAAACTTTAAAAACAAACATCCATTAGATCCTCCTTCTATATTAATTTGTACATTTTTCGGTAGAAAAGTGTCCCGGCCGAAGGCCGATCCCTCTTAAAATTACAGGCTAGCTATCGCTCGCCAGGACAAAAATGGCACCTAAATGGCTCGTAAGTTCTTAAAATTGACAGAACAGGGGCGAAAGTTATTGAAAGCACCAAACTAATGGGCCGAACGTCTTAAGATCTAAAACTAATAGGGCTAAACATGAGAGAGAAAGGGGTTCCAGAAAAGAAAGCCATGATCTTGAAAGACCAAGTTTGTCCACACAGTCCAGACAGTAATTAACCAGAGCGAGGACCACCACAGCTCCCAAGTTGTGCTGTGTACCCTGCTGGACAAAGGAACTATTGTAAACATTACCTGGGGCCATTACCGACAATATTGTCTATTATGTGGACGATCACACTCGTTCACTTTCCTGGCTGCCTGCTATTAAGGCAGGACAATAGGTTTATTGTATGCATGTTTTATCAATATATAGAATCATACTCTAAACATGAGGTTTTCTCATTAGGCTTTGATGATGATACAAGTTCAGTATCGAAACGTTAGCAACAAATAAATCAAGATATGGTTACCAACACTGGTGTTAATGTTCCGGGATTGGTCAAAGCGCTTGCCCAGGCCACCCCTTGATTGGCCAGCCGGGATAGGTAAAAGTGGCAGCTGAGTAGGTATATAGAAAAGTAGAGGAATTAAGAAGTAAATCCAAGAAGTAAATCGATATCTGACCTAAGGGAACCTTGATCAATTGCCTGTAAACTTGTTCCCTTAACTTGGAGGTTATCTCCCATGGTTATACCACATCAACTCATTAGTTAAATGACTCTTAAGAAGTTTATCTCTTAGCAGGTAGAGCACTCGATCACGGTCAGCGGTGACGAGCTTGAAGAGGTAGACGTTAGGGGTCATTATCTTAGTAAATGTGTTAGCTTGCAAAGAGAAAAATAAGTCGGAAATAAGTCAGAATTATCCACAGAGAGCAAACGAGTCTAGATTTGGTAAACTATGTTCAGATTAGTTGCCCCTCAATAGGCATATAAAGGGTCACGAAAGAAATCTGGTTTATCGGAACAAATATTGAAGTATCTTCTAACATTCATAACCAGAGGGAAGATAGATTGTCCATTACAAGCACGATATTAGAGTTAATCATTGTTGCCATAACTGTTTAGTAAGCACCTTACCGCTACCATTTGACACACAATTTGCTATCACGTTGTTCCTGAGTTAAATTAAGAGATTAATGTCGTCCCATTGATTTAATTCACTAAGAGATTCATTACTTGTCCTAAAAGCGACGATAGTGTTATAATCAACTTGTCCATGAATGTATATCTAGTTATTACCAAGTTAAAGTATTGTATGTGAGGTTGTTGCCAGTCAAGTAATATATTGTCTGTTGCCACGAGCACAGCCAGTATCTACTTATAACAGATAATATACTGTATATTGTTGTTATTGTTCTACTGTGTTCTATGTGTATTCCTGTTCACTATCCTTAAGGGCAGATATACACTTGAGGGATTTTTTTTCTTGACCCCTTTCTCTCTTATGTTTAGCCCCATTGTTTTTACATTTTAAGACGTTCGCCGCATTTCTGTCAATTTTAAGACCTTTCGTGCCATTTAGGTGTCGATTTTTTCATGGCAAGAGATAGCAAGTCTGTAATTTAAGAGGAACCGGCCTTCGGCCGAGAAATTTTTCTACCGAGAAATGGACACATTTATCTTGAAAGAGGGTCAAGGGGGTGTAATATTAAGCTTAATGAAGGTCTAGGGAACAAAGTAAGAACCTCCCCTAAGTTAATAAACCCTTTTATATACCTGTTACCATTTGTTTATGTTATCCAGCCAAGCATGAAGCAGACTCCACCCTTATTAGAATTGCACAGCATCTTTATTCACGTTTATAAAATATTTTCCTTTCGCCTGTAAGTTCCAATGACTCGTTGTATACTCTATACCCCCCCCCCCCACATACACACACACACACACACACACACACACACACACACACACACACACACACATGGGGGTATTTAATTGCTTATTTATTCATATTTTCATTTTGTGTTTAGTTTTTCTCCCTAGACCTCCATCAAGCTTTAAAAAAACACCATCTAGACTCTCCATCAAGATAAATTTGTAAATTTTTCGGTAGAATATTGTAGAAGGCCGATTCCTCCTAAAATTACAGGCTTGCTATCGCTCGCCAGGAAAAAATCGACACCTAAATGGCAAGAAAGGTATTAATATTGAGAAAGGAATGGAGTGAAAGGTTTCAAAACCGCTAATACTAACTGAACAAACTTCATAAAATCTAAAAACTAATATGCTAAACATGAGGGAGAAGGGAGTCCAGAAAAGTGACTACCTCCCTTTTAAGTGGGCTTCGCACAGGTATTTTCATCGGTAAATTGTACTGGAGTCTGCAATCATTAACAACTTATCATATTACGTTGCATTACCTATTGTTGCAATTATTGTGTTTATCAAAGTTTGTGAGCTACAATAACTATATTTACTCCTTTTGCCCGTGAAACTTTTATACTATTTTATATTTTGTAAATTACCGTATATTTTAGAGTCGAATATTGTTTCTGCAGTCCATCCGGTGCTTCAAGTGTTAGTGTGAATAAATACAAAATAAATACACGTAAGAGTTCATATTACATAAAATATTACACCTTAGAGTTACTTCCTTATTGAGCACAACACTTTTATATTACATAAAATATTACACCTTAGAGTTACTTCCTTATTGAGCACAACACTTTTATATTACATAAGATATTACACCTTAGAGTTACTTCCTTATTGAGCACAACACTTTTATATTACATAAGATATTACACCTTAGAGTTACTTCCTTATTGAGCACAACACTTTTCAAAATTACCAAAATAGAAAACAGTGTAATTTCATAAACGAAGTATTTTGGACAATTTCAAGTGTTTTCGCAACTGTCTGGATGTGAATGATGTAGATAGCTAAATTTCAATAACACTTTAAGTCAGAATGTAAAAGAATAACATTTTCGATAACATTTAGTCGTGCAACTTCAACATATTATTGGATTATATTAGAAAACAGAAGATGTTGGTATAGGTAGCACCAACTAACTTGACAATATTCTTGATCCCTGACCTCTCTGTAACTCAAAAGGGCCTAGAACAAACTGGCTGTAAATATCCAAACCTATTTCCTGGTGGACTCTTCCCAAATGATAGAAATGTCAGCCCGATTGCTTATATTCATTTCGAGTTATAAGAAGTTAAGGGGTCCAGATTATTGTCCAGTTCACTGGTGCTACCTACTGTATAGTTGCTTAACCCCTTCTGTACCGGCGACGTCTTTTACATTTTATTCTTGCTATATTTAGACGATTTTGTGCAGCCTAAGAAGGATCTGTGGTAGTGAAAAGGAATAATTGAGTTTGTTAGAAGCCTGTTAATTGCTAGGCCCTTCTTAAACTTAATACGATCGCCTTATACTTGCCAGAATACAATAACAAAGCCATCACCGGTACCGTATGGGTTAACCCCTTCAGCACCATGACGCACCATGGCTAAAATTAGATGAGTTTATGTTATTAAGATGATTTATGGAGGTCGTATTTACCCCTGTGAGTTGTAGAGGTACATTATATACTAAAGAAAATTATCTAATGGTAACCAGATTATGATAAAAATTACGTAATGGTGGTGAAGGGGATAACCCCGAGTCACACAAACGGCTCTTCCCGTAACTATCAGTCAGCAAATTTATACTAATTACATTTCAAGGATCTTTTGACTCTGGTGCCGGGAGCTATGTGTAACCTTCAGATGGCACAATGACTTTACTTAACTATTTACAATTTTACCAACACACTAAGCTTTGTTAGATGCAGAAAAGTTTTTATTAGGCTACCACCGGGCGTAGTGATTTGGCGACCCCATCGCCCATCACTGTAGTGGCGTAGATAGCCCCTGGAGGTTGGGACTGGGAATCCCACCTCCAGAATTTACTCCCACCAAGGGATCAGCAAGCCTTTTCTTGCTGATCCTCCCTACCCCCTTAAAGGAATGCGGGTTTGGCTACTGAACGGAACTGAACTGAGCCACCGGGCCGGCCCAGGGCTCGAACCCGGGCCCTAACCTTGTGAGGCGAACAATCTCGCCACTAGACCATTACATCACTTGATCAAGGTAGCGAAGTCTCCGAGCGAGCGCAAGCAAGCGTGGCACTTGTCTGAGCATGTCAACTACAACGAGGCTCCAAGACAACGATCACCAGCGACATCCATTACTTCCGTTAGTTGCCGGGCGGACTCACCACGGTGAGGAAGCAGTGCAGGAACCACTCCATCTGCTACCATACCTCCCCAACAAACCGGGGTCACTGGGACATCTTTTCTGAGAGCTCTAGTCTAAGGCCCCTTTCACACAGTCCAGATTACAATGCCGCATACCAGCGCATCCCTGTTCGGCCTCGGTCTTGAAAAATGTGGCCCCGACTGCAATTTTGTTACGCATGCAGCAGACAATAACTGAATACAACCAACTGAGAACTGTCCGACAACCGACCATCGTAGGCATATCACCGACCATGAACCGACCGCCGAAAAATTTGAATTTAACGGTAATTTCCGGAAGCAGACCGATTCAGACCGATAACCGACCACAAAAGAATGCCACCAACCATATGTGGCTGCGGCCCTATGCGGGCATGGTTGGGGTTATGCGGTTCTATGTGGGATGGTCGTGCTACACCAAAACTGACACGGTATGTTCCTGACCACTACTGTATGTTGCAAACCGAATTCAGACCGCATCCGCTTGTTCATGACCATGAACCGTATATTGCAGACCACCAACCGCATGCTTTGCATGCAGCCTCAAATTTTGAGCTGGCTCAACTTTTTAGGGCCCGCCCACGCATGTCTACGCATACAGGATACTGCCACCGACCATCTACGTTCTTCAACCGCATCTTGCAGACCACCTTGCCGACCATACCCCGCATGCGTGTTCGCATTGCGTTCTTGACTGTGTGAAAAGGGCTTTAGCAACTGTGGTAGCCAATCAGTTAAGGCAATCCAGTACACCATGGGGATTTACTTTGCCTCTATTTACATCAAACCAAATAAGTTTATATTTGCAGCAACTAAGCCTCACAGATATCCCTTTACAGCTGCCACCAGTGAGTAACCTCAAAATGGCTCATGACTGGAATTCATAATAATCCAGAGCAGAACAAAAAGGTGCCGACAAAACATGGTCGTGTGAGTCGTGGCTTACGGCAAAGTCTATATTGTCTACCTGCCTGCTGCCTCCATTATTACCTTCACCCTTCCCTCCCCTCCCTCCACCACAACCAATAGACCCTCCCCTCCCCCCTCTACCACAACCAATAGATCGTCCCCTCTTTCCTCTTTCTCTCCCTACTACCACCACAACCAATAGATCGTTTCCCTCCCCTCAATTATCACTCTCTACCCATCGACTGTCCAACCCTTCCTTACCTGCTACCACCACAACCAAGACACTGTGCCCCTCCTACAATTCCCACTCCTCACCCTCCTACCACCACAACCAACAGATCGTCCCCCTCCCTTCCCTACCTCCCTCCCTCCCTAGCACAACCACCAATAGATCCTCCCCCTCCCCTCAATTACCACTACCCACCTTTCCCTCCTTCCTACCACCACAACCAACAGATTGTCCCCTCTCCTCTCATTCCTTCCCTCCTACCACCACAACCAATAAATCGCCCCCCTATCCCCCCCCCCCTCTCCTCCCCCACTGTGATGAAGACATTACCTGGTACTGCCTCAGGAGAAGCCTGGGGGCAAGATACAGCGGGTGTGTGTGGTGGTGGTAGTGGTGGGGAGGAGGTGTTCAGGGAAGGGGAAAGGGTAGAAAGATGGGGTGGAGTGAGAGAGACGTGGGTGGCAAGGAAAAGGCAAATTTAATAATAATATACTACTACTGTAGCCTACTACTAATATTACTACTAATACTAATACTAATAATACTAATAATACTAATAGTAAGCATAATAATTATAATATAATCAACAATAACATATTGAGAAATGTCAGTTATCCACATCAGCGGAATCAACAATGATTGATTGGTTAATACCTAATATTTACAACAAATCATATATTACGAGTAATATGTTACAAGTGACTGTACATGGGAAGGAAGGGAGGATAGTTAGTTAAAATAGGACTTCAGAGGCTATCAACCCTACTGGATTATTAAACCAGAACACTGTAAGTCAAGAAAAGTGTCAGTTAGTTAAAATAGGAGTTCAGATGCTATCAACCCTTCTGGATTATTAAGCCAGCACAAACCATGACTAACATACCACTAGTCTGGTAATGTTGTTGGCCGGTTTAGTTTGTTAATTGAACTGTCACACGTTAACGCCTATGCTCTACTTTTTTCCAACTGAGGGTAAATTACTATGTCTTCATCTTCATTACTCAACTATTACGCAGATTTTGTAGCGAAATATGTTGTTAATTATGATAACTTGGCACTAATATGATACAGAGATATAGTAGTTTCATCATAACTTGGCACTAATATGATACAGAGATATAGTAGTTTCATCATAACTTGGCACTAATATGATACAGAGATATAGTAGTTTCATCATAACTTGGCACTAATATGATACAGAGATATAGTAGTTTCATCATAACTTGGCACTAATATGATACAGAGATATAGTAGTTTCATCATAACTTGGCACTAATATGATACAGAGATATAGTAGTTTCATCATAACTTGGCACTAATATGATACAGAGATATAGTAGTTTCATCATAACTTGGCACTAATATGATACAGAGATATAGTAGTTTCATCATAACTTGGCACTAATATGATACAGAGATATAGTAGTTTCATCATAACTTGGCACTAATATGATACAGAGATATAGTAGTTTCATCATAACTTGGCACTAATATGATACAGAGATATAGTAGTTTCATCATAACTTGGCACTAATATGATACAGAGATATAGTAGTTTCATCATAACTTGGCACTAATATGATACAGAGATATAGTAGTTTCATCATAACTTGGCACTAATATGATACAGAGATATAGTAGTTTCATCATAACTTGGCACTAATATGATACAGAGATATAGTAGTTTCATCATAACTTGGCACTAATATGATACAGAGATATAGTAGTTTCATCATAACTTGGCACTAATATGATACAGAGATATAGTAGTTTCATCATAACTTGGCACTAATATGATACAGAGATATAGTAGTTTCATCATAACTTGGCACTAATATGATACAGAGATATAGTAGTTTCATCATAACTTGGCACTAATATGATACAGAGATATAGTAGTTTCATCATAACTTGGCACTAATATGATACAGAGATATAGTAGTTTCATCATAACTTGGCACTAATATGATACAGAGATATAGTAGTTTCATCATAACTTGGCACTAATATGATACAGAGATATAGTAGTTTCATCATAACTTGGCACTAATATGATACAGAGATATAGTAGTTTCATCATTTCCCATGAGGTATTGAGAAATCAGTTGCTAAGGGATTAATTTTACCCTGAAATAAACCCAACTATAGTGTATAAGCAAAACATAGAGCGAAATTTAATAAAGTAGCTAAAACTTTCCAATACTATACTATCACTATATTTTGGTTTCCACAAATGTACAACCTACAATAGTTTGTCCAATTGTTACAAACTTTATATGAATGAAGGAGGGCGATTCATTCGTGGCCACCCCTTCGGGGATCCTACGTCTGGCAATAGATAGATAGATAGATAGAATGCCTTTAGGCACATGGACCTTTTTTGTTTGGTCTTTGTTTTGTCTTCCTCTAGTATTTTGTTTGTATCCAACCTCTGAAGGTGTTCCTTCTAAGCTTTATTAGTTTGTGTACAGGGAAGAATTAGTTGTTGAGTGTAAGAGGAGAGAAAGGAAGGAGGAAGAGGAGGATTGGATCTGTGTTGGGAGGTGAGGAAGGTTATAAATTACAATGTCTATCTTATTAGAGGTAGGAACTGGTGGGCGTGATGTAAGAGGTGTTGTGAGGTGTTGTGAGGTGTGTTTGTGTGTGTGTGTGTGTGAGAGAGAGAGAGAGAGAGAGAGAGAGAGAGAGAGAGAGAGAGAGAGAGGGAAGGAGGAGGGAGGTTGGACCTGTGTTGGGAGGCAAGGAAGGTTATAGATTACAGGTTGACAATGTTTTTCTTATTATGGGTAGGTTTTTAGTTTGTTCCCTAGACCTCCATCAAGCTTAAAATTACACCCCTAGACCCCCTTTCAAGATTAATTTGTAAAAAAAAAATCGGTAGAAAAATGTCTCGGCCGCAGACCAGTTCATCTTAAATGTCTCGGCCGCAGACCAGTTCATCTTAAATGTCTCGGCCGCAGACCAGTTCATCTTAAATGTCTCGGCCGCAGACCAGTTCATCTTAAATGTCTCGGCCGCAGACCAGTTCATCTTAAATTACAGGCTCGCTTTCCCTCTCGAGGAAAATATCGACACCTAAATGGCACAAATATCGACACCTAAATGGCACAAATATCGACACCTAAATGGCACAAATATCGACACCTAAATGGCACAAATAGTATTATTTACACAAACATGGACGTAAAGGCATAAAATCGCCAAACTAATGGGCCGAACGTCTTATAATCTAAAACCTAATGGGACTAAACATGAGGGAGATGGGGGTCAAGAAAAGCTACCTAACTCCCCTTAATTAAGTGTAAGAGGAGAGAAGGGAAGGAGGGGGGTTGGGACCTGGAAGGTGAGGATGGTTATAAATTACAAGGTGACAATGTCTTTCTTATTAGGGGCATGTGTAGGATGTGGTGGGTGTTATGTACAGGGGTGTTGTGAGGCGTGTGTGTGTGTGTGAGAGAGAGACAGACAGACAGAGAGGAAGGAGGAGGAGGGTTGGATCTGTTGAGAGGTGGGTTAGGTTATAAATTACAAGGTGGCAATGTCTTTCTTATTAGGGGCATGTGTAGGATGTGGTGGGTGTTATGTACAGGGGTGTTGTGAGGCGTGTGTGTGTGTGTGTGTCTGTGTGTGAAAGAGACAGACAGACAGACAGAGAGGAAGGAGGAGGAGGGTTGGATCTGTTGAGAGGTGGGTTAGGTTATAAATTACAAGGTGACAATGTCTTTCTTATTAGGGGTATGTGTAGGATGTGGTGGGCGTGATATACGAGGTGTTGTGGTGTGTGAGAGAGAGAGAGAGAGATCTGTGTGAAGCCAAAGCCATGATGTCAAAATAAATTGAAAACACGCGTAGTTCAACAACGTTCTGCTGTTGTCGTTGTTGTTGTTGTTTGTTGATGTTATGATGTTCTTTACAGGAAGAACAAAATAAAATGTGTTGCAAACAAATTCTAACACAAAGGAACAATAACAATAATTACATAAGCTCGTTTTCCACCGAATGTACTATAGTTGTTCTTGTTGTTGTGTGTTGGCTCTTTTGTGAGTTTCTTGCCTGCTGTGAAGAATGTTATGTCAGTCGTCACTCTATGAATTTTACCAGGCAAGTCTGCGTTCAAAAGCCAGTAATTCAGGCAATTACGAGATTACGTCTGGATCCTTCCCGGAAAAACATGATGCAGGAAGTCCCGCCTGCTGCCAGTGGTGTAGTCATGGTAATTACGTTGTGGTTATTAACTTTGGAAGAAGTTTTGCTGTCCTGAATGTGATGCCCTTATTTTTAACCCCTTATTGGCGGCGCGCAACATAAGTCGAGTGAAATACATTTGGACTATGTGGCGGCGCGCGACATAGGTCGTGTGGCAATTTCAGCACGTAATGTTGCTGAGAGAGAGAGACAAGTGGTGGCAGGAGAGTAGCGAGCGTATGACTGCTCCAGACCACCGCGGCGGACAATCTGACATGAATCCCACCCTCCTCCACCCTCTCACACTCGCTACATAGTGAAATGTATGGGGAAAGTACCGAATTACATGGTTTTTGCACTCGTGTTGCACGGTTGTTGCAGGAAAACTAGCCGTTATACAAGGATCGTTGTGGTGTCATTGGAAAGCTATTTTTATGCCCTTTCAGGGATAGATACTTGTTTTACGCTCTGGGTCTTATTTAGGCATGAAAATGATCACGTAAACAGCCCTATTTTGGGTAAAAACACCCCGCTGGTGGCTACATATTATATACCGCCTAGGCCGCTCTTAAGGTGTTAAGGGGGTATGGGCATATTTATTTGCATATTGATTTATCTTTTTATTATTTTGTTTTAGTTTCCTCCCTAGACCTCCATCAAGCTTAAACAAAAATTCCTCAAGATCCTCCTTCCATAAAATTATATTTTTCTGTCGCTTGCTATGGAAAAAATCGGCAGCTAAGTAGCAATAAAGGTCTAGATATTTACAGATAAATGGGACGAATGGTATTAAATTTGGCAAAATAATGGGGTGAACTTCTTAAAATCTTTAAACTAACGGGGCTAAGCATGAGGGAGAAAGGGGTCCAAAAAAACTACATACCTCCCCTTAAGGTATATACCCACTGCGACACCTATAACTGCATAAATACTATCTGTCATCGGGAAGCCAGAGAGATATAATAGTGTCCTCACCCCACCGTTTTCTACAAAAGGCTGTCCCCCATTCAGTCATACCACTCCCGCCTAGCTCCGCCCTCTATCTGCCCCTTGCTGACATCACCGGCCCATCCCTACCTCACCTATAATAATAATAATAATAATTAAAGTTGCAAGCAACGTTGTCCGGGGTTCGACGGTTTTGCAAGCAGGGTATTGTGTTGGATACAAATGCTGTGTCACA
Organism: Paralithodes platypus; assembly: GCA_032716605.1. Classification (NCBI taxonomy): domain Eukaryota; kingdom Metazoa; phylum Arthropoda; class Malacostraca; order Decapoda; family Lithodidae; genus Paralithodes; species Paralithodes platypus. The sequence goes on from CM064496.1 coordinate 4,313,530, forward strand.
GATATCAAAAGATCATTTAACTTATCGGGCATGGAGAAACTACAGAAGGAGCAGATTGTGCAAACAAACAAGAGTGAGAGAGGGAGAGATTGGCTGTAAAAGGGATCTGCCTCTATTCGTTTAGTAACAGAGTTGTAGATATGTGGAATAGGCTACCGAGTGCTATAATGGGATCAAGAACAATAGAGCTTCAACTTGAAATTAGATAGAACGAGATGGGTTGGGTGTGAAAGGGATCTGCCATGTGTAGGTCAATCGGCTCTGGAGACTCCCGTTTTCTTATTTTTTTATTTTCTCATTTGTGAAGGAGAGAGAGGGAGTATGGCGAGAGAATAGGATGTCGTAAACGTAAGGAAGATAGCGATAAATATGAGAGAGAGAAAGAGTGCGGGATGGGTTGGGTGTGAAAGGGATCTGACGTGTGGGCCAATCGGCTCTCTGCAGACTCCGGTTTTCTTATGTTCTCATTTGTGAGAGAGAGAGACTAGGATGTCATAAATGTAAGGAAGACAGAGATAAATGAGAGTTTTTATTAGATGGGTTGGGTGTGAAAAGGATCTGTCTTGTGTGGGCCAATTGGCTCTCTACAGACTCCCATTTTCTTATGTTCCTATTTCTTACAATTGTGTTTTGGTTGCAGGTATATGATAACATGGGTGTATAGTAAGTAGTGTAAATAACAGGTAACGTTTATGAGACGGGTTGGGTGTGAAAGGGACCTGCCTTATGTGGGCCACTTGGCTCTCTGCAGACTCCCATTTTCATCTTGGTTGCATGTGTAAGGGATCTGTCTCATTTTTACCGGTGTGCAAACCAACAAGAGCGAGAGAGAAAGAGATTGGCTGTGTAAGGGATCTGCCTCTATTCGCTTGGTAAAAGAGTTGTAGATATGTGGAATAGGCTACCAAGTGCTATAGTGGGATCAATAACAATAGAGCTTCAACTTAAAATTTGATAAGACGAGATGGATTGGGTGTGAAAGGGATCTGCCGTGTGTGGGCCAATCGGCTCTCTGCAGACTCTCATTTTCATCTTGGTAGCATGTGTAAGGATCTGCCTCCTTTGTACCAGTGTGCAAATAAGAGAGAGAGATTGGCTGTGTAAGGGATCTGCCTCTCTCGTAACAGTCGTAGATATGTGAAATAGGCTACCTAGTGCTATAGTGGGATCAAGAACAATAGAGAATTTAAAGATAAAATCAGATAGTCATATGGACGAAATGAGTTGGATGTGAAAGGGGTCTGCCTTTTGTGGGCCACTTGTCTCTCTGCAGATTCCCATGTTCATCTTGTAAGGGATCTGCCTCATTTGTACCGGTGTGCAAACAAACGAGCGACAGAGAGAGACTGGGTGTGTAAGGGATCTGCCTCTATTCGTTTAGTAACAGAGTTGTAGATATGTGGAATAGGCTACCGAGTCCTATAGCCAATCGGCTCTCTGCAGACTCCTGTTTACTTATGTTCTCATTTGTGAGAGAGAGAGCGAGGCTCCCTATTTCCTGTTCTCATGCACTAGTACAGTATGTCTTAATCGTAAGGAAGACAGTGATTAATACTAGAGAGAGAGAGAGAGAGAGAGATAACTAATGCGTAGCCTATAGCAACACTCAAGCAAGCACACACATAGCTACACAAGACCATCACACAAGCACACACACCCCTATCTAGCGACGAACTGTCATACACACTCCCCCCATACCCATTCCATCACTTCGTATGTACGATATTATTTCCGTCTTTTTTACTGTGTATGGATTAAGTTATTGGTGTTCACTCTTGACATATGTGTCCTGCTACTTCTGTATGCATACATAATAGCATGAAAGTGATCAATACGCGCATATGAAGCTATGTATCTTGTATATCGGGGTTCTCTTCCCTTCCATCGGTCCACCTCTTATACCCAAAGTATATAGACACTAACAAGTAAACCTACCAAAACAATATTGGAACCTGTGACGACACGAGCCTAGCTCCACGCTTGCTACCTCCTTATTTACTAACGGTGGTTCTGGTAAAATCAAAGCATATGGAATACTGGTATATACAGTTTTGTAACTATGGTTTTAATTAGTTGATAAAAGACTAAACAACTTAATTCTAGTATATAACTGGTCCTAATATGTTCATATATATCGATAATGTTGGTGTTAATGAAGCCTTTCTCAGCATCTTCTGGGCTTCTGTTACATATATTATCGAAATATAACTTCTGAAGTAGTTTGCACATTATGCTATCATAAGTAGGGATATTACATAAATAATTGACTTCATATGAGTATGCAGTTTACCCTTATATTACTGCAATTTTTCAATAAATATGGTCAAAATACCGAGAGGGGAAAAATACACTCGGTAATCATATTATTTTCCTTATTTACACTTGAGTAAGAGTCCCATACTCTGGTAAGCAATCTTGCCCAGGTTTATGTGTATATGTATGGTTTCAATTATGTACTGGAACCAACTTCACTTGTGTCATTGCTGTTAAACATACATTACTTTACACAGAAAATCCTTTCCTCCATCTTCCTTAGCTGTAGATAATAAAGTTTTCTTTGGATAATTTAGTAAAAAGAAAACCGAAATTGTATAATTTTAGGACTGACTATAATAGTTCACCATTATTTTCGGTATAAATTAATAATGATAGGTCTTAGTTGATGTTGTTTTTACTTTGAAATATTTGTTTTATATTTATATAAGCATACAATTAACAAAATGTCTCCAAAATAAATTAACAGTGAAAACAGAAAGTACATTTTAGATTGTTTCTCTTGTCGTCTGCGCTGGGAAAGAGGCTTTGGCCGCAGCCGCCATGCCCATACATTTGTGCCTGATCACACTTGTATTTTGAAGTGCTTTACTTAATTTGATTGTAATAACTAACCTAACCAGCTGAACCTAACCTAATGCAATACAATTCAGTACAAAATAAGTAAAAATACATCGAAATACAATCATGATTAAGTACGAATGTAGAGGCATAGTAGCTACGACCCAGATTCACTAACGGTCGTAGCGTGCGATGTCGTACAGCAACCTACGATCGTTCCTAAGGGAGTGCGGAAGGTGTATTCACGAACGCATCGTTGAGCTCCCTTACGGCTCCCTTTCGGTTATTTTCACTCAGTCAGTCAGTTTCAGTTTCTATGGAGCTCGTCCTGGAATCTTTGAGGCTTCTCTTGACCAATCAGGCGCTTGGCCTTTGTAAATAAACAATGTCACCCACATGACTGAAGCGCCAAGAAGAACCTAATATACTTTAATTTATGAGCTTGTCATTGTTTAGCATGGCTAATTCGATCCACCACAGCCAGCAGGAAGAAGAATAGAGTATCTTGTGAATTGATGATAAGAAATTAGCCTAGCTAGGCTACAGGGAAGCCTGTTAGTGGCCCAAGTTAAAGGATTTTCGACGGATTGATCATTGATAATCATCTGTTAGGCTAGTTGGGAGTGTATTATTTATACCTTAACCACAGTATATTGTTCTACTTTACCATGTCTACACCTAGACAGGGCGAGCCAAACCAAAATGCCAGACTTTACTATGTCTATGCCTACAAAGGCAGTTCTAGCCAAGCCAAAATGCCAGACTTAGCCTAGGCCTAATTTTTCAAAATAGGCCTAGGGTAATTTTTTTGTATCCACAACACCTCAAGGCCTATCTACCTTTTCAAAATAGGCCTAGCATAGGCCTCCTCAATCTACTATCCAACAGTTGGCCATGGGAAATAATGATAGGTTGAGGGGGGCTTTGTCCCCCTCACCTCCCATGACTTATTGCCATCATCAAATATATTACCAGCATGGGACTAATAACAGCTAGTTAACAATGAGGACGGTATGCCTGCAAACACCATCTTAACCTGCTAGGCTTCTACTTTACCATGCTTAGGCTACACCAAGCTAGGCATTGCTAGCCTAACCAAAATACCATACGTAGGCCTAACTCTTCTAGCCTAAATAGCCCTAACTTTTTCAAAATAAACCTAGGTTATATCCTAGGCTAGGCTAAACAAAAATATTCACAACACCATATAGGCTAGCCTATTATTTTTTGTTTAGACTATGCCTAGGGTAATTCTTTTCATAATTTTTTTCCTGTGATACTTTCAAATTTGTTGAGGAAATAGGCTACCCTAATCTAACCCAGCTAGGCATTGCTAGCCTAACCAAAATACCATACATAGGCCTAACTTGTCTAGCCTAAATAGCCCTAACTTTTTTTCAAAATAAACCTAGGTTATAGCCTAGGCTAGGCTAAACAAAATTATTCACACAGCGTTTATTATTTATTTCATTGTTTAGGCTAGGCCTAGGGTAATTCTTTTCATCATTTTGTTCCTGTGATACTTTCAAATTTGTTGAGGAAATAGGCTAACCCTAATCTAACCCAGCTAGGCATTGCTAGCCTAACCAAAATACCATACATAAGCCTAACTTGTCTAGCCTAAATAGCCCTAACTTTTTCAAAATAAACCTAGGTTATAGCCTAGGCTAGGCTAAACAAAATTATTCACACAGCGTTTATTATTTATTCATTTTTTAGGCTAGGCCTAGGGTAATTCTTTTCATCATTTTGTTCCTGTGATACTTTCAAATTTGTTGAGGAAATAGGCTACCCTAATCTAACCCAGCTAGGCATTGCTAGCCTAACCAAAATACCATACATAATCCTAACTTGTCTAGCCTAAATAGCCTAGCCCTAACTTTTTCAAAATAAACCTAGGTTATAGCCTAGGCTAGGCTAAACAAAATTATTCACACAGCGTTTATTATTTATTCATTTTTAGGCTAGGCCTAGGGTAATTCTTTTCATCATTTTGTTCCTGTGATACTTTCAAATTTGTTGAGGAATAGGCTACCCTAATCTAACTCAGAGGTGGTGGGGAGTTGGAATAAAACATTTCCGCAATAAATGAGGGTTAAAATCTACTAATGGTAGGCTACGTGTTGTCGCAGCACATGAATTTGTGCATCAATTAACCTTGACTAGGTCTAGGCTGGCATATGGAGGCTATTCATAGCTTAATTCGTCCTGTCATAAGACATTAAGGATACAAATATATTCATACTTTGTATTAAATGCCTTAATGGTGTTGTAAACACAAGTTAACAATGATATTGCGCTATTATTGCCTCAATAATGACTTAGTGTGTCATAAAGAGCTATACTGCAGACGAATTTGTTATGGTCGCGGGTTGTGTTATCGATATTTGTGTACCTATATCCGGGTCAAATTCATGTAAGAGTGGTCTGTACCACCCTTTGCGAAAGGCGATTTTAGGAGCTTCCTACGATTAAAGATGGCCGCTACGACGCTTCGTGAATACCAGCGTTGAGACGTAAGGGAACGGTAAGGGAGTTTTCGGATCGTACGACCGTTAGTGAATCTGGGACCTGGTGTGTGACGTCACCATTTTACAAGACTTATACAGTTCGGCGCCCTTCAAGAAATTCGAGTATACAGTAGGTTTACTTGTTAGTGTCTATATACTTTGCTTATACCTCCCTCCCTCCTCCCTCTCCCATATGTGTAAACATTATATTTTAGCTTTCCGAAGGTAAATACGTATTTCCGATAAATATCTAGACTTGTATTTAAATCATGAATCCTGTTTAATGTCATTATTTAATAGAAACATGTGTAAGGGTTACATTTATACACAGGATAAGATAAGCAAATACAAACCTCAGCAGAGCATAATCATTGGTGATGAGAGGGTAGTTGTAGGCAGTGTTGCCAGTTGTAGCGCTACATATTATCGCTAGATCTAGAGCTATATTTACTTCAGTTTAGCAGCCATTTTTTCATATCTAGAGACACTTACTAAGGATAATTTGAAAATTTCAGACATTCTAGTCATATTACATTGTAAAATTTGCAAAACAAACAAACCAAAACTCTTTAGAAATTGCAGCATTATTCTACCATTGTTTGACTATGTAGCAACATGCTAGCGACCTTTGAGAAAGGATCTAGCGGTATTTTGGGGTAACACTTAGGCAGTGTTGCCAGTTGTATCGCTACATATTACCGCTAGATGTAGAGCTATTTACTTCAATTTAGCAGCCATTTTTCATATCTAGAGACACTTACTAAGGATAATTTGAAAATTTCAGACATTCTAGTCATATTACATTGTAAAATTTGCAAAACAAACAAACCAAAACTCTTTAGAAATTGCAGCATTATTCTAACATTGTTTGACTATGTAGCAACATGCTAGCGACTTTTGAGAAAGGACCTAGCGGTATTTTGTGGAGACATGCTGGGAGGGAGGTGGTGGTTGCAGTGTTGCCAGTTGTAAAGCTACATATTACCGCTAAATGTAGAGCTATTTACTTCAATCTAGCAGCCATTTCTTTTATATCTAGAGACATTTACTCGGGATAATTTGAAAATTTCAGACATTCTAGTCATACTACATTGTAAAATTTGCAAAACAAACTAACCAAAACTCTTTAGAAATTGCAGCATTATTCTAACATTGTTTGACTATGTAGCAACATGCTAGCAACTTAATTGCCAAAACTTTAAAGGTCCATATCATTGTTATTAAGCTAAGCATTTGGCAAAGGGAGGAATTATTAAAAACCTTGGCCAATACTCTGTTATTCACCAAAAATAAATTTGAATTATCATTATTATTTGGTAGGGTAGGTATGTATAGGTAGGTTGGCTAAATAATTGGTGGAATTCGTAGGGACTCGAACTGTTTTGAGAGAGTTAAATAAAACAAAAATTATAGATCTGAATAATAAAGTGATTATGTTATTAAGCAAAACTGGGGGATGCGTGGAAGCCTATAGACTGTAGACGGTAAACTTTGTGTGGGTAGCGAATGCGGTTTTAACCCTTATTTAGCGGCGAGCAACATAAGTCGAGTTAAATAAAGCTGGACGATGTGGCGGCGCTCGACATAACTCGAGTGGCAATTTCAGCACGTAATGTGGCTGAGAGAGAGAGACAAGTGGTGGCAGGAGACTAGCGAGCGTATGACTGCTCCAGACCACCGCGGCGAACCTACTGACACAAATCTCAGCTCCCTCCTCCCTCTCTCACTCGCTAATACTCATTATGTACTGAAAGTACCGAATTACCCTGCTTTTTGCACTCGCGTTGCACGGTTATTGCAAGAAAACTATCCATCATACAGGAGATCGTTATGGTGTCATTCGAAAGCTCTGTTTATTGCCCTTTCAGGGATAGGTACTTGTTTTTACGTTCTGGGTCTTATTTAGGCATGAAAATATCACGTAAACAGCCCTATTTTGGCTAAAACACCCCGCTGTGCGTACACATAAACACACCGCATAGGCCGCTCGTAAGGTGTTAAAGTCATTTAAGAATAGACAGTTTTCAATGCTGCGGCCAAACTATTCCACCCATTTATATTCTTTTGGTATCAAAACGTTCGGAATCGCGAGCCTCACCCAACTACGCAAGCATGGCTTTGATCATCGGCGCAGTTTTCAAGATGTGGAATTTTAAGTGGAATTCGAGGTTTTTTCAAGATTGCCGGAAAAAAAACCCACGTGCAAAAGCAAAACCTTCTCTATAACATTTGCGGAGCATTAGTAGTGGAGTCCATATGCCAAACCCCAGTCGTTTCTAATGAGTGGAAGAGACGGTATTTAGGCGCCAAGTTTTTCGGAAATCGGCTGCCACGGACCTGTTTTGGCCGCCATGCCGGATGTTTAGCATATCAAAAGTTGCCCAATACAAAAACGCACCTCCTGTGAAAGTTTGATCCCGATCCAAAAAGCGATTCTGGAATTATTGCGTCGAAACCGGCGTGTAAGAAGAATTTATATGAAAAACCTGGTTTAATGATTACAATAGGGGTTCCCCGTAGGGGTCGAACCCCTAATAATAATATTTATTCAGTTAGCAATTTACAGAGTTGGTACCACATAGTATGCTACAAATATGACATGTACCAGCCTTGCATAATTCCAACTAAGGATAGCCCAATAAGGCCGTTAGGCGTATTTCCATTGGGGTCCTTGTGGGATTAGGTTAGCTGGGAAAATGGGGAGGATAAAGAAATAGATACTTTAGAGAAAGTATTTCTAGGGCCTCCACAGTCATTGCCGTCTCGATCAGCAATGACTCATCACTGCAAAAAACTGATGGAGCCACTGTCCCAACTAACACTGCTTTGCTCCAACAGCCACTGCAGGATACGGACTTCCAGGCAGTCCGAAATGGTGCGAGGCAAACCATGAAAATAGGTACCAGATTCTTGCTGATGACACGAACGACGGAAATGAGGACACAAAACTGGCTGGTGACTCAATAATATGTGGCCATCTGATAGAGTTCTGCAGTAGGGTCTACAATCGAGAGGGTCACCCTTAGTGAAAGTAAATCACCCTCATCATCAAAGCAGCCCCACAGAAAACAGAACTCAATCAAAGTATTCTTTACTAATGCCCGTAGTATCCAAAACGAGTTCTCCGACTTGGAAGATATTGCATATACAGAAAATCATGATGTTATAGGAATAACAGAATTCTGGCTCAATTTCGAGAATATAAATTTCTTAGCAGCATATTCACTGACAGGATATAATATGTTCGAATGAAGTAGAAAAGACAGAAATGGAGGTGGTGTTTTATTATATGTCAAAGAAAGTCTTAATCCTGTACTTGCTTCCATTCAGACAGTAACTTATAATGATGCAATATATATTAATTCTAAAAAACATATTACACAACAAGGTAACCTTGGGATTACTTTACTGGCCCTCAGCCTAGCTATCAACTATCGATTTAGAATTATACAACTAAATAATACAGATAAGTAATAATGAAAATGCAGTCATTCTTGGTGATTTCAATTTGCCAGTGCCTAAATGGGGTGAACCCCTAACCTCACACACAGGAAAAGATCTCTATACAAATTTACTGGAAAGTTCACTATATCATGGCAAAAATATTTGTTATCTCTTCCTCACAACAAAAGATGATTTAGTAAACCAAGTCATGATAGGCGATGAATTTAGTTC
>CM064496.1:4327549-4330575 GCA_032716605.1 Paralithodes platypus
AGATCCTTTCATACCTTAGTCTTACACGATAAGCTGTTTATTGCATAACCGTCCCTTCTAATACTAACTTGATACATGCAGAACACTGAGTTGGTAGGAATACATAAATTCTAAAATAGAGTTTCTTTATAGCATACCTTGAACACGTCTCATTGACGTCTGAGTCGCATTCAAAAAGTAAAGGTTATATAATATGCACCCAACAAAAAAATCACCTAGAGAAACTTCTGGAATAGGAACAAAGAGGAAATATCTCACTGAAAGGACCCCAGCAAAAACCAGAAGGAGACACCCACACAAGTACCAGTAATCAACAGGAGAGTCTGGATGAACATGCAGATAGGTCGACTGTGAAAGCTTCAGGGACTTCTGGGTGGTCGGAAAAAATGACCAACTGAAGGTGAAATTTCATTATCATAGTTAGAAAATAGAAACAGGAGTAAAAAAAAACGCCGGAGAACTGGACAGCAACAATTCAAATGGTTATGCGGGGTTTCATACCACCTGGATTTTCTATGCTTGATACAATTTTTGAGATTGCAAGGTTTGCCCGTGTATGTCTACATCTCGTGACAGCATAGCAGTATTGTCACTTTGCTAGGATACCTTGTCGTTCGTCTTTTGCTCTTTTTGTCCTTGTGAGCCTTTTATTTTTTTTAAAAAAAAAAAAAAAAAACAAATTTCCTGCTTTCGCTCTTCATTTCGGTCGACGTTGGGGGTGGTGTCTTTAGAACTAACAAAAAAAACCCCTTCTATCTTTTATTAAGCCACATTACCTTCTCCATAATGATGCTGTGACCTCACAGACCACACAAAGGGTAGCACCGTACTTCCTACTTCTCATTATTCTTGTGCTCTCCGTAGGCGGCCACTCTTTGACTGCCACACCTCTGTCTGGTACCCTCAGCTACGTGTCCCGACTTTAGACGGCACGATTAGCCCACTCACCGGACAGGAGCGAAGCTAAAGTAAGGCCTTGGGTCCGCTGGACATTGGGGTGAGGGTTGGAGTAGAACAAGGGAGGTGGGGGTAGGGGGGGGGGGGAGGTGTTCTGGGCATAGGGGGGGAGGGGAGAGCGAAGTTGAGTGACTGGGGGAGGTAGGAGGGGAGGGGGGGGGGGGGGGGGGTGTGGACTGAAGTGGAGGGAGGAATACGGGGGGGAATGGGGGGGGGGGGGGAGGGGAAGGGGGGAGGGGGGTGGGTGATGAGGGGGGAGGGAGGGGGGGGGATAGAGGATGGGGGGGGGGGGTGGGGGGAGGGGAGAGGGGTGGGGGGGGGGGAGAGGGGGGAGGGGTAGGGGTGGGGGGAGGGGCTGGGGTGGAGGGGTGGGGGGGTGTGGGGGGGGGGAGGGAGGGGAGGGGGGTGGGGGTTTGGGGGGGAGGGGTGAACAGGGGAGGGGGGGGGGGGTGGGGGGGGGGGAGGGGAGGCGGGGGGCGGAGGGGGGGAGGGGGGGAGGGGGGGGGGGGGGGGGGGAGGGAGGGGGAGGGGGAGGGGGGGGGGGGAGGGGGGGGGGGGGAGGGGAGGGGGGAGGGGGGGAAGGAGGGGGGGTGGGGGGGAGGGGGGAGATGGGGGGAGGGAGGGGTGGGGGTGGGGGGGGGAGGAGGGGGGGGGGGGGAGGAGGGGGGGGGGGCGGGGGGGGGGGGAGGGGGGGGGGGGGGGGGGGGGGGGGGGGGATGGTGGGGGGGTGGAGGGGAAGGGGGAGGGGGGGATGGGGGGGGGGGTGGGGTGGGGAGGAGGGGGGGGGAGAGGGGTGGGGGGGGGAGAGGGGGGGGTGGGGGGGGGGGGGGGGGGGGGGGGGGGAGAAAAGGAGGGGGGGGCCCGAGAGGAGGAGGGGGGGGGGGGGGGGGGGAGGGGGGAGGGGGGGGGGGAGGGGGGGGGGGAGGGGGGGGGGAAGGAGGAGGGGGGGAGGAGGGAGATGGGAGGGGGTGGGGGGGGGGGGGGGGGTGGTGGGTGGGGGGGGGGGTGGTGGGGGAGGGGTGGGGGGGGAGGGGGGTGGGAGGGGGGGAGGTGGGGTGCAGGGTGGGGGAGGGGTGGGTGGGGGTGGGTGGTGGGGAGGGAGGGTGGGGGAGGGGTGAGGTGGGAGGGGGGGAGGTGGGAGAGGTGGAGGGAGGGAGGTGTTGGGGTGAGGAGGTTGTGGGGGGAGGGAAGGGGGGGAGGAGTGGTGGGGGAGAAGAGGTGGGGGTGGGAGTGTGGAGGGGAGTGGTGGAGGGTGGGGGGGAAGGGGGGGGGGGGGGTGGGAGGAGGGGGGAGGGGATGGGTGGGGGAGGGTGGAGGGAGGGGGGTGTGGGGTGGGGTGGGGGAGGATGTGGAGGTGGTGGATGGTGGAGGGAGGGGAGGTGGGGGATGGGGGAGTGGGGTGGGGGTAGGGAAGGGGGAGGGAGGGGTGGGGGGGGCGGGGAGGGGGGGAGAGGGATGTGGGGGGAGTGGGGGGTGGAGAGTGGGGAGGGTGAGGGGGGGGGGGTGGAGGGGGAGGGGAGGGGGGGGGGAGAGTGAGGGTGGGGGGGGGGTGTGGGGGAGGAGGTGGAGGTGGGAGGGTGGGGGGGAGGGAGGGTGAGGAGGGTGGTGGGGGGGGGGGGTGGGGGTGTGTGGAGGAGGGAGGGATGGTGGAGAGGAGGGAGGGTGGAGGGTGGAGGGGGGGGGGGGGGGTGAGGGAGTGGAGTGTGGGTGGAGGGAGGTGGGGGGGTGGAGGGGGGGGGAGTTGTGGGGAGGGAGGGTTGTTGGGAGGGTGTGGGGTTGGAGGTGAGTGGGGTGTGTGGTGGGGGTGGAGGGGGGGTTGAAGGGTGGGGGTGGTGGTGGTGTGGGAGAGTGTGGGGGGGGGTGAGGTGGGGAGGGGGGGGTGTGTGTGTGGGGGGGTGGGCAGGGGGGGTGGGGGGTGGGAGGGTGTGTGTGGGTGGGTGGTGTTGGGTGGGGGGGGGAGGGTGGGTGGGTGTGGGTGGGGGGCGGGGAGTGTGTGGGAGAGGGGGTGGGGTGGGGTGGGGGGGTGGGGTGGGGGAGCGAGTGGAGGGTGAGATGTGTGGGAGGTGGGG
>CM064496.1:4330675-4363175 GCA_032716605.1 Paralithodes platypus
TGACACGAGATATCTTCACCACAATAGGTGAAGTGGAATTCGTTGGTGCAACCTTAAATACTGACTGCTGGAAAGTTACAAACACACACACACACACCAATTGAAATACCCCACCATATATATATATATATATATATATATATAACGGTATATATATATATATTTATATATATATATATATATATATATTATATACATATATACGGTATATATATATATAATATATATATATATATATATATATATATATACATAAAATATATATACCGGTATATATAATTTATTATATATATATATAATTATATATATATATATATATATATATATATATATATATATATATATATATATATATTTATTGCATATATTACTTGCCATCTGTGTCACCTCAAAACCTGGAAGTTTCCCGTGGCTACCTCAACAATAATTACGGCAGGACAGGTGAGTAATGCCTCCCTCTCGGTTTTTAGTTCCCTGCTTCCTCTTCCTCTCTTTGTTTACCCTTGGCTCTATTGTTCCGGGAATTTTAACTTAGTCATTCATCTTTATATTTGTTCACGCTGATCATCTCTTTAAAGAGCATAGCTCATGCAATATCCCTTTCCATTTTATCACTGTCTAATACATTTTAAAGAATGATTGATACTTCACAGTTATCTTGGTTTACAATAAATATTAATCTAAAATAGTAAACAAAGCCATGTAAGATATTTTAAGCTTAGAAGTTGATGGCAGCCCCTGTTGCCTCTCTCTCGTGGTTGTGGTAGACCGCGGATTTCGAATCTGTTTTGATATTGCCTTGATATAGCTTGCCCTAATACATGTCATACGTTATGAAGTAATGTGAAGGCAGTATTTGATATTTATATGACATGAGTGTCAAATTTGTCTATCCTTAAGTATGTATCAATGCAATTATTCATAGTTTGGTCTCATTGATCATAAATAAATACGTATTGGCAGCTCTATCCATATGGCAACACCAGTCGTACCGACTAATCTACTGTTTACTTACCCGGTACACAGGTAGGCTACTTTAGCGCAACAGCGTTCGTTCGTTCAACGTATACATATATTCCATCTTGATTTACATTTTCATAGTGCATTATTCGATAGCTTGCCCTAATTTCTACATTTCATTATTAAGCTTATGCTGCTCATACAATTTTTCATACCCCTCTTATAAATATCTGTCCATCCTTGTAACTGCTTTCACAGCCTGAAGTACTTAACAGAGATACTGAGAATCAATATGGTGGCCAGTGATCTGACCCCTGAAACTCTTTGACCGATTGTGTTATTCTATGGGTACCCCAATGCCTTATTCTACGTCACGAAAGGTCGGAAATGCCTCTTGCCACCACCGTCAAAAACACAAATTTATTTATATTTACCTTTATAAGAAACTCGGATGACTATTATTGCACATAAGAGGTATACTGTACACTAACATTTATGATAATGAGGATAGCTAACCATGGCTGACCATATGCGCAAGCACAGTTCAGGTCACTAGTGACGAAGTAATTAAGGAAATAGATAGACTAAAACCCCAGAAATCTCCAGGTCCAGATGAGGTGTATGCTAGGGTATTAACAGAATGCAAGGACGAATTAAGTTACCCATTAACTCACCTATTTAATAATTCACTAGCTTTAGGCTTAGTTCCTGTTTCATGGAAGCTCGCAAATATAATTCCGACATTTAAAATAGGTGATAAGTCCATAGCATCAAATTACCGTCCTATTAGTCTCACATGTTACGTAAGACTGTTAGGAGTAGTCAAATGTATTCATAGGGTTAACTCCAGACAGGAGTAATAGGACGTTTTGAGTTACGATCCTATATTTATGACAAAGGTTAACCTCTTATTCGATGTAGGTAGACTTAAGGTGTCTCCTATGAGCAATAGGTTACTGTAGGTTGTATGATGATTGTAGAAGTTGTAGTGTAGAGGCTGAGTTCTCTGCTTGTAGATTGATTGATTTAATAGATAGGTATAAAAGCTGCCACCACCGATTACCATATACCTATTATATATTGATAGATATAGGTAGAGGGAATATAATTAAAGATCTCTGATCCAAAACCACTTTGATATATTTAAGTAGCAATCTGAAAGATATACAGAAGTACTATAAAGTAATATAAGAGTAAACCCTAACTCAAGAGGGTATCTCTGGGTATATGTTATCACCCTGGATGTTCGATTCTATCTGCCTGCTCTCCCTATCTCTCACCTTCTCACCACCTCCAAGCCACACCTATAATTCACCTCCCGGTTACAAGATGGCTACCCGTGGTTACAAGATGGCATTGGAGAAAGTACAGGGAGTGTCATTTCAGCAGAATGTGTGTGACAGGATCTGACCAGACAATACGTCATAGGGGTGAATGATCTTCTGACCTCTGTAATGTAGTCCCCCATATAAATCTAGATACTGTAACTAAAACACCTTAAAATCAATTATAATCAATTATAAGATCAATTATAGGGAAATTGCTAGAATCAATTATTGCCAGGAAAATTAGAAATCACTTGGATATGTTAAAGTTAATAAAACCCTCTCAACATGGTTTCACTCCAGGACGATCCTGCCTAACAAATTTACTCAGTTTTTTCTCCGAGGTTTATGAAGCGGTAGATAACGACAAGTCATATGATATAGTTTACTTAGACTTCAGTAAGGCCTTTGATAAAGTTCCACATGAAAGGCTGTTAAGGAAGATAGAAGGACATAGTATTGGGGGGATGCTACTCAAGTGGATTAAGTCATGGCTGATTGGTAGGAAACCGAGAGTTAGTATAAATGGTGTAAAATCGGACTGGGGATTAGTTAAAAGTGGGGTCCCCCAAGGGTCGGTTTTGGGGCCCCTTCTGTTCATTATCTACATAAATGATCTTGACTCAGGCATAAAGAGTAGGATCAGTAAATTTGCTGATGATACTAAAATAGGTAGGATAATAGAGTCAGCTAGCGACAGGGAATG
Organism: Paralithodes platypus; assembly: GCA_032716605.1. Lineage (NCBI taxonomy): Eukaryota > Metazoa > Arthropoda > Malacostraca > Decapoda > Lithodidae > Paralithodes > Paralithodes platypus. Next base: position 4,333,667 of record CM064496.1, read on the forward strand.
TCTTCATAATGATCTCGATCACTTGCACGAGTGGTCCATAAATTGGCAGATGAGTTTCAATGCAGACAAATGTAAGGTATTAAGGATTGGAAATCGTAATTTAGATGCTAAATACAAACTAGACAATGTAGAATTGGATAACTCAGAGTGTGAGAAGGATCTGGGGGTGCTCGTTAGTAATGATCTGAAACCCAGAAAACAGTGTATAAGTGTTAGGAATAGGGCAAATAGCATTCTAGGATTCATATCTAGGAGTGTTAGCAACAGGACTGCTGAAGTTTTCTTAAAACTATACTTAGCTCTAGTAAGACCCCATTTAGACTATGCTGTTCAATTTTGGTGCCCTTATTATAGAAGAGGTTGGGTCGGTGGGCTTGCGACCCCCACCCGGAAAAAATATCTAAGCAAAGAAAAACGAACAAACAGCCTCGGATGCGGACGGAACCTACGTTGACGAACCACGACCGACTAAGGACATTCCTTCGGACATTCTGAGAATAGCTACGTGGAATGTTAGTGGCATGAATGATGGCACAAAAGAGAGAGAGGTTCTGGAAGTGTTAGTGAATGCCAGGCTGGATGTATGTGGAATGACAGAGACCAAATGGAAAGGTTCAGATGTGAGCGAGTGGGAGTGTGGAATGGGTGTGTGTGCTGGAGTGAGTGAAGGAACAGCGAGAGAAGGTGCACGTTTGTTTGTAAGTAGCAAATGGAAGGAATGTGTAAGAGAGTATGGGTCTGTGGGTTCAAGGATGGTGTGGGTGAGAATGAAAGTAGGAATACAAACGTGGGTGATTGTATGCGTGTATGCCCCGACAGAGGATATACTTGAAAGAAAGAAAGAGGAGTTCTGGATGAATATGGAGGCGTGCCTGGAGAAGTTTGACAAGAACGAAAGAATATTTCTGATTGGGGATATGAATGGTAAGGTGGGTGATAGGAAAGTTGAGGGAGTGGTGGGAGGGTGGGGGGTACCATCAGAGGTGAATGGGAATGGTAGTGCACTTGTGAACGTATGTGTGGGGAGGAGGCTGTGGATAGCCAACACCTTCTTCCGACACAGAATGATCCAGAGGTATACGTGGAAACGGATGTTGACGATGAAGGATAAGACAGTGGTGGAACGAAAGTCATTGATTGATTATGTATGTGTGGATGAACGAATGAAGAAATCTGTGATGGATGCTAGGGTGTATAGGGGTATTGGGGGGGGGGTCTGTCTGATCATTATGTAGTGGTAGCTAAGTTAGGATACAAAAGAAGTGGGTGAGGAGAGCTGGAGGGAGGCGAGAGGAGGGTGGAATGGTGAGGAGGGTGGAGAGGTTGCAGGAGGAGGAAGTCAGGGAGGAGTACAGGAGAGCAGTGGAAAGACGACTAGGTGGGTTCGACCTGGAAGTTATGGAGGAAGTGGAGGAGATGAGCAAGGTGTTTAAGGATGAGATCTGTGCAGCATGTGAGGAGGTGTGTGGAGTGAGGAGAAGAGGGAGGGGAGTGAAAGGTACAGCATGGTGGACAGAAGAGGTAAGAATAGCTGTGGAAGAAAAGAAGAGCATATAGAGAGTGGTTGGGTAGTAGAGGGAATGAAGATTTCGAGAGACAGAAACGAGCGAGGTATGTGGGGAGTAAGAGGGTGGTGAAGAGAGTAGTGAAGGAAAGTAAGAGAAGAGTAGATGAGGAATTTGGAAGGAATCTGAGTGTAAAATGGAGGGAGAGTAAGAAACTGTTCTGAAAAGAAGTCAAGAAAGTTAGGGAAGGTAGCAGGGGAAGCAGTAAGGGAGTGAAAGATAAGAATGGGAGAATGCTAGCCGAGAAGCAAGAGAGAGTCGAAAGATGGAGGGAGTACTTCAGTGAGTTGCTAAATGTAAGGAATGAAGAGCCAGCAAACATAGCTGGATATGGTATGGGAGGGAGAAGAAGAGAAGTAGTGGAGGAGGAGGTGGGGATCAGGAGGTCAGAAGTGTGGGAAGCCATGAAAAGAGTGAAGTTGGGGAAAGCACCAGGAACAGATGGAGTGTGTGGGGAAATGTTGAGGTATGGTGGTGAGATAGTGATAGAATGGGTATGCAAAATGTGCAAACTAGCATGGGAGAAGGGGAGTGCACCCGATGACTGGAAGACTGGCATAATAGTCCCCCTATATAAGGGCAAAGGGGAAAGAGGAGTGTGTGGTAACCACCGAGGAATATGTTGTCTTCTAAGCGTAGTAGGGAAGGTATACAGTTGGGTAGTGATAGTGAGAGTGAGAACGGAGAAATGGATAGGCGACGAGCAGGGAGGTTTTAGGAAGGGAAGAGGATGTGTAGATCAGATTTTTACCCTGAATTGTGTTGTGGAGAAATATCTGGAGAAGAAACAAAAAGTGTATGTTGCCTTTATGGACTTGGAGAAGGCCTATGACAGAGTGGATAGAGCAGGTTTGTGGAAAGTACTTAGAATATACGGAGAAGAGGGCAAGTTGCTGAAAGCAGTGAAGAGCATGTATGAGGGTGCAAGGCGGCAGTACGTGTGGAGAGTGAGCAGAGCGAGTTCTTTGACCTGAATGTTGGTTTGAAACAGGGGTGTGTGATGTCCCCGTGATTGTTTACTGTATATATGGATGGAGTCGTTAAAGAAATACTATCAAGAGCAGTGGATGTTGGTGTATCGCTGAAAAGGGAGGGAATTGAGTGGAAGCTACCTATACTGCTGTTTGCGGATGATACAGTTCTGATGAGTGATAATGAATGGAAGTTGCAGGGTCTGGTAAATGAGTTTGGAACAGTGTGCGAAAAACGGAATTTGAAGGTATATGCGGGGAAGAGCAAGGTTATGGTCTTCGAAAGGGGTGAAGTCACAGAGTGTGAGGTGAAGCTGAACGGTCAGGCTATGGAGATCGTCAACTCTTTTAAGTATCTGGGCAGTGTGTTGAGTAAAGATGGGACTATGGATGAAGAAGTGCGGGAGAGGGTACAACAGGGGAAGAGGGTTGTAAGAACGCTAAAAGCAGTAACAAAAAATAGGGTGGTCAGTATGGAAGTGAAGAAGTCCTTGCATGACAGTGTGGTAATCCCGACACTGACTTACGGAAGCAAAGCATGGACGTTGGTTGAGAGACTCAGACCAAGAGTGAGAGCAGTGGAAATAAATTACTTAAGGAGTGCGTGCGGAGTTACATGGAGGGATAGACGGACTAATGAGGAAGTAAGAAGGAGGTGTGGTGTGGAGGTATATGTGCTGGAAAGTGTGAAAAGGAACAACTTGAGATGGTTCGTCCATATGGAACGTATGGAAAGCGAGAGAATGACTAAGAGGGTGTACGAGAGCGAGGTGGAGGGACAGAGAGGGAGAAGTAGACCGAATGAGAGTGGAAGGATGGAGGGAGGAAGTACATTGGAAGTACAGTATCGTTGGGGATTCCATCCTACGAGGACAGGTCAAAGAGTTCTGCGACAGAGTCCCAAATCAACGAAAAAAAAATTGCATCCCAGGAGCTGGACTGGACGACATTGTGGAAGCCTTCGAAGATACCACAAAGGATGCAAATGAAAATACCCTTTTTGTCATCCATGCTGGTTCAAATGACGTCATGCGCACCAGATCCGAAGAGTTGATGGAGAAATATCGCAAGATGATCCAGCACTACAAAAACAAGTCAAGGAATATTATCATCTCAGGCATTCTCCCCAAGATCGACGCACCTGATAAATTCTACGACAAGGCCTTCAGCACAAATAGCCGACTAAAATATTTGTGTCTGAGGGAAGAAGTTGAATTCATTAACCTCTGGGACAACTTCTACAACCAGCCTACTCTGTTCCGTAAGGATGGCACTCATCTAAACCCTGTGGGTTCAGCACGTATGGGTCGTCTCCTACACGAAGCAGTCCGCAGCCATGGATAAAAAAACGCCATCAGAGAAGAAGCAGCAGTGACATAAATCATCCAACGCCAAGAAAAAACAGAGGCAACCGAGGACCAGCAGCGATAAGGACCGAAGACAGCGAGGACCGAGGACAGCCATGAACATAAATGTAGATCCGACAAGAACCAAAAATATTATTAAAGAGCGTTCCGTGAGTTCTAAAATAACAAATTTAAAGGTTTTCTATGCAAACGCTCGTAGCATACGCAATAAATTTTCAGATTTAGAGGAGCTAGTGTTTACAGAAAATGATGATGTGATTGGCATAACAGAATCTTGGCTCAATACAGAAGATAGAGACTTTTTAGCAGAGTATTCACTTCCCGGTTATGTAATGTTTGAGAAAAGCCGAATAAATCGAAATGGAGGTGGCGTTTTACTTTATATCAAAGAAAGTCTTAACCCTACCCTCTTGTCAAAACCTCAAATTGTGAACGTCGACGCATCTTTTGTGCTAATAAAGAATAATAAAGGTACAAAAATAATACTTGCATTAATATACAGACCTCCAGCTCAATCAGTGCAAACTGACCGAGAAATGTACGAACAAATTGCAGATGTAAGTAACTCACAAGATACCGTAATTTTTGGCGACTTTAATTTACCTGTGACCAAGTGGGGCGATACTCTTACTTCACACTCCGGACATGACTTGTATACGAACTTGCAAGAGAGTTCGCTTTATCAATTTGTTCGAACGCCGACCCGTGGTAATAACGTTCTTGACATTGTACTTGCAACAAAAGAAGAATTAATAGAGAATTTGAATGTTGGTGATGAATTCAGTAACAGCGACCATCATACGATAACTTTCACTTTAAAGTTTACTAGTAACGAACCAAATAGTAGCATCGAAAAAGTCCCTAATTTTAAGAAAGCAAACTTCCATAAACTTAGAGCTATGTTTAAAGAAACTGACTGGAGCTTTTTAATTAACAATAACGACATAAATACATCTTGGAAGATATTCGAAACCACTTACCTAAAAGCAGTGCAAGACTGCATACCATCGAAAATACGGCGTCCAGGCCATAATAATAAGCCCAAATGGTGGAATAAAGATATTTCAAACTGCCTGCTTGCTAAAAATTTTGCTAATGATATATTAAAATCCTCACAAAATGACGAAGAACGGGTGAAATTTGTAGAGCTACGACGCAAAGCCAAAAAGTTAATTAAGCAAAGTAAAAAGACCTTAGAGTTACATATTGCGAATCAAAGTAAAACAAACCCGAAAGAATTCTATAGTTATATCAGAAAGTAGTTACTTCAACTGTTGGACCGTTAGTCGATGAAAATGGAGAATACACCAAAGACGAAGTACAAATGAGTAATGCCCTCAATACCTTCTTTGCATCAGTTTTTACAACAGAAGACCTCAGTGATATCCCTACACCATCGCCGATTCAGATTGATAATTCAGATGTTCTAAGCAATATCACCGTTACAGAGAGAGAAGTATTGAATTGTTTAGATAAACTCAAGGTAAATAAAACGCCTGGACCTGATACAATCTCGCCTAGAGTTCTGAAGGAAGCTAAGGATGAGCTCTCCAAACCACTGACATTACTATTCAATAAATCCTTGCAGTCTGGAACTATGCCTGATCAGTGGAAGCTAGCCAACGTAACACCGATATTAAAAAAAAGCAGCAAATCCCTACCCAGTAACTATCGTCCAATTAGCTTAACCTCAGTTGTATGTAAAATGCTAGAAACGGTCATACGAGACAGACTCGTAAATCACTTAGAGGAAAATAACATACTTAAAGATACTCAACACGGCTTTCGTAAAAAACGTTCCTGTTTAACAAACCTCTTAGACTTCTTCCACGATATCCTCAACCTCTACAATGAGAGTAAAGCTGTAGATATTATATACCTTGATTTTCAAAAGGCCTTTGACAAAGTTCCCCACAAACGTTTACTGCTAAAACTAAAAGCGCATGGAATACAAGACGGTGTGTTGAAATGGATAGAAAATTGGCTCAGCGACAGAAAGCAAAGAGTAGTCATAAACGGTAAGGTATCTAAATTGACCAATGTAAGTAGCGGGGTACCCCAGGGATCGGTACTAGGACCAATTATCTTTCTAATTTACATCAACGACATAGATGAGGGCCTCACCTGTACTCACCTGTATAGGGGAGGTGTGGTGGAGTGGTCTTGCCACTGGCCTGGTAATCCAAAGGTCCCGGGTTCAAATCCCGATGTATCAATGGGAAGATATTATTGGGATGGAATTTGTGCTGTACCTGGTATCAGTGCATTACCACAAGCCCACCGAAACGTCAATAAAATACCCTCATTGTTCCCTGATTTAAATAGCACTGTATGAATATTCCCATATTCAAAATATGCTATAGGGGTGCAATGCCTGGTGAGTTATCTGCTCAACAGGTGGCGTTGTGTGTGTGTAAGTGTGAGAGTCCGAGTGTAGGGGGTGAGACAGTGAAGCACGGGAACGAGGTGGCTTCAGAGATGGGGTCGTTTCGGGCCATGAGTGAGCACTGTGCGTCATGTGAAGGCAAGATGGCAGGTGCTCGTTGTACTCTACGTGCTTCACATGTCTCACTCCCTAGACTGGAACAAGACCTCACGGGCTTCACTGTTCATTGTAAAGCGGTGAATGTTAAGGCTCTCAGCCTATGCCCGAGAGAAAGTAAGTTGGAATATAGAAAAAAAAAAAAAAAAAAAAAAAAAATCTCAAAATTTGCTGACGATACAAAAATTGCAAATAGCGTACTCTCAAAAGAACAAGTTGACGATATGCAACACAATCTAGATAAATTGTCATGTTGGGCCCAAATTTGGCAAATGAGTTTCAATGCGGATAAATGTAAAGTACTACATATCGGATACCTAAATGAGAAAGCAAACTATTCGATGAATGGCACTCCGCTTAAGAATGTAAACAGAGAAACCGATCTGGGAGTAACAATATCGAGTAACCTAAAACCGAGTCAACAATGTTCAGAAGTTGTTAAGAAGGCAAACAAAATAATTGGCTTTATAGGCAGGTCATTTGAGCATAAATCCAAAGAAGTTATCCTAACCCTTTACAATTCCTTAGTCCGCCCTCTTCTGGAATACTGCGTTCAATCCTGGTGCCCTTATTACCAAAAAGATATAAACAAGCTAGAACGAGTTCAACGTAGAGTTACCAAAATGATACCTAGCCTAAAGAACAAACCATACGAAGAGCGTCTTAGAGAATTAAATCTATTTCCTTTAACCCAGCGCAGATTAAGAGGTGACTTAATTCAAGTGTTCAAAATCATCAAAGGCATCGACAATATGAACTGTAGTAAGTACTTCACTATCGACCAATCTAATTGCACGCGGGGAAACGGTTGCAAAATTATTGGTAAATCTTTTAACTCACACGAATCTAAGAATTTCTTCTTCAATCGAGTTGTCAACTTGTGGAATGGGCTTCCCCGAAACGTTATAGACTGCATCACCGTTGATTCATTTAAACTCCGCTAGACAAATATCTCGCTTCAAACCCGCGACTGACTGCGTTTGTAAATGAATAACTTTATTTTATCCCCCCCTCAGTTACTAACCCATCTGTCCCCTACTAACTTCCTAATCCTGCCACATTAGTTCCAGGGCAGTAATTCCCTTTCCAATGTTCCCTTACCCACTCTAAACCACTGTTTGGACACTTGATCCTCAGTGTTTTGGAGGACAAGCAACCTAGAAGGGTCACTATATCTGTTGTTGCTTGATTTCCTTTGTACTCCTTTGTACTTATACATGAACGAAGGCGGTGCTGGATGGGGGGAGGGGCGTCGATTGACTGGGGACAGAGGTGCATGGGGGCGGTTCATTCGTGGCCACCACTTTGGGGATCACGGCGTCAGGCAATAGATAGATAGATAGATATCGACCCTTTAGAGGCAGTCCAAAGAAGAATGACCAAAAAGATACATAATATTAGAAATGTATCGTATGAAGGAGAGGTTGAAAGTCTTAGGCCTGCACTCACTAGAGAGACGGAGATGTAGGGGAGACATGATAGAGGTATTTAAATAGATAAAAGGTTTAAATAAGGGCGATATAGATGATGTATTAAAGCTAAAGAACGGCGACATAACCCGCTCAAATGGTTTCAAGTTAGATAAGTTTAGATTTAGGAAAGATATAGGAAAGCACTGGTTTGGAAATAGAGTTGTTAACATGTGGAATGCACTGCCCAGAACAGTAATTAGCTCAGAAACAGTTGAAAGCTTTAAGCATAAGGTGGATTCCCATATGGGTGATATGGGCTGGGTGTGAATGGGAGCTGCTTCATGTGGGCCGCATGGCCATATGCAGTTTCCCGCGATCTTATGACCTTATGTTGTTATGTAATTGGGGTTGGGTGTGACAGGGATCTGCCTTGTGTGGGCCGATCGGCTTTTTGCAGACTTCCATTTTCTTATGTTCTTATCTCAGGAAGACGCACCTACGTCTTCCTGGGATACTTAAGACCCTTTGTGACCATCAGGGGAGTTTACAAACGTTTAGTTTAGTTTATTTATTTATTTATTTATTTTTTTATTTATTTTTTTCAAACCCGGGAATTGTCTTTGAGCGAGCTTATTGGCAGAAACATATTATTGGAGAGTTAATTATGAGATATGGAGTATTTGTTTATATATGTATATATGTATTAAGCAGCATCTTAGGAGCCTGAAAGGGTTAAGAGGGTAGTGGTTCTTGTTTGGTGTACTTATTTATTAATGTATTTACTTTATTATTGACCGTAAGAGGACTAGACATGGTCTCTGTTGAATTCGGTGAAAATGTTCATCGCAGATCATGAAAGATGGCGCCCATGAGGTTCTGGGGTCTCGTTGGTGTGGTAGGCAATGGTTGGTGTCTCTGGTGAAGATATGGTGGTGTTGGAAGCTTCTTTGATGTATCTGTAGACCATGGTGTAGATGGTTCACGGGGTAACTTGACTGAACCTAATACTCTTTCATATATTAAACCATACAAATCTAACACACTATACCAGTGTTCGATTTGAACGTGCCTGCCTATATGTTCACGAATAATTCATGATATGATTAATCTGGGGAGAAATTTGAGGAAAAGGAGAGAGAAAGGGGAAGTAATGGTTACCCCTGACGAAGGGCAGGAAGGGTTCTGGAGACACTTGGAGAGAGAGTATGAGTGATGGTGTGTCATAGGTTGAAGGGAAGGAGGGAAGGAGGAGGGAGGGGACCAAAGGGGTAACATCATTAATCATTATCAAGTATATACAACCTACTGACGGCTGATTCATACCTTCTCTCTCATCTTTAGCCCCACTCCCCCCTTAAGAGTGATGGGGTGACGTAGGTTGAAGGGAAGGAGGGAAAGAGGGGGAGGGGACCAAAAGGATAACATCATCAATCACTACCAAGTATAACCAATCTACTGACGTTACCTTTATACTTAATGAACCTATTGGATTCTACACGGTCATAGTTCCATTCAGTAGTTTTTCCATAACTCAAGTATACAAACATTATCAACATGTATACATTAATATATTATGTTTCACTCACTATATCTAAGACTACAATTTATAATATTTTATATATAATAATATATCTTAATAGTTACTGAAATAACGGAAAAAGAAGAAAAGCCTCCTCAACAACAACCGGCAGAATGCAGAATTGCAGAGATAAAGGAACAACCGAAAATAGGGGAGTTACCCAGATTAAATAAAGGGAAGAAAAGGAATCAGTCATCCCTATTAAAATAAACTAGCCCAACCCCCCTACCTGTGCCCCCTCTAGGGTCCCCCAAAGGGTACCGGCTAATCTACCTCCTTCACCCAAAAGAAAATGGCCGACATACCTTCAGGCACCCGATCTGGACTACGATGAAGAGATGTTTATGCAATCAAGGCATCAACCACCTCCTTGCTGTGCAATGCAACTCTACTACGACCACCGCTACAACAACGCAGAGATGGAGAAACAATTACCTTTTCAGTATCCTTCTTAATAAATATTCCTTTCCATAAACACAACCAAATGTATGTAATTACACAACACACTAAATTAATTTTTACTCATTCCTATACACCCTTTCCTCCTTGTATATAATTTTAATAGATAAAGCATGTGTCTACCCATATAACTATATGTGCATTGTATTTTTAAGAATGTTAATAACCAGAGCAATATTCAAAACTATTTTTCATGTCCTTTTATACCTCGAGAAGCTCTGCCCGTGATTAATAATTAAATCGTAATATTACCTGACCGAACCAAGGTTTGGTAGGGAAAAATTGAGGCTAGTCTTGATGGCACATTAGCTTCGGCATAAGTAAAACGTGAAGACAGCTGGGGCTTGGTGGCACATTACCTTCGGGATATGTAAAACGTGAAGCCCTAACTCAATTTCGGAAGTACTGCCGTAGGGGCAAGCTATTCTCCCCTTAAAGTATGACGGAGGTGTGCCACGAGTGAGGAGCGAGGATACTGCTGGGAGAGTGTGACGGAGGTGTGCCACGAGTGAGGAGCGAGGATACTGCTGGGAGAGTGTGTGTGTGTGTGTGTGTACAAAGGAGTACAAAGGAAATCAAGCAACAACAGATCTAGTGACCCTTCTAGGTTGCTTGTCCTCCAAAACACTGAGGATCAAGTGTCCAAACAATGGTTTAGAGTGGGTAAGGGAACATTGGAAAGGGAACTACTGCCCTGCCACTAACGTGGCAGGACTAGGAAGTTAGTAGGGGACATATGGGTTAGTAACTGAGGGGAGGATAAAGTTATTCATTTACAAACGCAGTCAGTCGCGGGTTTGATGCGAGATATTTGTCTAGGCGGAATTTAAATGAATCAACGGTGCTGCAGTCTATAACGTCTCGGGGAAGCCCATTCCACAAGTTGACAACTCGATTGAAGAAGAAATTCTTAGATTCGTGCGAGTTAAAAGATTTACCAATAATTTTGCAACCGTTTCCCCGCGTGTAATTAGATTGGTCGATAGTGAAGTACTTACTACAGTTCATATTGTCGATGCCTTTGATGATTTTGAACACTTGAATTAAGTCGCCTCTTAATCTGCGCTGGGTTAAAGGAAATAGATTTAATTCTCTAAGACGCTCTTCGTATGGTTTGTTCTTTAGGCTAGGTATCATTTTGGTAACTCTACGTTGAACTCGTTCTAGCTTGTTTATATCTTTTTGGTAATAAGGGCACCAGGATTGAACGCAGTATTCCAGAAGAGGGCGGACTAAGGAATTGTAAAGGGTTAGGATAACTTCTTTGGATTTATGCTCAAATGACCTGCCTATAAAGCCAATTATTTTGTTTGCCTTCTTAACAACTTCTGAACATTGTTGACTCGGTTTTAGGTTACTCGATATTGTTACTCCCAGATCAGTTTCTCTGTTTACATTCTTAAGCTGAGTGCCATTCATCGAATAGTTTGCTTTCTCATTTAGGTATCCGACATGTAGTACTTTACATTTATCCGCATTGAAACTCATTTGCCAAATTTGGGCCCAACATGACAATTTATCTAGATTGTGTTGCATATCGTCAACTTGTTCTTTTGAGAGTACGCTATTTGCAATTTTTGTATCGTCAGCAAATTTTGAGATTGTGCAGGTGAGACCCTCATCTATGTCGTTGATGTAAATTAGAAAGAGAATTGGTCCTAGTACCGATCCCTGGGGTACCCCGCTACTTACATTGGTCCATTTAGATGCCTTACCGTTTATGACTACCCTTTGCTTTCTGTTGCTGAGCCAATTTTCTATCCATTTCAACACACCGTCTTGTATTCCATGCGCTTTTAGTTTTAGCAGTAAACGTTTGTGGGGAACTTTGTCAAAGGCCTTTTGAAAATCAAGGTATATAATATCTACAGCTTTACTCTCATCGTAGAGGTTGAGGATATCGTGGAAGAAGTCTAAGAGGTTTGTTAAACAGGAACGTTTTTTACGAAAGCCGTGTTGAGTATCTTTAAGTATGTTATTTTCCTCTAAGTGATTTACGAGTCTGTCTCGTATGACCGTTTCTAGCATTTTACATACAACTGAGGTTAAGCTAATTGGACGATAGTTACTGGGTAGGGATTTGCTGCCTTTTTTGAATATCGGTGTTACGTTGGCTAGCTTCCACTGATCAGGCATAGTTCCAGACTGCAAGGATTTATTGAATAGTAATGTCAGTGGTTTGGAGAGCTCATTCTTAGCTTCCTTTAGAACTCTAGGCGAGATTGTATCAGGTCCTGGCGTTTTATTTACCTTGAGTTTATCTAAACAATTCAATACTTCTCTCTCTGTAACGGTGATATTGCTTAGAACATCTGAATTATCAATCTGAATCGGCGATGGTGTAGGGATATCACTGAGGTCTTCTGTTGTAAAAACTGATGCAAAGAAGGTATTGAGGGCATTACTCATTTGTACTTCGTCTTTGGTGTATTCTCCTTTTTCATCGACTAACGGTCCAACAGTTGAAGTAACTACTTTTTTCTTTCTGATATAACTATAGAATTCTTTCGGGTTTGTTTTACTTTGATTCGCAATATGTAACTCTAAGGTCTTTTTACTTTGCTTAATTAACTTTTTGGCTTTGCGTCGTAGCTCTACAAATTTCACCCGTTCTTCGTCATTTTGTGAGGATTTTAATCTATCATTAGCAAATTTTTTAGCAAGCAGGCAGTTTGAAATATCTTTATTCCACCATTTGGGCTTATTATTATGGCCTGGACGCCGTATTTTCGATGGTATGCAGTCTTGCACTGCTTTTAGGTAAGTGGTTTCGAATAACTTCCAAGATGTATTTATGTCGTTATTGTTAATTAAAAAGCTCCAGTCAGTTTCTTTAAACATAGCTCTAAGTTTATGGAAGTTTGCTTTCTTGAAATTAGGGACTTTTTCGATGCTACTATTTGGTTCGTTACTAGTAAACTTTAAAGTGAAAGTTATCGTACGATGGTCGCTGTTACTGAATTCATCACCAACATTCAAATTCTCTATCAATTCTTCTTTTGTTGCAAGTACAATGTCAAGAACGTTATTACCACGGGTCGGCATTCGAACAAATTGATAAAGCGAACTCTCTTGCAAGTTCGTATACAAGTCATGTCCGGAGTGTGAAGTAAGAGTATCGCCCCACTTGGTCACAGGTAAATTAAAGTCGCCAAAAATTACGGTATCTTGTGAGTTACTTACATCTGCAATTTGTTCGTAAATTTCTCGGTCAGTTTGCACTGATTGAGCTGGAGGTCTGTATATTAACGCAAGTATTATTTTTGTACCTTTATTATTCTTTATTAGCACAAAAGATGTGTCGACGTTCGATGTGTCTGGGGTCCCCCTCGATTACGTCGGACTCATTTGCTACGCGTGACCAGATCTCTTATGGGTTACGTCACCTATACCTTCATCCAAAACCTAAGTAGTGCTCGTTGTATAAAGTGTTTGATTTAAATATTGCGAAGGGTGATTAAGATATGCAGTGTTCAATTTAACTTAAATACCAGAGATTGTCGATTCTCTTCATATTTGCTATCGCCCCTCGTGTTGAGGGGCATCGTGTTGAGGAACATTACACACTCTATTTGCAGGGATTGATATATGTATAATTCTGGGAATATATATCTCTTATATTCTATATCTGAGCTATACATATATTCGTTCAGGATATATATACATCGCACTACAAGTAATTTATTGTGAACACCCAGCAGATCTTAATTTTGTGTTTCTTGTTGGCTAGGTACGTGAACATAAAATAAGTGTACACAGAGAGAGTTCTTATCGTGTTCTAGTAGAACTGTGTAAAGAGATTCGCTCCCTGACCTCAACATCAGGTCTAGCTTGATTTATTATGGATTTAAATTCCTGTCAGACCTACGTCGCACTTAACCTGCGGCGAGGCGATTTTAGCCAAGCGTACTGGCTCGTGTAATTATTTCTTATTGAATTAAATTATTATTCAATATTGCAACTCTTTGAGTTGATTAAGATTTATACCTTTTATTATATGAATTAACTTACTAGTTATTCAGACCTCGGTTGATATCCTAATTTCCATAGCAAATATATTTTGTGAGTATTCATCGCAGTAACTTTGATCTACCTTTGTCGGCTAATCTTTTAGCGGTTGCCAGTTACCTTCAGGATATTAATTATTATTTTCGAGACCAAACTCTGTGTTATTTATATTGTGATTCTCGAGTAACTTACTACATTAATATTTTATGAATTTGATCCACGAGTTCATATTTATTCCCAATATTATGTGAACGTTTATTCACAGTGATCTATATCCATTATTGTGATCAATAGTCCTTCAAGCTCATTTCCTTATAGATGAGACTTGATTTATGTCACATATGTACCCTAGCTACTAAGAAATAAAACGTGTGAACCGAAATTGTGTATTCTGTGACTTTGGGAGAGATTGATATCCTTGTTATATTATCCGAGGCAGTGATGAGCCGTTGATATATTCAGGTTCTCAGCTTGACGATAGTGAAAATAACGAACCATTATCAATGCAGTAAAAAATATATTACTCGCATAACAGTTACAGTAAATATAAAATGGTATATTGGGGATGCAGACTTTTTTCAGGCAGATACTGACTGATATATCTCATATTTTTCATGGGTTTTTCATCAGTCTTTCTGCAAGTAATTCATAGTATCACCAACCCACTAAATAACTTATAAATAAACCTAATTAATGAAACTAATGAATACATGTGGTACTCCAAGGATTCCAACCTTGGATACTCACAACGAAATTCCGCGCACATGCATTACGCTATCATGACTAGACGACAAAATTATACGACACATGCAATAAAGGCGGCCTTGGCACTGTGTGTGTGTGTTGGGGGGTGGGGTGGGGGGGTAGTGCTAACGTGTGTTCGATGTTTGTCGTCACTCGTCCGTCATCCCGCGGGTCATTAACCATACAGTATAAGTCAACACGGTGAACCCCTGGTGGTGTTGTTTGTTGTTCTATAGCTCCTCTCACTGGAAACATTAATTAGTCAAACAACGTCAATAATCTGTCTGGTTCATTAACCCTCTCACGACCATTGACGCAGAGGTTGCCAGATTAGCAATAATAAATAGAGTTCTCTCACTCTTATAATTACCTCTCCAAAATTAGTTTTCTACCCACAGCTAACTCAAAGACAACTGCAGAGGTTAAAGTAACTAAACTAAAGGTTTCTAAATACCCCTGATGGTAACAAAGGCTTTAAAGTATCCCTAATAGGCTCAAAATTGCGTCAAGAACGTGAGAGGGTTAATAATCTAATTTATTAATTTCGCTCCCAACACCAATCACCTCCCAATGCAATTAATGAAAGCATGTGATCCTACCGGGATTCGAACCTGGGTTACCACATACAGATCTTAAACACTAACCATGATTACACCACCAAGACAGTTAGGTATCCATTAACTCCACATCCACACATGGGGAGATTGTAGGCACCAATCGAGCAGGGTAGTACTCAGTGGAAGCCACATAAGCATATAATAAGGAATTACTGTTTAATTTGTCTGACTTCCTCCACTGTTTCTATTTGTGCCTCACCTACATAGAGAGTAATCCAGCTAACTCTCACAAACCCTTCCTCCTATTAATTTCACTACACTTAACAAGCGCACCACACTTCAAACCAACACACCTATATTACCTTTAACGTGACTTGATGTTGGCTCTCTATCACTCTTTCAACTTTCGGGTGCGGTGGTGTGTGTGTGTGTGGGGGCGGGGGGGGGGCTTGTTGCAGGCTTCTTTGCCTTTTGTATCCTTCATGCACATAGACAAAAAGCAGTCATTGAGCGTGACTACTATGTTGGTCTACAGTACAGTTGGTCTGACGATAATGTGAAGGAGTTTTGTAGTTACTAGTATAGATTTTTTTTTTTTTTAACCCTCTAACGCATTTAAGGCGCAGAGGTTGCCAGATTAGCAATAAGAAATAGAGTTCTCTCACTCTTATAATTACCTCTCCAAAATTAGTTTTCTGCCCACAGCTAACTCAAAGACAACTGCAGAGGTTGAATTAACTAAACTAAAGGTTTCTAAACATCCCTGATGGTAACAACGGTTTTAAAGTATCCCCAATAGGCTCAACATTGCGTCATATGCGTGAAAGGGTTAAGTTGAGAAAAGTTCTGGCTTTCTAAAACTCTTCAAATAGATAAAGCTGTGGACTAAGTTAAGGATATATATGTTTGTTCTATGTGGATGAGGGAGAAAAAAGCAAAACTGCCTGAGACGAGAGCCTCCCCCAGAGTAGAAAGAGTGACAGGGCCAAAATGAATGAATGTTCGAGCCAAAATGTCTGGACACACGGAGTTAATTTAAGCAATTTAAGTCATAGGCTGAGATAAAGTTCCAGAACTCAGCTATTGAATAGAAAAATGATTGGGAGTGTAGTTTCACTCTTGGGTTGGAGAGTTGCACAGAGTAGAGGTGGGACTAATTTGTTTACGTGCTTTCCTCCCGTACTACCATCACCATAGCTCTCCTCTGTCATCACTCTCATCACTTTACCAAACCATCACCTCCATCAACAATGCCATTTGTCTTTCCCTCTCTTATATATCAAGATTAATTCGATTTTCCATAACTCATGATTGAACTGGAAGTAATATACGCTTGACTGACGAATACTTGATCAGATAAATTAGTTACTTTGGGTTGTTTATCGTAGATTATATACAGTAATATAAAGTTATTGTATTATATGATATTCAAAGTTTGCACTACGTTTTGTGTGACCTGGTCGTAAGCATTCTTCAATAGACAGTTTAAATTTTTTTTTTTTTTTTTTTTTTTTTTTAATAAATAGATTCTGTGTACTGGGACGTGAAGTGTACGTCCCAGTCTACGCAAGAAGGGCAATTGAGCATATAAATATGCATCTACATCTATCTATATATTTATCTATCTATCTAATTATCTATCTAATTATATAACTATCTGTCTGTATGTCCTTCTGTCTGTATATCTGTGTGTCTATCTATTTATCTATATAGCTAGCTAGCTATCTATCTATATATATTTATCTAATATTTTCTAAGTAATCTCAACGAGCGATATTTTCCTTTTCAAATTTCCTATAATCTCTAATGATTGGGATAGCTTGCTTTGACGATGATGTTGATTGGGATAGCTTGCTTTGACGATGATGTTGATTGCAGTGAATGAATAATGGAAAACAGATACTATTTTGGTAATTTTATGTCCATTATTTTATAGACATAATTTTGTTAGATTATGCACTGAGCTTTATCTGTATATTATCACAACTTTACCTTCATTTTAATGTGTAAATCTTAGTTCACTAAGATATATGTTTGTCCAAGGTAGTGCAAGGAACAAAATAAATTATGATACAAAAGATAGGAAGGGAAATTGGTATTTGTCGGCTGCTGAGTTCATTAATCTTTTGGTTCGAAGACGCTATTCAGTGTGCAGTTGTGTTTGAGTACATATGATTTGCTTGATATCCAGTATTCCATAAATGGATATATAATCGTAGTCATTTACTTATCCTTTAACTGTCTTGATGGTGTAATGGTTAGAGTGTTAAGATCTGTATGTGGTAACCCAGGTTCGAATCCCACTCTTTCATTAATTTCATCGGGAGGTGTTTGGTGTTGGGAGTGAAATTAGTCAATCCGATTATTACTAAGACCGGCGAAATATCGAATAACATACGAAAACCGTTCACAAATGTTTGTGTTCTAATTGAGTTTGTTTGAGTGATCTGTAGTATTATAAGCTTGATTAATATACTATAGTTATTCTGGGTTGGGCAGAAATCGTAACCTATTATCCTCTGTAACTTAAAAAAGGGCTAGAGCGAATGAGCTGTCGATTTATACACATATATTCCCTAGCCAAGTCTTCCTATTTGGTAGAAATATTAGCTCGATTACTCTAGTCCTTTTTGAGTTATGAGAGGTTAGAGGTTACCATTTCTGCCCAACCCAGAATGAACTGACTATAACCTATAATTAGTTTAGGTTGAGGGCTGGTCCAATCCAGAGTGAGGTTTGACATCCTCTACCCAACCTTTACTGTTTCTGACTGTCTCTTTTAATGTCCTACTTTTTCTTCCGGGGGCAAGTGGTTAGGAATCCTCCTCCCCTTGTAAAATTCATCTACTAGACGAGACAGAGTAAGGGGCGAGGGAACGCGAATGTGTTTCCGGACCCTAGGCATTCGTATTTTAAATGTTGGGTTTACACATAGGGAAAAGGGTGACCGGGAAACACAATGCCGTTTTTCTGGATCCCCTTCTCCCTCATGTTTAGCATCATTAGTTTTCAGATTTTATGACGTTCGGGTCATTAGTTTGGTGATTTTAAGATCTTTCGCCCCATTACTCAATATTAAGATTTCGTGTAACTTAGGTGTCGATTTTTCCCTGGCGAGCGAAAGCGAGACTGTTATTTTAATTAAGAGGAACCGGCCTTTGGCTGGGACAATTTTCTATCGAAAAATTTACAAATTGATCTTGAAGGAGGGTCTTGGGGGGGGGGGGGGGGGGAGGGGGGGGGGGGAAGCTTGATGGGAGTATGGGGAGGAAACTGCAAAACAAAAACAAAATATATATATATATATATATATATATATATATATATATATATATATAAATGAACCAATAAATACGGCCATCCCCCCTTAACCTTAACAGGAACACCCCGCCTAGAGAGAACATCGGTGGTGGTCGTGCAGCAAAGTAGATGGGAAGATATAAGGTTAATTGTCCACTTGCGAGTTTCGTTCTATAAAGGAAGTTGGAGCTGTAGACATCGATAACTAACAGAATTATCACCTAAATTACGGTTGTAGTGCTTATATAAATACATAAAACCCAATTCAACATACATAAAACCCAATTCAACATACATAAAACCCAATTCAACATACATAAAACCCAATTCAACATACATAAAACCCAATTCAACATACATTTTATCCATTGGAACCTGCATTATTATTGTATTTCTGTTTAATATCAATGTTTATGGCTCCAACTTCCTTATAGCCTGAAACTCGCAAGAGGTCAATTCATGATCGATATATTATTACTCAGACTGTAATAATATGGGGCGTTTCCTTATAGAGGGGAGGTCGTGATGATCACAGCAAACTTTTGATAGATACTTCAATTTCTTCCATCTCTGTCATATTATTATCATTAATAATATGGTAGAGCAAACCTTGTTGCGTTTAATGCTTCCAAAACCTAATTTTTCCATCTACCTACCCGTCCGGAACTCCCAGTGGACTACCCCTTATACTTCTACAATACTAAAGTCAACCCTTCATCTTCTCTCAGTATTATCGGTGTCTCTTTTTCTTCTGATTTCTCTTGGAAGGACCATATTACCACTTTTCCTAAAACGGCTTCCCAGAAGCTGGGTGTGCTTAACCGCCTCCGGGGGTACTTTACTCTGCACAGCTTCTTGCTCTGTACAAGGGCACAATGCATCCATGTATTGAGTATTGTTCGCATGTGTGGGGAGGATCCTCTCAAACAGTACTCAAGTCCACTCTCCGATTCTCTGCAATGTCTCTCTCTCTCTCTCTCTTCGCCGCAAAGTTGCATCTCTCTCGCTATTCTATCGCTATTACAATAATCAGTGTTCCTCAGAGCTCTCTCAGTGTATACAACCTCCTCTACGTAGGGTACGTAGCACCCGTCTTACAACACAATCTCACCCCTACTTTGTGCAACTCTCCAACCAAAGAGTGTAACGATACTCCCAATCTTTCTTCTATTCAACAACTGAGCTCTGGAACTCTCTCCCTGAATCCATCTTTCCTTCATCCTATGACTTAAATTGCTTCAAACTCCGTGTGTCCAGACATTTTGGCTTGAACCTTCCTTGATTTTGGCCCCGTCACTCTTTCAACTCTGGCACTCGTCACAGGCAGTTTTGCCTTTTGTCTCCCTCGTCCACTTAAAAAAGATAATAATCAACCTATGTAGGATAAGTGATCAAATTCAATCACGCGAGGGATAACAAATTTGGACTTATTATCTCCCAAAGCACTGAGCCCCACAAAGGGTTAAGTGATCTATAACACTTATAATAATGTTACTGAAGCTTAACGTTGTACTTCCTTCCTTGGCAATCAAGTAGAGACCCGGTGTGGTTGTTCGCCCCACTGGTTGTAAAACATATCAACCCGTTAAACCGGTGTCACACGAGCGCATTTTCCGGCAATTTTCGATGAGCAAGTTTTTATCTAGTACGATTTTGAGGATTTTTCGCATTGGAATCGGAAACTAGATCGAAGGTAGATTATGTTAGGTAGTTTATTTCTTATGGCACTTATATTATCAAGCTGCCAGAGGACAATTGCTCGTAAAATTTGATGGAAAAATCGCTCGTGTGACACCGGCTTTAGTTACGACCGCCGCGCTATAGTTTATTACTCCACACTCCGCTTACCTTGTGTTTAGTAAAGCCGGTATCACAACAGCACTTTCTCCTTCAATATTTATCCTCAACACTGGTCTGGCAGCTTATGAGGTCAACATTTTAAATATTTATGCTACCTAAATTCATACACCATTAGTCTAGTGTTTGTTGTTGTTTCCCAGACTGGCTGATCGAGCAGTCCCAAGTCTGGTTGACCGAAGCCATCCAAATGCTCGGGCCCCCAAAGGGGCCAAGGTGAGATGAGATCTGTCTATGAGAAGGCAGCGGGGGAGAGGATCATCAGCCCAAGGGCTTGCACCCCTGGGCTAATGCCCCCACCGTCCACAACCCTCCTTGTAGTGCCACCCAATCAGGCGATCTCGCCAGCACCTACAAGGAAATGTAGGACAGGAAAAGTGACCGTCTAGTTTCCGATACCGGTGCAAAATGTTCCAGAGATGTTGTCAGAAAAATGTTGATTATCCGATGTTGACTATAAAAGCTCTCGTGTGATACCGGCTTAAGGGGGGTTGGGGTGAAAGGAAGGGTTTTAGCAGGGTTACCAAATCAAGTCCGTTATATAGTAAATAAAAACCGAAAATCGCTAGAATAATACCAAAATCTCTAGCACATTAATCTAAAATAGCTCAAATCTCCAGAATATCGGTAAAATTCATGTCACTAGATGTAAAAACTTACCGCTAGATCGAAGTATAAATCTCTAGATCTAGCGGAAAGGTGCTAGATTATCAACACTTCATAGGGAAGGAATAGAGGCTGAAACTTAATGGGAGATGGCCATAATTATGTGCTTATCTATTTAACTGTTTATGATTATTTTAGTTTCCTCCCTAGAACTCCATCAATCTTAAAAAAAACACACCCCCAAGACTCTCCTTATAGGTATATTCTCTACAGCAGGTGTAAACCAGAACCAACCTGTGAGTTACGACCCCTCCTCCCACCCTGTTAGTGAGTTACGACCCCTCCTCCCACCCTGTTAGTAAAGTCGGTATATATCACACGAGTCCGGCGATTTTAACACCTTTCGCCTCATTTCGTTATCAAGTTTAAGATCTTTCATACTATTTAGGTGTCGAGTATTTCGTGGCGAGCGATAGCGAGCCTGCAATTTTAGGAGGAACCGGCATACGGCCGGGAAATTTTTCTCCCGAAAAATGTACTAATTCATCTATATTCAAGAGGGATCTTGGGGATGTTATTATTAAGCTTGATGGAGGTCTAGGGAGGAAGTACTAAATCAATAATAACAAGATGAATGAATAAGCACCCCCCTACTGCCTTCCTTGGCAGTAAAGTACAGAGCTCAGGTGTATATAACAGCTCAGGTGTATATAACAGCTCAGGTGTATATAACAGCTCAGGTGTATATAACAGCTCAGGTTTATATAACAGCTCAGGTGTATATAACAGCTCAGGTGTATATAACAGAGCTCAGGTGTATATAACAGCTCAGGTGTATATAACAGAGCTCAGGTGTATATAACAGCTCAGGGGTATATAACAGCTCAGGTGTATATAACAGAGCTCAGGTGTATATAACAGAGCTCAGGTGTATATAACAGAGCTCAGGTGTATATAACAGCTCAGGTGTATATAACAGCTCAGGTGTATATAACAGCTCAGGTGTATATAACAGCTCAGGTGTATATAACAGCTCAGGTGTATATAACAGCTCAGGTGTATATAACAGAGCTCAGGTGTATATAACAGCTCAGGGGTATATAACAGCTCAGGTGTATATAACAGAGCTCAGGTGTATATAACAGAGCTCAGGTGTATATAACAGAGCTCAGGTGTATATAACAGAGCTCAGGTGTATATAACAGCTCAGGTGTATATAACAGCTCAGGTGTATATAACAGCTCAGGTGTATATAACAGCTCAGGTGTATATAACAGAGCTCAGGTGTATATAACAGCTCAGGTGTATATAACAGCTCAGGTGTATATAACAGCTCAGGTGTATATAACAGAGCTCAGGTGTATATAACAGCTCAGGTGTATATAACAGCTCAGGTGTATATAACAGCTCAGGTGTATATAACAGCTCAGGTGTATATAACAGCTCAGGTGTATATAACAGCTCAGGTGTATATAACAGAGCTCAGGTGTATATAACAGCTCAGGTGTATATAACAGCTCAGGTGTATATAACAGCTCAGGTGTATATAACAGCTCAGGTGTATATAACAGCTCAGGTGTATATAACAGAGCTCAGGTGTATATAACAGCTCAGGTGTATATAACAGCTCAGGTGTATATAACAGCTCAGGTGTATATAACAGAGCTCAGGTGTATATAACAGCTCAGGTGTATATAACAGCTCAGGTTTATATAACAGCTCAGGTGTATATAACAGCTCAGGTGTATATAACAGAGCTCAGGTGTATATAACAGCTCAGGGGTATATAACAGCTCAGGTGTATATAACAGAGCTCAGGTGTATATAACAGCTCAGGTGTATATAACAGAGCTCAGGTGTATATAACAGCTCAGGTATATATAACAGCTCAGGTGTATATAACAGCTCAGGTGTATATAACAGCTCAGGTGTATATAACAGCTCAGGTGTATATAACAGAGCTCAGGTGTATATAACAGCTCAGGGGTATATAACAGCTCAGGTGTATATAACAGAGCTCAGGTGTATATAACAGAGCTCAGGTGTATATAACAGAGCTCAGGTGTATATAACAGAGCTCAGGTGTATATAACAGCTCAGGTGTATAACAGCTCAGGTGTATATAACAGCTCAGGTGTATATAACAGCTCAGGTGTATATAACAGAGCTCAGGTGTATATAACAGCTCAGGTGTATATAACAGCTCAGGTGTATATAACAGCTCAGGTGTATATAACAGCTCAGGTGTATATAACAGAGCTCAGGTGTATATAACAGCTCAGGTGTATATAACAGCTCAGGTGTATATAACAGCTCAGGTGTATATAACAGCTCAGGGGTATATAACAGCTCAGGTGTATATAACAGAGCTCAGGTGTATATAACAGAGCTCAGGTGTATATAACAGAGCTCAGGTGTATATAACAGGGGAGGTGTGGTGGAGTGGTCATGCCACTGGATTGGTAATCCAATGGACCCGGGTTCAAATCCCGATATGTCAATGGGAAGATATTATTGGGATTGAATTTGTGCTGTACCTAGTATCAGTGCATTACCACAAAGCCCACCGAAATGCCAAAAAAATACCCTCGTTGTTCCCTGATTAAATAACACTGTATGAATATTCCCATATTCAAAATATGTTACAGGGGGACAATGCCTAGTGAGTTCACTGCTCAATAGGTGGCGTTCTGAGAGTGAGGGTCTGAGTCTGGAGGGTGAGACGGTGAAGCACTTGGGCGAAGCAACTGGCCGCTTCAGAGATGGAGCTGCTTCGAGCCATGATGGATGCTTCGCATGTCTCACTCCCCAGACTGGAACAAGACCTCACGGGCTTCACCGTGTTGGGCGGTGGAATGTACAGGCTCTCAGCCTATGCCCGAGAGGGAGTAGTTGGAATATAGAAAAAAAAAAAAAAAAAAAAAAAAAAAAAAAACAGAGCTCAGGTGTATATAACAGAGCTCAGGGATATATAACAGAGCTCAGGTGTATATAACAGCTCAGGTGTATATAACAGCTCAGGTGTATATAACAGAGCTCAGGTGTATATAACAGCTCAGGGGTATATAACAGCTCAGGGGTATATAACAGCTCAGGTGTATATAACAGAGCTCAGGTGTATATAACAGAGCTCAGGTGTATATAACAGAGCTCAGGTGTATATAACAGAGCTCAGGTGTATATAACAGCTCAGGTGTATATAACAGCTCAGGTGTATATAACAGCTCAGGTGTATATAACAGCTCAGGTGTATATAACAGAGCTCAGGTGTATATAACAGCTCAGGTGTATATAACAGCTCAGGTGTATATAACAGCTCAGGTGTATATAACAGCTCAGGTGTATATAACAGAGCTCAGGTGTATATAACAGCTCAGGTGATATAACAGCTCAGGTGTATATAACAGCTCAGGTGTATATAACAGCTCAGGTGTATATAACAGCTCAGGTGTATATAACAGCTCAGGTGTATATAACAGCTCAGGGGTATATAACAGCTCAGGTGTATATAACAGAGCTCAGGTGTATATAACAGAGCTCAGGTGTATATAACAGAGCTCAGGTGTATATAACAGAGCTCAGGTGTATATAACAGCTCAGGTGTATATAACAGCTCAGGTGTATATAACAGCTCAGGTGTATATAACAGCTCAGGTGTATATAACAGCTCAGGTGTATATAACAGAGCTCAGGTGTATATAACAGCTCAGGTGTATATAACAGCTCAGGTGTATATAACAGCTCAGGTGTATATAACAGAGCTCAGGTGTATATATAACAGCTCAGGGGTATATAACAGAGCTCAGGTGTATATAACAGAGCTCAGGGATATATAACAGAGCTCAGGTGTATATAACAGAGCTCAGGTGTATATAACAGAGCTCAGGGATATATAACAGAGCTCAGGTGTATATAACAGCTCAGGTGTATATAACAGAGCTCAGGGGTATATAACAGAGCTCAGGTGTATATAACACTCAGGTGTATATAACAGCTCAGGTGTATATAACAGAGCTCAGGTGTATATAACAGAGCTCAGGTGTATATAACAGCTCAGGTGTATATAACAGAGCTCAGGTGTATATAACAGATCTCAGGTGTGTATAACAGAGCTCAGGTGTATATAACAGCTCAGGTGTATATAACAGAGCTCAGGTGTATATAACAGAGCTCAGGTGTGTATAACAGATCTCAGGTGTGTATAACAGAGCTCAGGTGTATATAACAGAGCTCAGGTGTGTATAACAGAGCTCAGTTGTATATAACAGAGCTCAGGTGTATATAACAGCTCAGGTGTATATAACAGAGCTCAGGTGTATATAACAGAGCTCAGGTGTGTATAACAGATCTCAGGTGTGTATAACAGAGCTCAGGTGTATATAACAGCTCAGGTGTATATAACAGAACCAACCTGTGAGTTACGACCACCTCGCTAGGGTTTATTATTCCACACTCCGCCCACCTTGTTGTTAGTGAAGCCGGTATCACACCAGTCTGGCGATTTTAACACCTTTCGCCCCATTCCGTTATCAATTTTAAGAGCTTTAGGTGTCAATTTTTTCTGGCGAGCGATAGCGAGCCTGTAATTTTAAAATGAATCGGCCTTCGGCCGGGACATTTTTCTACCGAAAAATGTACAAATTTATCTTGAAGGGGGGTCTAGGGGTTTTTCTTTAAAGCTTAATGGAGGTATGGGAAATAAACTAGAAAAATAATAAATCAATGAAAAAATCGTCTAAAAGTGAACGTCCCACCTTAAGCCGGTATCACACGAGCGTTTTACCCATCAATATTTATCCTCAACCAGTGAGGTCAATTTTGTATATATTTCTGTTGCCTAAATTCATCCACCATCAGTCTATTTATTGTTGTAGTTCTGCAGCCTATCTGACCGAACAGTCCCGAGTCTGGTTGACCGAAGCCATCTAGATGCTCGGGCCCAACTTGTTTACATAGTTTTGTAGTTGACATTTATACTCGTAGAATCGTTTCCAGAGGTATGCTTTCCTAATTATAAACAGGTGAGGTCCAGGAATGTTTATGAATGACTGTACTGTCCCGCCCTCTGTGAGGCCCTAACATAGAGCTTACCTTATGGCAGGTTGTGGGGGATGTAATAGCTGTTTATTCTCGTATTTTCCTCCCAAGTTCAGTCGGCCAAATAGTTCATGTCTCGACACCATGTATTTATACAGCACAGAGTGAGTCAAACGTAATGGCAGCTGAGACTTGCCTTAATAGCGCTACCGTACCTGCCGGCAATTAGACATCAAATTACCAAATCGACAGGTACAGCATATCCAATAACATAATTATTCTTTTTGTTATTGATATATACAGTATATATATATATATTTTCATAGACTACTGTAGTCTATGATATTTCATATATGTATGAAGGAGACAAAAGTCAGGTTGCCTGCAACGAGTGTCTCCCCCAAAGCCAAAAGATTGACAGACCCAAATTCAAGAAATTCAAGTTACGTTGGAGTCAATATGCCTGGACACACGAAGTTTGAAGCAGTTTAAGTCATATGATGAAGGAAAGATTGATTGAGGGAGAGAGTTCCAGAGTTCACTTGGTGAGTAGAAGAATGACTGAGAAAATTTGCCAATACTTGGGCTGAAGAGCTGGACAGAATAGGAGTGGGACTGTGTTGAAAGACGTGTGCCTCGCACTCGCCGCATGGGAAGGGGTATGCACTGAGAGAGCTCTGAAGAACACTGGTTGTTGTAATAGTGTTAATAATAATAATAATAATAATAATAATAATAATATTTATTCAGTCAGCAATTTACAGAGTTGGTACCACATAGTTTGTTACAAATATGACATGTACCAGCCTTGCATAATTCCAACTAAGGATAGCCCAATAAGGCCGTTAGGCGTATTTCCATTGGGGTCCTTGTGGGATTAGGTTAGCTGGGGAAAAGGGGAGGATAAAGAAATAGATACTTTAGAGAAAGTATTTCTAGGGGGTTATTTTAAGATACCTTACATCCTATAGTAAATATCAGTAATCCGTAATCAGTAATCATTTCAGTTTGGTTTGTCTATCTCTTATGTCGTATTTAGTAGTAGACATAAGCTTGGTGCTCCCTTCTCGCAGCTGTCCGGTTCAGGTGTTCCTTCAGGCTACGTCTGAAGGAATACAGTGTTCTCTTTTCACGGACTGACTGGGGTAGGTCGTTCCAGTCTTTGATGGCAGTGAAGAAGAATGTTTGCTTACCCTGTCCTTGGATTCTCGGGACCTTAAAATTAAACATCATGTTTCTTGTATTATGTCCACTCCTCTCATTTGCTTTAACAAAATATTCTTTAGATACTCTGGAGCTCTGTCATAGAAAATTTTGAAGGCATTTAGCCTGGTTTGTTTGGCCCTGTCAGACATTGAACATACCTAGTGACTGAAGTTGTTCCTGGCCAACATGTGATCTGGGTCCTAGGTTCAGCATGAACCTAACCATTTTATTTTGAGTGACCTGAAGTTTGTGCTGTGCTGATTTAGATGATGCAGAGTACCAGGATGACACAGAATAGTCAAAATGACATTGAACAAGCGCTTGGCAGAGGGTCTTTTTGGTCTCCGCGGGCAAGCATCCCACCTGTCTATACAGGTATTTTATACGTGCTCTACACTTACTCAGGATAGATTCCAAAATTGTTTCACCTGACAAGCTCGCGTCCAGTTTCAGTCCGAGATATTTAACTTGTGACACTGTTGTTATAGGAATATCATTACAGTTGACTGAGAAGCCCACAATGTCTTTCAGTTTGCGTTTTGTTCCACATAAGATGGCTTCCGTCTTGCCCAGGTGAAGAGATAGTCTATTGTCCACTAGCCATTCACTACATGATGCTAGTTCTTTGGAAAGTGAAGCGGCAATACTTATTGGGTCTTTTCCTGAAACCAGAAGCACGCTGTCGTCTGCATACAGTAATAATTTACATGAGACGCTCAGTTCCATGTCGTTCACATAACAGAGAAAGAGTAAGGGACCAAGGATGCTTCCCTGCGGGACCCCACAGTTAATGGGCATAGGATCAGATATATTATCATCAATTTTGACTCTTTGGGTTCTACCACTAAGATAAGTTTTAAACCAGTTCACAGACCCTATGCCCATAGCTTGTAGTTTATTACATAGGATATCATGGTCTACTGTGTCAAACGCTTTTTGTAGATCAAGAAGAACCATACCGGTGTAGTTACCTTTAGACATTTCTTTACGAATGTGATCCGTTAAGTGGATGAGACAGGAGTCTGTCGAGTACATGCATCTGAAATCTGATTGAAACTTATAGAATAGATCATTTTGTTTGAGGTAGTGTTCAATTTGGGTGTATACCGCTCTTTCAAGGATTTTTAGATACAATACATAATATGCTAACTGGTCTGTAGTTGCCAACTTCTAGTTTATTTCCTTTCTTGAATAGAGGGGTTACAATAGCTTCCTTCAGTTCAGCAGGTACTGTGTTGGTGTTAATTGACAAGTTGATGATGTGGGTTAGGGGGCCTGCTATACCAATGGCTCCATCTCGTAGAAATTTGGCAGGAATTTTGTCTTATTTTGGTGTAACATTTTGCAATCTAAATGTGTTCGGGTGTATGTCTTTATCTCTGTAGAAATTACGAAAGGTGGCCGTTGTTGTCGTGTATTTATTGAGGGGTTGAGGTAGGTTCTGTGCAAGTGTGTTTGCTATGGAAGTGAAGAAGGAGTTGAAGTAGGTTGAAATTTGTCGTTTAGTAGAGTGAAAGAGATGCAACATTGCGGCATGTAGAAAGAGATTGTAGGGAACTAGTAAGAGGAAGTGAGTTGATGAGACAAAGTACTTTTGACTCTACTCTTTCGAGAAGTGCGGTATGGGTGGAGCCTCCCCACACATGTGAACAATACTCAATACAGGGGTGCACTGTGCCCCGATACAGAGTAAGAAGCTGTGCGGGGGTGAAGAAACCCACGGAGATGGTTGAGCACACCTAACTTTTGGGAAGATGTTTTAGCAAGAGTGGTAATATGATCTTTCCAAGAAAGGTTGGATGAAAAATATACACCTAAAATATTGAGAGAAGATGAAGGGTTGAGTTGTGTATTGTTGAAGAAGAGTTGATAGTCTTGTGGAAGATTGTGATGGAGAGATAGAGGGAGAAACTGGACTTGGAGGCGTTGAAAGTATCAAGATTATCTCTGCCCCAATCAGAAATATTTAATAGATAGTTTGTTTTGGAGTGCTTGCATGCTTGGTTGATGTGAAAACCTAGTTGAATAGTGTAAGGTAGAGTCGTCTGCATATGCCCCTTAATTGCTGGAGGTCCTTTTTAGGCTGAATGAAATAGTCGAATAGTAGCCAAAACAAAGTTAAAAGGACGCCACCGGTACTCAAAGAGTTAAAACCAACAATCCGAAGCCTGTTGAGAAGGAAGCAATGAACCCCAAACAGATTAACTAATCGTAAGTTGATCTGGCAGTTCTGATTAGCCAAGCTAGTTTCGCCTCAGTGAGTTTGTGTGTCCATCAGGCGCCTGGCCCGGGGAGACGA
>CM064496.1:4368175-4423175 GCA_032716605.1 Paralithodes platypus
TGAAATAATTCATAATTTGACTAAAGGGTTAGATAAATGGTAACTGGATTTATATAGCATTATATTTTGTCAGTTTTCATACATTGCCTGGGATGATTTCTTTCTAATACACATAATTAACCCTTTGAGGATCATGACACGTGTTGACAGTATATTCTGGATATCATTTGAAGATTTTATTCAGCTTAGGGTGAACTTGTGGGAGCTAAAGAGTTAACTGATATAGTGTTTACCCCTTTGATTCATAGATATCCTTCCTAAATTGCACTAAATCGTCTAATGATAACCAAATTACGATTTCAAAATTGTGTATTTGATCCTCATGGGGTTAATCGCATAGAACAGCTTTGGACACTGTCTTCTGAAGAATGCTTATGATATGGCCACACAAATATGAATACAAATTTTCCATATCATAAATCACAATAACATTATGTCACATAATTTATATATTCAAATTTGTAATCTACATGAATAACGTGTCACCCACCCGTTGATAATTTCCATTCCAATAATTAGTAAAGAAAAAGAATGTTAATCCTATGACTTTTATTGCTTCAAACTCTGTGTGTCCAGACATTTTGGCTCGAACATTCCTTGATTTTGGCCATGTCACTCTTTCAACTCTGGGGGAGGCACTCATCACAGGTAATTTTGCCTTTTGTCTCCCTCATCCACTTGAAAGAAAATACATGTGGAGTCAACAACGATGCACACCATTCCATGGTATGTAATATGGGAGGGTTCATCAGTATCAGGCACGATGAAATGAGAGACGTAATGGTGAACATGCTCAGGGAGGTGTGTCTTGATGTGGTGTGCAAACCATCAATCATTCCCTTGGACGGAGAGATCTTGCAGCACAGGACGGCCAACACATCCAATGAATCATGGGGAGACGTCAGTGCAAGAGGTTTCTGGACAAGAGGACATCGAGCGCTCTTCGACATAAGAATATTTGACCCTATGGCCACTAGATAAAGTAAGCAGTATCTGGAGGCTGCACACAAGAGGAATGATCAAGAGGTCAGGGCATATGGGAAAAGGATCCTACATATTCAACAACGGACAGCTTTACCCTACTAGTCTTCACCACATCTGGAGGGATGGGACCCAGGGCCCAGTGCTTCTATTCAAGGCTAGCAGTGATCATCGCAGAGAAGAAGCAACAACCCAGGAGCCAGGTTGTAGCCTGGATGAGGTACCGCCTATCTTTCTCGTTGCTCAGATTAGCACTACTATGTCTGCGGGGAACAAGACTGTCTGCACCACAATCAGCGACAGTAGCAGACGTAGACTATGAGGCAGCAGTGGCAGAAAGTCTCATCAGTATGCAACTGGATTGAAGTGTCTGTTATAGAGTAGTAGTAGAGTACTAGGAATAGAGTAAGATTTAATGTTTGTAACAGCTATAGTGTGAAATGTACGTGATGAACTATAATCCATCTTACCCTCCTCCTATGCCTTATTGCTTCCAACTCTGTGTATCCAGGCAGTTTGGCTCGAACATTCCTTGATTTTGGCCCTGTCACTCTTTCAACTCTGGGGGAGGCACTCGTCACAGGCAGTTTTGCCTTTTGTCTCCCTCATCCACATAGAAAAAATAAATAAAAATAAAAATTAAAAAATTAAAATAAAATCCACGATGATGAGTCTCAGGACAAATCATGGCATATGAATCGGTTCTTGTGTCTATATAGTCGTGTGCATTGATGACTGTTCCGATCTTGTCTATGGTTCAGAGGGGGGCGTACAAGCTGAGTGGTTGAAGACAAAATAAGAAATAAACAAACATAAATTAAAAAGATAGTAGTAGTAATAGTAGTGATGGTGGGTGTTGGTAGTAGTAGTAGTAGTAGTTGTATTGGGTGTAGTATAGTTAGGGTAATCTACTATAGTTTATGCTATATGGTTGTCAGCATAAGACATAATAGTGTTATAATCCTTCCATCTGTCACCTCCTCTCCACCACCTGTATCCCAGTCATAGTGAGAGGCTCTAACACACATCATAGTTTTACTTGATTTTATTATATTATATTTTTAATTATAAAGCTCTTTGTAAGGTGAGGTTTTTAGTTTGTTACCTAGACCTCCATCAAGATAAATGTTTACATTTGTTGGTAGAACAATGTCTCGGCCGAAGGCCGGTTCTTCTTAAATTACAACCTCGCTATCGCTCGCTAGGAAAAAATCGACGTCTATATGGCACGAAAGTCTTTAAATTGACATAAATGGGGCGAAAGGTCATAAAATTACCAATCTAATGGGACAAACGGCATACAATCTGAAAACTAATGGGGCTGACCATGAGGGAGAAGAGAGCCCAGAAAACCGACAAAATGGTGTTATAATACCTTCCATCTGTCACCTCCCCCCCCCCCCCCTCACTTCCTCCTTCATCTCTCTCCAACATATCATGTGTTTTTCTGTGTTCAACCCCTTCTGTACCGGCGACGTATTTTGTATTTCATTTCAACTACATTTATTCGATTTTAGGAAGATTTGGAAGGACATGTGCTTGCTAAAAGAATTATTTGAAATAAGCTGTAGCCATTTAATCGAATCAAATCGAATCAAATCGTTCATTAGTTGCCTGAATATAATACAAAAAACGTCTCTGGTATTGAATGGCTTAAGTTTTTAATTATATAACTGTCGTTACTAATTTTACTTTCTTACATTCATCCTGTTTATGACTAATTTTAACATATTTCCTTGTCTAATCAGATTGCTTAGTGCTTACGGTTAGTATTTCCGTACTGCTTATACCTAAGGGTAAGGCAGGTTAGTGGATGGACTACCCGAACCTCCATTGTAGACAAATAATGCTAACAAGATAAACAGAGAGCCGCGGAGTCGGACGGAGCCTAAATGGAGTGGTCAATCATGTAAGTCCTTCAGTAAACCGGCTCGGGTTGTCCCTCTTACAGGGAATAGGTCCGCTTGGGGGCATTCTGTGTATGGCCACCCTCATTAACGGGAGTAAGATGTCGGGCAATAGATAGATAGATTTTCATAAAAGTGTGTATCCTTCGTAGAATTTATAGTATTTGTTTAATTTGTTTACGTGTTGTGATAAGCTTCGTCATCCACTCAGCTTTATCATACAGTGCCTCGACACCAAGTATATTTTGATCCAAAATTGGTATCAGTAATATCTCAAACAGATTTGTTCCTATTGAGTGAGATATGCAAACATGTTTCTATACTTACCCCCCCTATTCAACATCTGACAGACATTAATGCACCACAGAGCGAGCCAAACGTAAGGACAGATGAAACATAACTTATTAGCACCACCCGTACATATGAACGTATTTCTAAAGTCTTGCTATCACGTTGGGCTAGTCTCACATGGCAGGTACCTTTTAAATTACAGGAACAAATCGACACCTAAATGGTACGAAAGGTCTTAATATTGACCAAGAAATGGATTGTTAAGTCTTACTATCACCAAACCAATGGGCCGAACGTCTTACAATCTAAAAACCAATGGGGCTAAACACGAAGGAGAAGGGGGACCAAAAAAACGACCCATCTCTCCTTAAGTCTCACAGGTACCGTCACAACTTGGAGACTAGTTTATAATCATGACCATCTTCTATTCATATATTTTCATTGGTAAAAGTTGAAATACCGAGGTGATATATTATCCCTGAAACACTGAGTACACCCACCTTATTCCTCTCTCTCTACCCCCCCCCTCTCTCTTTCACTCTCACTCTCTCTCTCTCTTACTATGCTCATAAATAAGCCTATGTCCATTAACGTACTTTAAACTATTGAACTACCACCACAAACATCACCAATTGACGTGTTGGTTGAAGAGAAAGTGCTAAATAATTCCTTTTATCTCTGCTATACTTTGGCTAGCATCAACGAATATTATGTATATATACAGTATATATATATATATATATATATATATATATATATAGAGAGAGAGAGAGAGAGAGAGTGTGTGTGTTATGCAATTATGCTAAGGTCTGGGTCTATTGCATGCTCAGCTGGATAACTCAAACAAATGGTAACATAGATATACAATTAGCTGTTTATTAACATAGGTTATGACCCTACGATATACAAGTACCTTGGGTAACCCTTTGAGTATCAGCGCCGTGTGTTATATTTCATTCTAACTATATTTAGACTATTGTATGTAGTTTAAAAAGGATCTGTGGTAGTAAAAATGGTCAAGTGAGATAGTTCGAAGCCTGTTAATTGCTGGAGGCCCTTTTTAAGGGGAGATTTCCACCTGGAGGATTTTTTTCTGAACCTCTTTCTCCGTCATGTTTAGCCCCATTGCTTGTGAGATTTAAAGACGCTTGCCCCATTACTTTGGCGATTTTAAGAACCCTCGCCCCATTTCTGTCAATTTTAAGACCATTCGTGTCATTTAGGTGTCGATTTTTTCCTGGCGAGCGATAGCGATCCTGTAATTTAAGGGGAACCGGCCTTCGGCCGGGACATTTTTCTACCGAAAAATGTACAAATTTATCTTGAAAGGGGGTCAAGGGGGAGTAATTTTAAGCTTGATGGAAGTCTAGGGAATCAACTAAAAACCTTCCCTTAAACTGATTGTAATCGTTTAATAGTGGCCAGAATTACGTAAAAAAACGTCGCCGGTACAGAAGGCCGGTACAGAAGGGGTTAAGCCCGACCATTTAACCAACTCGCATTAACTTAACTGTCCACCATCCAGTATCTTATTTTCCTAAAGTCTTCCACTTGTAATTGCTCTCATTACAACTTCTCTGTCTCTCGTTTGTCTCTCTGCCGCTCCCGGGTTACCTAGCTGGGTTCTTTTTCTCCATCTACTCGTTCCCAAGTTTACTATATAAAGGGCACTTTATGTCTGTCTGTCTGTCTGTTTGTTCATGGAGAGCCCATACATGGCATGCATACTAAGGGGGTGCCAGAATAGGTTGTAAGCGATTTTGTTCTTGTCCCCTCGCCCCCTAGGGTAACAAAGAGACATCCCATACATGGATTTTCCCCCGGGCAGCGCCGGGTACCTTAGTTAGTATACAATATAACATTATTAGGACCTACATAAGTTTATTGGGGCTCTCCTGGTAATGTATCATCGGAAGCCTCTTCTGGCAGTAATGAGCTTGATCTCAAAAAGGTCCGATCCTAACGTTAATATTTACCCCTTTATAAGCGGTGTCGTTCTTTTAGCTTTATTCTGGCTACTATTAGACGATATGATTCAGCTTCAGGGGGGGGGGGGGCTACTAATATGCACCTCAAATCTGCCGTTCAAAATATCTTCATAGTTACCTAGAGGTGGTGCAGCAATCTTTTGTTTTATTTGTTATTTTAGTTTGTTCATATTGTTTATTTAACACTCAGTACAAGCCCCAACACTTTGGGGGACGTTGTTGCTGAAGGCCATGCATCATGTTATACAATGTTCAGTGTTTATAGTACATAGTCAATAACAATATATGGAGAACTATACAGCAAAGCAACCCCCAATATAATTATGGGCTATGCTTTTTTGTCTATGATTATTATTACCGTACGGTACAGGGTTAAGGGATCCTGGTACGGTGGTGCAGCTAATACATAGTTTTGTTTTTTATCATAGTTACCCTGTACACATGTTCTTTAAAACCTATTGTATTCCCATTCTCTTATCGACTAGTTTGGCCAATAGATGGCGTGCATGTAATGCTTTCACAATTAAAGTGTGGAGTTGACACTCCGTATATTGTTTCCTCCTGGTTTATTCTATTCCATACAGTGTTGCCAATTTTGCTCATTTCCTGCTAGATCTAGAGCTATTTACTTCAATCTAGAGGCAATCGTTTACATCTAGCGACATAATTCCTAGTGATATTCTAAAGATGCAACACATGTTTAAGTCACATGCTAGAGATTGTGGCATTATTCTAGCGATTGTTTTCAGATTTGTAATATCTAGCGTTAAATACGTATCTAGCGGGTTATTTTTTTGTTTTTCGTATTTTCATTTGGTAACCCTGATCATTCTCATTGGTCTTTAGTGCCAAGAAAGGTTGCGTGGAGGGTAGTGCTCGTTACGGGGTGAAGGGACTGGAGTTCTCGATAAAGGGCTACAGTCCTGACGTTATTCATGACTTACAGTGTGCTGGCTTAATAATCCAGAAGGGTTGATAGCCTCTGAAGTCTTATTATAACTAAGTGTGGAGGGTGGTGCTCGTTGGTTACGGGGATCTGGCGGCCGAAACCTCTGGAAGAGAGACCTGACCGAGTGGCGGAGTCATCTACAGTACTTCTCAACCACCGGAGAAGAGAAGGGAACCATTACTGTCAAGAAAGGTAATCACACTCGAAAGAAGTAATATTAACGACATTAGTTCGTTCCCCCAACCAGCCACTGAGTGAAGCCGAATCACCTTGGGGTCGACAAACGAAGCATTTATTGGCTGTAAATGACACTTCTTTCAGGTGCTTCGTTTGTCGACCCCAAGGTGTTTCGCATTCACTCAGTGGCTGGCTTATATTTTCGTTATTGACGTTAAATTATCTGAAGGGTCCGGTTTTTGGTCTAGCTTCTGAGGTTGTCTGTACACTTGCTGGGGTTGTTTTGATCTCAATTAATGTATGATCTGAGTATGTTGTGTCCGATACCTGTTAACACTATGTACTAGGGAGTCATTGTTAGTGAAGACAAGGTTTAAGATATTGTTTTCACGTGTGGGTTCGGCCATATGCTGGGTAAGACTAAAAAAATCACAAAGTTTAAATAGTTATCTCGCATTTGCTTCTCCGGAGTTATTCGCCACTACTTGGTTTTCTAGTTGCCTCCACTTAATGTTTGGTAGGTTAAAATATGCTAACCACATATTTGGAGTCGGGTTTCCCAGGGATTCCAGTAAAGAGGGATAGATAGTGTTATGCCGGGATATAGTATTTTTAACCCGTTATTCAGTCTTTACTAAACTCCAGTTATGGAATTATAGACTCAAATTATCCTCAACAGGAACACATCTAACACGTTCTTATTATCCTCAACAGGAACACATCTAACACGTTCTTATTATCCTCAACAGGAACACATCTAACACGTTCTTATTATCCTCAACAGGAACACATCTAACACGTTCTTATTATCCTCAACAGGAACACATCTAACACGTTCTTATTCACAAATAGTTACTCAATCAGGTGCTACAGAACACAATGAATACGCACATGCAAGTTATATACTTCTTATTTATTCAACTGACATATGGATAGATCAAAATACCGCTTAACTATTATGGGGGAATAGTAAGCGTATGTATATAGTTTGACCTAAACCACTAATTGGGGATTCACGCATATATCTAAGCCTAAAGTGTGGGTGGAGATTTACTTAGCTATTATAGTGAGCAAGTAAACAATTAGCAAACATTTATCACACACCAAGGTCTAGTAATAACATACAATGTGCGTGAATCAAGAGATAGTATTATAAGGGATATATGCAATTATAGAATAAACACGTTATATATAGAATCAACCCTTGATTATAATATTTATGGGAGTTGAGTGGCTAACGTATATTATTCTTACTATGTTTATTAAAGGTAAAATGAAATCTCCAAACACGTATGAAAAATAAGGCCTGAACGGTAATGGGGAACGCACAATAATTTCTAGCTACAAGCTCACTCACGGGTGGCCAGGGACGCAGATGAAATCTGACCAGGTAGGTCTCTCAGGTCGTTCAATAGACTGAGGTGATACAAATATTATTTACGGTTAGTGCGATCCTATTCTTAGTATTTGGAGTAATCAATTGAACTAAACAAGGGAGGGGAGTTGAATTGTTTTTACAATTAACGGTATAGTTAGATTATAATGAGAACATTATAATATGAACATATAATTAATCAACTATTATATGCGATAATAATCTCACTGGTCGAGGAATTCAGATTTAATAATTTAGCTCTACTGATGAATATTCAAAGGTTTAATATCCCTTGAACGGAATCAAGCAATAATATAGTTAACAGAACTAACGTAGTTAACCAATATATAGCAACACGTAAATAAAATTAGCGTTTACGAATGATTAGTATAATACTAATAATAGGAAGATGGCGCACACGACGAAGTTGTACTAATGGAAATACCTGATAAGGCATAAAAGGAGGTCTGAACGAGTTAACAGATTCCTATAAAGAATACACAATAAATTGATGGTGTATTCGGATTGATGAATATTTATATAATAAATCTATGCAAGACTAGAATTACTAGACGAGAAGAATCGAAATTATCTACATCAATAAGGTAGTGAACGAATATACTGTTCATAGAATAAACAAATTAACACTTTATATCAATAAGTGTAACTTAGGTTTTCTCGAAGAAATTAGATTTACTTTAGCAATACTAATTCTTCTTGAAGAAGGGGGACTGAGATAAAAAGAATATGAAATTGAGTGTAGGTTATAGGTAAAAATATTGTCCAAGAAGGGAATAAATACACGGAATACACTTCAACCTCCACTTGTAACATACATAATAGAATGTTGAGTGGTACTTGAAAAGTAGACATAATGGATAAAAAACACCATCTGAGGAAGAGCACTTTATTGACAACGTTTCGCAGATAGCTTCATCAGGTCACTAACAAATGCTGGTACATAGGAGGCCTTAAATATCCGTCCAGACAGGTGGTGGGGGAAGAGTGGGAGGTGGGGGTTGGGAGGGAGGAAGTGTTAGTGACCTGATGAAGCTATCTGCGAAACGTTGTCAATATAGTGCTCTTCCTCAGATGGTGTTTTTTATCCATACATAATAGAATAGACACATACAAGGAAAATCTGTGAGTATTCAGCTAAGTAATTAATTGACACGAGTATGTAACGTATGCGTAGGACGTTCTATAAGAGTTATAGATAGAGATTAACACTAGATCTTGGGCACTGATCTATATAACAATAAATATCAGTTCTGAAGGATTAACACATACCCAATAATTAACGATCTTGAGCACAGATCTATATCAAGTTTAGCCCTGAATTATTCACATATTCTACCATACCTTTCCAACAATAATCACAATGTAAGATACTCAGAGACACTTAGGGGAATATGGGAGAGTAGTGGTTCGAGAGTAAGTCTAGCCGACATAGAATGTAGATTCACTGGTCAGGACTTCAGGAGGGCTGCTTCTCACAGTCAGGCCTTCAGGACCCGGACTTCAGCAGGAACACAACAGGGCTCGTCGTCTTCTCGAGGGAGGGGGAGGGGGAGACAATTTTTCACCACTGTTAGATGCCCCGGACTTTGCAGCCTTAAGGACCAGTGGATGTTTGCTTTTCCCTACCTTTCCTTGATTTAAGTGAGGCTATGTTCAAGTTATTTCTTAGCTTTAACTTACAGGAACTCAATGTGAAAAGGATATAGGGAATCGTTGTGATACAGTTGGTGAGGTTAATACTTCACTTAAACATACATGGTAGGTATTATATGATACATAATGATAATAGGTATTTTATTTAATACTCAGATGAGAGGCACTTAGTCTAGCAAAGACATAATCGTAACTCTGGTGATTATGTTATAATTGAGGCTTATTGTTGATACTTGTGATAACTCAATTCTTCTTTATCTTATCACTGTGGTTGATGGTTATATGGAATGATAACATAATACAGGACCTACTATGTCCACTTATCCCGATAGTACTCGGTTCTTTGGTGTTGTATTTGCATAACCATGTGTTCATCATAATGCAAATCTGATGGTTGGGCGAATGGTGGCTGGTGATTGGTGGACATCGTTTGAGAGCTGGACTGTGATTGGGTCAAAGTATTTCCCTTTTGCTGGGGGACTGACCTAGGTGACCCCGCTCTGTTGTCCGTAGAATATGGGAAATTCCTGTGGTCATAGGGTACTTCGGTAGATGATGTTTGTTTCTTGTTTCTCCTTCTTGTTCACCTGTAGATTAGCCATCCTACAGGTTTTATTCCACCCCGTTACTTCAGATAGAAAGAGAGAGAGAGAGAGAGAGAGAGAGAGGGGGGGGGGGGGTCAGCAGAACTGTTGTCGTTGATAGTACCGGTACATTTATCTATCTATCTATTGCCTGACACCGTGATCCCCGAAGGGGTGGCCACGAACGAACCGCCCCCATGCACCTCTGTCCCCGGTCAGTCGACGCCCCTCCCCCCTACCAGCACCGCCTTCGTTCATATACTTCCTCACTCCATCCTTCCACCTCTCTTTCGGTCTGCTCTCCCTCTCTGTCCCTCCACCTCGCTCTCGTACACCCTCTTAGTCATTCTCTCGCTTTCCATACGTTCCATATGGCCGAACCATCTCAAGTTGTTCCTTTTCACACTTTCCAGCACATCTACCTCCACACCACACCTCCTTCTTACTTCCTCATTAGTCTGTCTATCCCTCCATGTAACTCCGCATGCACTTCTTAAGTAATTCATTTCCATTGCTCTCACTCTTGGTCTGAATCTCTCAACCAACGTCCATGCTTCGCTTCCATAAGTCAGTTTCGGGATTACCACACTGTCATGCAAGGACTTCTTCACTTCCATACTGACCACCCTATTTCTTGTTACTGCTTTCAGCGTTCCTACAACCCTCTTCCCCTGTTGTACCCTCTCCCACACTTCTTCATCCATAGTCCCATCTTTACTCAACACACTGCCCAGATACTTAAAAGAGTTGACGATCTCCATATCCTGACCGTTCAGCTTCACCTCACACTCTGTGACTTCACCCCTTTCGAAGACCATAACCTTGCTCTTTCCCGCATTTACCTTCAAATTCCGTTTTTCGCACACTGTTCCAAACTCATTTACCAGACCCTGCAACTCCCATTCATTATCACTCATCAGAACTGTATCATCCGCAAACAGCAGTATAGGTAGTTTCCACTCAAAGCCCTCCCTTTTCAGCGATACACCAACATCCACTGCTCTTGATAGTATTTCTTTCATGACTCCATCCATATATACAGTAACAATGACGGGGACATCACACACCCCTGTTTCAAACCAACATTCAGGTCAAAGAACTCGCTCTGCTCACTCTCCACACGTACTGCCGCCTTTGCACCCTCATACATGCTCTTCACTGCTTTCAGCCACTTGCCATCTACTCCATATATTCTAAGTACTTTCCACAAACCTTCTCTATCCACTCTGTCATAGGCCTTCTCCAAGTCCATAAAGGCAACATACACCTTTTGTTTCTTCTCCAGATATTTCTCCACAACACAATTCAGGGTAAAATCTGATCTACATATCCTCTTCCCTTCTTAAAACCTCCCTGCTCGTCGCCTATCCATATCTCCGTTCTCACTCTCACTCTCTCAATCACTACCCTACTGTATACCTTCCCTACTACGCTCGCTTAGAAGACATATTCCTCGTGGTTACCACACACTCCTCTTTCCCCTTTGCCTTTATATAGGGGGACTATTATGCCAGTCTTCCAGTCATCGGGTGCACTCCCTTTCTCCCATGCTAGTTTTTTCACATTTTCCATACCCATTCGATCACTATCTCACCACCATACCTCAACATTTCCCCATCATCAAATCAAATCCCATAATCATTGTTTTATTCAAGACCGATCAGTCACAAACAATTCAGTCACTCAGAAAAATTCCTGGACCCCCTATATATATACTGTATATATATATATATATATATATATATATATATATATGAGAGAGAGAAAGAGAGAATTTTTGTTCATGAAATGGTAACAATCTGGGTTGATTTTTGGATGGAACTTGCTTTTCAAAATATGCTATAGGGGTGCAATGCCTGGTGAGTTATCTGCTCAACAGGTGGCGTTGTGTTTGTGTAAGTGTGAGAGTCCAAGTTTAGGGGGTGAGACAGTGAAGCACGGGAACGAGGTGCCTTCAGAGATGGGGTCGTTTCGGGCCATGAGTGAGCACCGTGCCTCATGTGAAGGCAAGATGGCAGGTGCTCGTTGTATACTCTACGTGCTTCACATGTCTCACTCCCTAGACTGGAACAAGACCTCACGGGCTTCACTGTTCATTGTAAAGCGGTGAATGTTAAGGCTCTCAGCCTTTGCCCGAGAGAAAGTAAGTTGGAATATAGAACAAAATAAAAAACAAAAAAATAAATAGTACCGGTATATATAATTTTGTAGTCGATGAATAGACAATCACATTCATCAATTCGTGTTCAGAGCTATACTACCATAATTACAAATAGGTGAGGTCCACGAATTATTTTAAGTGACTACCACGGGGCTGGAGCACAACAAACACTCAGGTAATTTCCTGTCCAGGTCGTATCGTTTCTAACACTTTTTATTCTAGTTGGAGTATTACTGTATAAGCCCTAGATGCAATCGAAAAACTGCCATATACACTACAGTATATATATATATATATATATATATTTATATAATTATACAGCATATACTCCTCACATCCCTTCACGACTCTTTCTGCTTTATGATAATTAAAATGTGGGTGGTCGAGACAGTAATTAGGTTCTTGCCTTGCTCCTTCTCCATGTGAAATAAAGACACAACACAACATACGCATACACACACACAGACACAATTATCTTAGCAAGGCTCGCCAGTCACAGCATAATTAGGATGTAGATTAAGCTTTCCTTTAGTGCTGTGTTCTCGGAGCAGAACTCATCATTATTATAAAGTTATTAACATTAGAATACCCTACGTTCCACTGGCAAAATACCTGTTTATGTTGTTACATGTAGCCATATCTATTTGTGCCTCATCTACACAGAGAGTAATCCAGCGAACTATCATAAACACCTATTCATTTCACTACACTTAACAAGCATACCACACCTGTTTCCCACACACCTAAATTACCTCTGCCTTACCTAGATTTTTGTTGTCTATCACTCTTTCAACCTTGGGGGGACTCTTGTTACAGGCAGCTTTGTCTGTTGTCTCCTTCATGCATATAGAAAACAAAATATACATAGTTTTGGTTGAAGGTAAACTGCTATGGATATTTTCCTTTTATCTCTTTGCTTAACATTTTATGACT
The DNA here is from genome assembly GCA_032716605.1 of Paralithodes platypus. Classification (NCBI taxonomy): domain Eukaryota; kingdom Metazoa; phylum Arthropoda; class Malacostraca; order Decapoda; family Lithodidae; genus Paralithodes; species Paralithodes platypus. The sequence continues at coordinate 4,381,196 of CM064496.1, forward strand.
CTTTAAACACCTCATTGTGAACGCACGGGTTTATTTTATTTTCAAGGGAATCGTACACAAATGTAGCTATATTATACCAATTGACCACTGGCGAGTTTCAGGCTATAAGGAAGTTGGAGCTGTGAACATCGCTATTAAACAGAAATGCAATAATAATGTTAGTTTCTGATGGATAAATGGTATGGTCATTTGGGTTTTATGTGTGTGTTTGTATAGGCCTATGTACTACGACCGTATTTGAGCTGTACATTCTTTTCAATATAGTTGTCTACAGCTCCAACTTCCTTATAGAACGAAACTCGCAAGTCGGCAATTGCTTGTGTGTACTTCTTTTTGTTTTGGTTTATTTGTCTACATGCAGTTCCATAACTCTTCGTTCGCTGTTATCTAATAAACACTTACTAACAACACAAGTATTTATTAATACTATATAATATGCATTTAGTTTTGGCATTAATGTACAGTCACGAACATAAATACTTGACATCAGCCAAACGTATTGCTAATTTTTGTATTCAACCTCGCAATGATTTCTTTATTTCATTCTAGCTACCGTCAAACTATTTTATTCAGCTTAGTATAAACCTCTCGTGATGAAAGAGTTGACGTTACTGGTTGATGTCGCAGTATTTATGGTCGTGACTATACATGGTGGAAAATACCTGACGAAGTTTTTATCCTGTTGAGAAGGCAGCGGGGGTGGGTTGAGTACAGTACAAGTAGGCAGGGAATTACGGTTGGCTGATTCTGAATATAATCAGACAGGTCTTGAGAAGTGCGTGAGGAGTTACATGGAGAGACAGACAGAACAATGAGGAAGTATGAGAGCGGTGTGGTGTGGATGTAGATGTGCTAGAACATTTGAAAAGGAACACCTTGAGATGGTTCGGCCATGTGGAACGTATGGGAAGCGAAAGAACGAATAAGAGAGTGTAGGAGAGTGAGGTGAAAGGACAGAGAGGGAGAAGTGGAAGGATGGAGTTAAGAAATATATAATTTGTCTTTCGCTGTTATCTTGTAAACACTTAATACCAACACAAGTATTAATTAATACCTTATAATACGCATATAGTTTGGGCATTCATTACATGTAGTCCAGTAAATCTAGCAATCATTTAACTGGACCTAGAACAAATTGCAATAGAAGGTTTTTTGGCTTTAACTTGTTTATTAGGTCCCTCTGATGAACATATAAAAAGTCTCCAACTTTAGGACACCGGGAAAGTGGTTAATTTGCATAAATTCAAGATGGCCGCCGTCCAAAGCTTCAATTTACAGATAACTTTTTTCTGGTTGCTCCTAGACCCTATAAATGTATTACAAACAACGTTTTTTGGCTTTAACTTGTTTATTAGGTCCCTCTGATGAACATATAAAAAGTCTCCAACTTTTGGACACCTGGAAAGTGGTTAATTTACAGCCGAAAAACCTTACAGACAGGCTGAACTGTCTCTTTCACAAGGGGTGACACAGGCACTTTGTGCTTGTATGGGTTTTTTGACCTGTTGTCCCTCTTTTTTATAAAAAAAAAAAAAAAAAAAACATGACGTAGTATGACGTCATTCAGAGCCAATTATGTAATTCATGATAGGAGTTCGTATTCACTTGGATCATCGGTGCTTGCATCAAAGTTGCTATTTTGACAGAGTCCTTTACATTGACCACATGCACTGGAACATTCAAGCTCATTCCGTTTGCAACTACAGCGTTGAGTGTCACAGTTGCCCTTACACTGACATCTGACCAATTTCAGTAGTGAATCAGGAGCCACTGGCGAATCCATCGTCTTCGGTTCAAGCTGTCCCTTCCGCAGACACCAGCCCCATTTCTCGGGGTCCACACAGTTCCCCATCCATTCCTGGACCTGACAATAAACTCGGAACGAGTGGTATTTGGCTGCATCGGTTGTTGGGGGAAGGCTGTGAACTTCAACGGTAGTTGAACTTTTTGCCACCTTGTTGCAAAACTTTGTCTTTCGCAGTCCGTCAAGGGTGTCATTTCCTTTTCCCCCGTACAAATAAACCAAGGCCTTTTCACCAGCTGATGATATCGCGTCTTTACTTCCACTTTGGCAACAGAATGCTTCTATACATTTCAAGAAACCGTTGTCTTCCCTCACTTTCCTCAAGGCAGCCCCTTTACCAATACCATACAGTCGTGAGGTTGTGTCACATCCACAGAGTGCATGGACAACTGGCAGGACACGACAGATGCTTTCACCGAGAGCTTCTGCTACTGAGTTAATATGCCAACATTTCCCACCTTCCTTGCTCGACTTGAAGTACAAATCATTCATCCCTCGTTCTGCATAATGACACAACAGCACCAACAAGTCTGTGTCCTCACCTATGACATATGTCACGGTTTCCCTTGCATGCTCAATTCCCTTCTTCGCAATCATGACATCTGCATCTGCTGGCGCATTGACACAGTCAATTCCATTTGCCTTGAATGTTTCACACAATAAGTCAATGAAGTTTTGCTTATTGTCCGAGTTTGACAAGAAGTTTTCCTTTTTTGACCGAAGGGGCATGGTTGGAGTGAACATCACCTTTTGACCAAAGACTCCTTTTGATCGTCGATTGTGTGTCATGTCCTTGGTAGTAGGTCCTGATTTATAACCGTCGAATACAACCACCGGGTTGAGAAAGTTTTTGGAAACATGCTTCATGTACATGCTTGCAATGTCCTCAAATGTGTCACCCTTCTTCCATGGAATCCTTTGCAATAAGGAACCACCATCCAGAACATGGGTCACAGTCCTTTCTTCCTCAAATGATTCCAATGACGACTTGGGAACAACAGCAGCTATCTCATCTCCTAGCTGTGGTTTATTGGCTTCCCTGAGCCTCCCCCACTTATCGAACAGAGCAGTAGGGTAGCTAGACAACTCATACGCAAAGACCTCTTCAACACCTAAGTCCCTGTTATTAGCAAAGATGAGGAGCCTCTGGAAAAGGAGCTGTGGGTCGATTGGTACTTTTTCAGCACTGATTGTAACCTTTGCACCCAACGACTCAACTTGATCTTTCTTCCTAAATGAAAAGTCAAAAGCATTGCTACCTTCCATCTTCTGCACAATGTTCATACCAACCTCATACAGTAAATGAGGATTGGCCGAGGCTGGTCCTGTCACACCGTTGGCAATATTCCTGAGTTCATTTGATTCTTGAAATGGATCATAATCCTTGAAGAATGCGAGAACCTTCTCTGTGTCCTTCCTATCTCGTTCACGCCTTGCTTCAGTCATTTCTTTGTGCTGCTCAGAGGTGTGGAAATGCTTCCCTGTCAGTTCTTGCATAACTTCACTCACCTCAGCGCAGGCTGGCATAGCAAGTAACCAGCGCAGGCGTTGCGTTTCCTCCATGCCCCTACCACGTGTCAATCCACCATTCGTTTTCAAAGAGCGCATCAAAACCTGCTCTATAACCAAGTCGCTTGGCAGTCCTGCCCACAGCCGATCACTTCGGCGGATCACAAATAGACCGGAGTTCAATTGACAGAACATGTCTGGGTTGAGCTGCTCAAGTTCAATCATGTCTTGAATGTACACATGGGCTGACTTGGCATAATTGTTATGACCACACGCTGCAAAGTACGGCAACATCTCCTGGAGTGTTCCGAGGTACAGTAGGAAATCGCCCATTCTCAGTGCCCTCAGGAAGCGACGCAGCAGGTCAATCATGTCCATGTATTGAATCCATAGCTTTCCCATCTTATGCTCTGCTAAGGAGCTCTTCTCAGCTTTAAGTTTTTCAGAAATTCTGTTGAAAACGTCTTTACTGCAGATTTCATCCGGTGAAACGTCTTCACGCAACAGCTTATCCAAAAGATCTGCAGCCTCCTGGAAGTCCTTGCATGCGTCACTTTCCTCATCTACCATTGAGAGGTTGACACCGTATGCCCTGCCTAACACAATCGAACTCAAGGCTGTGTCAACCAAGAAGTGGCCTCTGATTGCTCGTGCATAGGCTTTCCCACTCAGCATTTGGGTCACAGCATTTTCAGCGTATATAAGTTCCAAAACCTCCTTAAGCCCAGATGCTTCCATAACATGGCCCATGCATCCCAAAAAGCTCATCACAGAGTGAAAGCCACCAAGGTTCAAAACAATGGGTTTCAGTTCGCTTCCTTCCTTCTCATGAACAATGATCGTCTTCGCTTTCCAATAAAGCGGTTGGTCGAATGTCAGCATTGGCGTCGTTCCCTGGCGATGGCTTTCCGCAGCAACGAAGTGAAGTGTTGAGTAAATACAACTCATGTCCGTAGGGTCCATGTCAATCATGGGCAAGAAATGGACGGATGATTTCCCTGGGTGTGGTCCATGGCACACACTCTGCATTAAGCCGGACCAGCCTGGTCGTTTTGGTCGAAGCAACCATGACGTTTTTCACAGTATGTCCAGATTTTCAAGCTTGTCAGATGCTGAAATGGGGTCAAGCTTTCTAAATTCGAGAGGCCCACCCTTCTTGCGAACACTGCGGTAGTATTTGATTTCAATTTGAGCTGCCGTGAAGTTGTTTTCAGGTGACTGCAATCTTGGTATTGATGTTGTGTCTCTTACTTCAGGGGTGACAGCAACAATTATACCCATACCATGGTATGTTCCTCGCCCATCAAGCGTACGCAAGTTGTGATCAACATTGTCTGCAACGAACTGTCCAAACCTGCCTGCAGTGGATATGTTGGTGCCCCTGAAATTGGCAGCACACTTCGAAAACCTCAAAACTTCTGCGTAAGGCAGACAGAAGCCGTGGCTGTGTAAACTGTCCACAAGAAAGCGGGAACCAAAGTGCTGGTGCATTTGAACCGCCAATCCATACTGAATGGGTGCTACAATGGCCCTTGGTCTGGTAAGTTGCACGATACTTTGTCCAATTGATGCAACTTCAAGATCACATGACTTGCCACTGAACGTCTCTTGCAGCAATATACGAAGGGACTGCGGAACGTACGCCACATTCTTTTCCAGCGACCGGAGTTCAGAAGGATCTGGATAGAAATCTCTACAAGTATCAATGTTCTTTATATCTGCTTTGATCAACCGTGCCGCAGCCCTGACTATCTTTCTTTGTTCTGCTTCCTCATCATCAGTCTGTGGTGAGTCTTTGAATTGTTGCAAAATCTTTGCAGCACTTTCTTTGACAGTTACAACATCGCTGCGTCCATGCACGTTACTAATAACCAGTTCATCCCCAAAATATGAAATAAGTTTCTGTTTCATGTATTTTACACTATACGCTTCAACATCAGGGCACAACTGGGACATTCTATCAACGAGATCAACCACTGTAGTCTGTTCATCATCATTGCCACTGACTAGGTCCTCGATTGCGAGTAGAAATGCTTCCTCTCGTGAGGCATCTACTTTGCGACCCTTGCGAGGAGGTTCACTGTCTGCGGAATCACGATATTTGGAGGGGATCTGCCTATGTGTCTGGAAATTTGAGCTGCACTGCTTGTGATATATTGCGTCAGCTGCTGGAAGATCGCGTGCAAGTTAATTCGGCCTCTAACAGTGTCAGCCCACTCATCAGCCCTGGCATCACATGCAGAAAGTATTGTCCTTTGAAAGTTGAAGGTGCGTACTGGATACACTTCTTCTGAATCATGCTTTGTGTCCAAATAGATTTTTGTACCACAAAAAAAGCAGTTCTCTGTAAAACAAAAGTCTGGTGTCTGAGAACGAAGAGCAGGTTTTTCAGGACGTTTCTTCTGCTTCCCAGGAATTCTATTTGGCTTCGTATTGACATGCTTCTTTCGGCAATCAATGTGCACCGTTTGGCCCTCGGACACGGTAATTGATGGCGTTCCACGTTCAGTACTGGCCTTGTTGATAGTATCTGCTCCCTTCGCCCTCAGCTTGACTGTTTCTCCTTCGTCTAACGTGTTTGAGCAAATGCCGCAGGGATTATGCACCACCTCTTCTTCCATGGCTTCGGTAGATGTCGCACCAATCTGTTGAAACAAGAAACTAGATGATGGGATTAGTATAGGCCTAGGCAAAATGTAATAGACAATAATATCTAGGTAGGGCTTGACCTAGAACAAATTGCAATAGAAGGTTTTTTGGCTGTAAGGTTTTTTGGCTGTAAATTAACCACTTTCCAGGTGTCCAAAAGTTGGAGACTTTTTATATGTTCATCAGAGGGACCTAATAAACAAGTTAAAGCCAAAAAACGTTGTTTGTAATACATTTATAGGGTCTAGGAGCAACCAGAAAAAAGTTATCTGTAAATTGAAGCTTTGGACGGCGGCCATCTTGAATTTATGCAAATTAACCACTTTCCCGGTGTCCAAAAGTTGGAGACTTTTTATATGTTCATCAGAGGGACCTAATAAACAAGTTAAAGCCAAAAAACCTTCTATTGCAATTTGTTCTAAGTCCAGCCCTACTTTGACTGGTCTAATGGTGGATACTGACCTGACGATGTTTTTCTGTCTTCCTTTCTTTTATTTTTATATTTTATGTGTTTATGTTTATTGTCTTTGTTCCCTGGTGAAAAGGAAGCGGACAGGTTTAGTGCAGTACACGTAGACAGGGAATCACGCTTGGCTGGTTCTCAATATGAAAGGAAGCGGACAGGTTTAGTGCAGTACAGTAGACAGGGAATCACGCTTGGCTGGTTCTCAATATAAAATGAAGCGGACAGGTTTAATGCAGTACAAGTAGACAGGGAATCACGCTTGGCTGGTTCTCAATATGAAAGGAAGCGGACAGGTTTAGTGCAGTACACGTAGACAGGGAATCACGCTTGGCTGGTTCTCAATATGAAAGGAAGCGGACAGGTTTAGTGCAGTACACGTAGACAGGGAATCACGCTTGGCTGGTTCTCAATATGAAAGGAAGCGGACAGGTTTAGTGCAGTACACGTAGACAGGGAATCACGCTTGGCTGGTTCTCTATATACTCAAACAGGTCTCAAGGGGAGATGGTACATTTTTCTGGTCCCCCTTCTCCCGCATGTTTACCCCAATGACGTTATTTACACGTTCGGCTCATTATTTTGGCGATTATATTTTATTAGCTTGATGGAGGTCTAGCGAGGAAACTAAACAAAAATACCAATAATAATAAGATATATCAAAACGCAAATATAGACGCCCACCTCCCCTTAAGGCTTACTCACACGAACGAGTTTTCGGCATCATATTTCGGCATCGTTGGTCTGGAAGCTTCAAAATCCAAGTTTTATAATAGTTTAGGTAACTCTAGCAATATGACTTTAGTATGGTTACGGAATTTGAGGAAAACTAGCGCCAAAATGATGGTAGAAGTAATGTTATCGATCTAATGTTGCTAGAGAAACGCTCGTGTGGATTCACTTAAATAATTTATATTATATTTAATAATAATATAATTAGAAATAATAATATAATAATAATATAATATATAATATTATATAATACAATAATAATATAATCTCTTTTTATAATATAATTAGTCTACCTGTCTGTTTCACTCCCCCCCCCCCCCCCCTCTCCCATTGTTCACCTGTTCCCCCCCCCCCCACCCCTTCATAGTCCTCCCTATGGAGAAGGGACTGGAGTTCTCACAAAGGGGCTCCAGACCTGACACTATTCTTGACTTACAGTGTCCTGGCTTAACCCTTCCTACCCGGGCTACCTTAGGTAAGGACAGCTCTGCAGAAGGGCCGTTACCCGGCCGTCCTTACCTAAGACGGCAGCTTAATAGCCTAATTAAGCTTGGCCTGAATGCCGTGCGTACGATGTATGTCAATAAACCCAAGCGTTGCGTCACCGCACCTCCAAAAACAAGAAGGAGAAGACTCTTCAATGTTATTGTTCTGACGCAGAAGAAATTAGTGTCTGACAAGCCCCCATATTGGCAACATTTCTGCAATATTTGCTCCACTGAAATCGTCATCACAACTGAACCAGTTGACTTACAGAGCTCTACTCAACGCCAAAATACAGATTGAAACCTGCACTACGATTATAGATGAGTGGAACAGTTCTAGCAGTGAAAATAAACTTAAATACGGTAGCCTAGGCCTAGACGTTTTTCAGCCATTTCGCCCGGGTACGGGCGACCGTCCTTAGGTAAGACAGGCCGGGTAGGAAGGGTTAATAATCCAGAAAGGTTGATAGCCTCTGAAGTCCTATTATAACTAATTAACTGATCCCTGTGGTTCTTGTTCATGTCTCTCATCCTTCACCCACGCCTCATTTTGTATTATCTCTCTCTCTCTCTCTCTCTCTCTCTCTCTCTCTCGTCTGTTTTGTTTTGCTTAAGGGGAACTGGGCGTATATATTTGTTTTGTTTACGGGGAGATGGGTGTATTTATTTGCTTATTGTTTTATATTTGTGTTATATTTTAGTTTCCTCCCTAGACCTCCATCAACACGTACAAACAAAAAAACCTAGACCCCTTTCAAGATACATTTGTACATTTTTTTTGGTAGAAAAATATCCAGACCGAAGGCCGGCTCCTCTTAATATACAGGGTCGCTATCGCTCGCCAGAAAAACATCGACACCTAAATGACACAAAAAATCTTAAAATTAACAGAAATGGGGCGAAAGTATCTGCCGAAAAATGTACAAACATACTAGAAAGAGGGATCTCGGGGAGAGGGGGTTTAAAAGCTTGATTGGGGCCTAGGGAGGGAACTAAACATCTGCCCTTACCTCTCTCTCCTCACGTCTCTCTCATCCTTCATCCAAGCCCTGTTCTCACGGTTAGGTAAAATAATACTTCAGAGGCTATCAACCCTTCTGGATTATTAAGCCGGCACACTGTAAGTCAAGAATAACGTCAGTCAGTTAGGTAAAATAGTACTTCAGAGGCTATCAACCCTTCTGGATTATTATGCCAGCACACTGTAAGTCAAGAATAGCGTCAGTCAGTTAGGTAAAATAGGACTTCAGAGGCTATCAACCCTTCTGGAATATTAAGCCGGCACACTGTAAGTCAAGAATAGTGTCAGTTAGTTAGTTAAAATAGGACTTCAGAGGCTATCAACCCTTCTGGATTATTATGCCGGCACACTGTAAGTCAAGAATAGTGTGAGGACTGGAGCCCCTTTACGAGAAATACAGTCCCTTGTTCTGACCGACCTTAATTAATGCATTATTAATAGTTAGTGGAGTGTCAAACTAATATAGACACTCGTAAACCACCAAACACTGACACTGTTGATTGATGGATAGATGTTTGTGCAGTCTTCTTACTGCTACCCATCAGTCCCCTACTAATATCGTAATCCTTCCACGGACATTGGTTCCAGTCCAGGGCAGTAATTTCCTTACCCACTCTAAATCACTGTTTAGACACTTGATCCTCAGTGTTTTGTAGGACAAGCAGTCTAGAGGGGTCACTAGACCTGTTGTTGCTTGATTTCCTTTATACTCCTCTGTACTTATCTTTACGGACTTCCCATCTATTTTGTTTTCCCCACATTATTGACCACCTGCGAGTTTCAGGCTATAAGGAAGTTGGAGCCGTGAACGGAGACGGTCGTTTATTATTGTATGTACTGTATGGCAAGGATTATGGTTTAAGGGGAGACGGTCGTTTATTATTGTATGTACTGTATAGCAAGGATTATGGTTTAAGGGGAAGCGGTCGTTTATTATTGTATGTACTGTATGGCTAGGATTATGGTTTAAGGGGAAGCGGTCGTTTATTATTGTATGTACTGTATGGCAAGGATTATGGTTTAAGGGGAGACGGTCGTTTATTATTGTATGTACTGTATAGCAAGGATTATGGTTTAAGGGGAAGCGGTCGTTTATTATTGTATGTACTGTATGGCAAGGATTATGGTTTAAGGGGAAGCGGTCGTTTATTATTGTATGTACTGTATGGCAAGGATTATGGTTTAAGGGGAAGCGGTCGTTTATTATTGTATGTACTGTATGGCAAGGATTATGGTTTAAGGGGAAGCGGTCGTTTATTATTGTATGTACTGTATGGCAAGGATTATGGTTTAAGGGGAAGCGGTCGTTTATTATTGTATGTACTGTATGGCAAGGATTATGGTTTAAGGGGAAGCGGTCGTTTATTATTGTATGTACTGTATGGCAAGGATTATGGTTTAAGGGGAAGCGGTCGTTTATTATTGTATGTACTGTATGGCAAGGATTATGGTTTAAGGGGAAGCGGTCGTTTATTATTGTATGTACTGCATAGCAAGGATTATGGTTTAAGGGGAAGCGGTCGTTTATTATTGTATGTACTGTATGGCAAGGATTATGGTTTAAGGGGAGACGGTCGTTTATTATTGTATGTACTGTATGGCAAGGATTATGGTTTAAGGGGAGACGGTCGTTTTTCTGGTTCCCTTTCTCCCTCGTGTTTAGTCCCATTAGATTTGCGATGTTTAGATGTTCGGCCCATTTGTTTGGCGATTTTAAGACGCTTCGTCCCATTTCGTGATAAATGTTAAGACCTATCGTGCCATTTAGGTGTCGATGCTTTCCTGGCGAGCGATAGCGAGCCTGTAATTGTAAGAGGAACCGGCCATGGGCCGGGAAATATTTATGTCGAAAAATTTACAAATTTATCTTGAGGGGAGGGGGGGGGGGGGGGTTCTAGGGGATGTTTTTCTAAGTTTGAGGGATGTCTAGCTTCTTATACCCGGTAACTCAAAATTAATGAAAGCAATCGGGCTGAAATGTCTATAATTTGTGAAGAGTCACCAGGAAATAGGTGAGGCTATTTTCAACCAGTTTGCTCTAAGCCATTTTGAGTTCAGAAGAGGTCAGGGATCGATATGTGTATCAAGTTCGTTAGCGCAACCTGTAGCGGGAAAGTACGTAGTTCAATTGTAAACACTGCCGTCCATAAACTGGCTTCTCTCCCTTCCTATCCTCGCCGAGAGGGTTGATTTTACTGCATGGCATGTATTGTGGCTCTTCTCTCTCTCTCTCCAACCATAGGATTAATATCAGTCGTGTGTGGGCCATAAAGCCACAATGGTCGGTAATCCCGCGGTAAATCATTGACCCGACACCCGTGCTATATGGTTCATAATGGTTGTGACGCGCGTGCTAAATGGTTCATAATGGCTGTGACGCGCGGCCTTAGACCTCAGCGGTAATCCGGTTAGTATCTCACTGAATGGTGGTATCTATCTATCTATCTATCTATCTATCTCGTAGTAATAGGGTAATCTATTTTTTATTAATTTCACCCTAACACCAAACACCCCCAATGAAATTAATGAAAGCATGTATGTGATACTGTCATTTAGAATTACAGAATGAAAAAAAGTGCAACACCAATTATTTATTCTCATAATATCTCTCACAGATATTCTAATTTATATATTTCACTCCCAACACCAAACATCTCCCAATAAAGTTAATGACAGCTTGTGATCCTACCGGGATTCGAGCCTGGGTTACCACATACAGATCTTAAACACTCTAACCATTACACTATCAAGACAGTTATATAAGTACAACATTAGTACATATTAGGATTGAAACCGCTATATGTTGTTAGTAATCTGGTAGGGCAATATCCAGGGGAGGTCTCATAGTTATGTGATAGGAGTTGCTGGAACTCCTGTTTCATTTGTCTGGCTTCCCCCACTGCCTCTGTTTGTGTCTCACTTACACACAGAGTAATCCAGCTAGCTCTCACAAACACCTCCTCCTCCTATTAATTTCACTACACTAAAGAAGCACACTACGCACAAATATATATATATAAAAATAAAAATCATTAAATATATAAAAATACAAAATATATTAAGTTTAAAGTAGCATACATCACTCAACTTTGGGGAAAACACTTGTTGAAGAAAGTGTTGCCCTTTGTTTCCTTCTTACACATAATATAAAAGTATATGCACACATCTATTAATTATATTTACCCCTTCTGTACCGGCGATGTCTTTTCAATTTTATTCTAGCTATATTTAGACGATTGTATGCAGTTTATGCTGAAAGCAGTGAAGAGCATGTATGAGGGTGCAAAGGCGGCAGTACGTGTGGAGAGTGAGCAGAGCGAGTTCTTTGACCTGAATGTTGGTTTGAAACAGGGGTGTGTGATGTCCCCGTCGTTGTTTACTGTATATATGGATGGAGTCATGAAAGAAATACTATCAAGAGCAGTGGATGTTGGTGTATCGCTGAAAAGGGAGGGAATTGAGTGGAAGCTACCTATACTGCTGTTTGCGGATGATACAGTTCTGATGAGTGATAATGAATGGGAGTTGCAGGGTTGGTAAATGAGTTTGGAACAGTGTGCGAAAAACGGAATTTGAAGGTAAATGCGGGGAAGAGCAAGGTTATGGTCTTCGAAAGGGGTGAAGTCACAGAGTGTGAGGTGAAGCTGAACGGTCAGGCTATGGAGATCGTCAACTCTTTTAAGTATCTGGGCAGTGTGTTGAGTAAAGATGGGACTATGAATGAAGAAGTGCGGGAGAGGGTACAACAGGGGAAAAGGGTTGTAGGAACGCTAAAAGCAGTAACAAGAAATAGGGTGGTCAGTATGGAAGTGAAGAAGTCCTTGCATGACAGTGGGGAAATCCCGACACTGACTTACGGAAGCGAAGCATGGACGTTGGTTGAGAGACTCATACCAAGAGTGAGAGCAGTGGAAATGAATTACTTAAGGAGTGCGTGCGGAGTTACATGGAGGGATAGACAGACTAATGAGGAAGTAAGAAGGTGTGGTATGGAGGTAGATGTGCTGGAAAGTGTGAAAAGGAATAACTTGAGATGGTTCGGCCATATGGAACGTATGGAAAGCGAGAGAATGACTAAGAGGGTGTACGAGAGCGAGGTGGAGGGACAGAGAGGGAGAGGTAGACCGGATGAGAGGTGGAAGGATGGAGTGAGGAAGTACATGAACGAAGGCGGTGCTGGTTGGGGGGAGGGGCGTCGACTGACTGGGGACAGAGGTGCATGGGGGCGGTTCGTTCGTGGTCACCCCTTCGAGGATCACGGCGTCAAGCAATAGATAGATAGATAGATGCAGTTTAAGAAGGATCTGTGGTAGTAAACAGGGATAAGTGAGATAGTTAGAAGCCTGTTAATTGCTGAAGGCCCTTTGTAAACTGAATAGATGCGTTTAATAGTAGCCAAAATAAAGTTAAAGGAACGGCCCCGGTATTCAAAAGGTTAAGCACAGTATAATTGAAATTACTATTGGGTAAAGCAACATTCTTCCCCTCCTCTTTCCCTCCCCAAAGTTTAATTTCCTCCCTAGTGATCACTATCAATGGTGTATACAGCTCTGGCTTTGTTATTTCCTCCCTAGTGATCACTATCAATGGTGTATACAGCTCTGGCTTTGTTATTTCCACCATAGTGATCACTATCAATGGTGTATACAGCTCTGGCTTTGTTATTTCCACCCTAGTGATCACTATCAATGGTGTATACAGCTCTGGCTTTGTTATTTCCACCCTAGTGATCACTATCAATGGTGTATACAGCTCTGGCTTTGTTATTTCCACCCTAGTGATCACTATCAATGGTGTATACAGCTCTGGCTTTGTTATTTCCACCCTAGTGATCACTATCAATGGTGTATACAGCTCTGGCTTTGTTATTTCCACCCTAGTGATCACTATCAATGGTGTATACAGCTCTGGCTTTGTTATTTCCACCCTAGTGATCACTATCAATGGTGTATACAGCTCTGGCTTTGTTATTTCCACCCTAGTGATCACTATCAATGGTGTATACAGCTCTGGCTTTGTTATTTCCACCTAGTGATCACTATCAATGGTGTATACAGCTCTGGCTTTGTTATTTCCTCCCTAGTGATCACTATCAATGGTGTATACAGCTCTGGCTTTGTTATTTCCTCCCTAGTGATCACTATCAATGGTGTATACAGCTCTGGCTTTGTTATTTCCACCCTAGTGATCACTATCAATGGTGTATACAGCTCTGGCTTTGTTATTTCCACCTAGTGATCACTATCAATGGTGTATACAGCTCTGGCTTTGTTATTTCCACCCTAGTGATCACTATCAATGGTGTATACAGCTCTGGCTTTGTTATTTCCACCCTAGTGATCACTATCAATGGTGTATACAGCTCTGGCTTTGTTATTTCCTCCCTAGTGATCACTATCAATGGTGTATACAGCTCTGGCTTTGTTATTTCCTCCCTAGTGATCACTATCAATGGTGTATACAGCTCTGGCTTTGTTATTTCCACCCTAGTGATCACTATCAATGGTGTATACAGCTCTGGCTTTGTTATTTCCACCCTAGTGATCACTATCAATGGTGTATACAGCTCTGGCTTTGTTATTTCCACCCTAGTGATCACTATCAATGGTGTATACAGCTCTGGCTTTGTTATTTCCACCCTAGTGATCACTATCAATGGTGTATACAGCTCTGGCTTTGTTATTTCCACCCTAGTGATCACTATCAATGGTGTATACAGCTCTGGCTTTGTTATTTCCACCCTAGTGATCACTATCAATGGTGTATACAGCTCTGGCTTTGTTATTTCCACCCTAGTGATCACTATCAATGGTGTATACAGCTCTGGCTTTGTTATTTCCTCCCTAGTGATCACTATCAATGGTGTATACAGCTCTGGCTTTGTTATTTCCTCCCTAGTGATCACTATCAATGGTGTATACAGCTCTGGCTTTGTTATTTTCCCCCTAGTGATCCCTATCAATGGTGTATACAGCTCTGGCTTTGTTATTTCCTCCCTAGTGATCACTATCAATGGTGTATACAGCTCTGGCTTTGTTATTTCCACCCTAGTGATCACTATCAATGGTGTATACAGCTCTGGCTTTGTTATTTCCTCCCTAGTGATCACTATCAATGGTGTATACAGCTCTGGCTTTGTTATTTCCACCCTAGTGATCACTATCAATGGTGTATACAGCTCTGGCTTTGTTATTTCCTCCCTAGTGATCACTATCAATGGTGTATACAGCTCTGGCTTTGTTATTTCCACCCTAGTGATCACTATCAATGGTGTATACAGCTCTGGCTTTGTTATTTCCTCCTAGTGATCACTATCAATGGTGTATACAGCTCTGGCTTTGTTATTTCCACCCTAGTGATCACTATCAATGGTGTATACAGCTCTGGCTTTGTTATTTCCACCTAGTGATCACTATCAATGGTGTATACAGCTCTGGCTTTGTTATTTCCTCCCTAGTGATCACTATCAATGGTGTATACAGCTCTGGCTTTGTTATTTCCACCCTAGTGATCACTATCAATGGTGTATACAGCTCTGGCTTTGTTATTTCCTCCCTAGTGATCACTATCAATGGTGTATACAGCTCTGGCTTTGTTATTTCCACCCTAGTGATCACTATCAATGGTGTATACAGCTCTGGCTTTGTTATTTCCTCCCTAGTGATCACTATCAATGGTGTATACAGCTCTGGCTTTGTTATTTCCTCCCTAGTGATCACTATCAATGGTGTATACAGCTCTGGCTTTGTTATTTCCTCCCTAGTGATCACTATCAATGGTGTATACAGCTCTGGCTTTGTTATTTTCCATTCAGTGGTTTCCATTCCCCTCCTCATTTAGCCTTATTTCGCAGCATCCATAGATCCTCCCCTCTCTCTCTCTTTCTCTCTCTCTCTCTCTCTCTCTCTCTCTCTCTCCCATACGAGGAGCGTCTTAGATAATTAAATCTATTTCCTTTAACCCAGCGAAGATTAAGAGGCACTTAATACAATTGTTCAAAAGCAGTCAATAATTGAACTGTGTAAGCACTTCACTATCGACCAATCTAATTACACGCGCGGGGAAATGGGTGCAAAATTATTGGTAAACCTTTTAACTCACACGAATCTAAAGATTTCTTCTTCAATCGAGTTGTCAACTTGTGGAACGGGCTTCCCCGAGACGTTATAGACTGCAGCACCGTTGATGCTTTTAAACTTCGCCTAGACAAATATCTTACCTCAAACCCGCGATTGACTGCGTTTGTAAATGAATAACTTTATTTTATTCCCCCCTCAGATTCATCAAGGATTATTGGGTACGGTATATAAATGACTTAGATGTTACTCTCTTTTTCCCAGATATACGAAAGATCACTTATAAGTGTGTTATGTTAAAAAACCCATCTGTTCCCTACTAACTTCCTAATCCTGCTACGGACATTAGCTCCAGGGCAGTAGTTCCGTTTCAAATTTTCCCTTACCCACTCTAAATCACTGTTTGGACACTTGATCCTCAGTGATTTGGAAGACAAGGAGATTAAAGGAGTTGCAAGACCTGTTGTTGCTTGATATACTTTGTACTCTACCCTGATGGGCCCGCTATTTAATACCCCCTCCTACCCTTCCCTTTCAGCCCCCCCCCCCCCCCCCTCCTATTGTTGTTTCCCAATATTATTCTTTCGTTCCCATCTTTAGGTTATTTTCACCCATCGCCCTTTCTTTTGTCCACAACCCAAATCTTTCTATGTGTCTCACGGAGACAGTGGTTATATTTTTGGGTCTATTTATTTATACTGTATATTAGTTGGACAACCATGCAAATCACGTGGCTATGCTTTCAGTAATTCAATACAGCTTAGAGGATTAACATACCATATTGGTGTGTGCAATACAGTCTACTTTATATATAAGGCGTGTAAGTTATGTATGTGGTGTCCTGGGTTCAAATCCCTGGAGGATCATATGCTTTCATTAATTTCATTGAGTGTTATTAGCGTTAATAACGATATTTGTTAATATATGTATACAGTATATATGCAGCTATCCTATTGTGTCATGGACTGAGGTGGGTAAGTTAACCATCCTGGAAGACTGGACACCACAAACGTTCACTAGCTGGTTAATGAAGGCATCGTGTTCACTATTTTCTTTATTTCATAATGCACCATTTTCTTGCCGTTTGCCTGCCTAAAAACGAATGTTTTGTAGCTGAGTAGAGGACATATATACCATAGGGTATCAAGTCCTCATTTGTTATGGAATGTATACAAAATAATGTAATATGTGGCTGTATAATGTACAAACCTTTCATGACAAATACATTATTGTCAAGTTCGTTGGCGCTACCTTATATATATATATATATATATATATATATATATATATATATATATATATATATATATATATATATATATATATATATATATATATATATACACACACTTACAGTATACTGTATGTGTTATAATTATCAGGACTCAAACTCTCGTTCTCTTGGCTGAGATAAGAGTGCAGTAAGCGATGTGTCATAGGAGACTTTAACACCGACGGTTTTTTAATTTTCATCTAGCTAAGTGTAGACGATTTTGTGCAGTTTAAGAAGGATCTGTGGTAGTAGAACGGGTTGAGTGAGATAGTTCAAAACCTCTTGATTGCTGGAGACTTTTTAAACTGCAAAAAATCGTTTAATAGTAGCCAGAATAAATTAAAAAGACGGCACCGGTTCTGATATGGTTAATGTTTTTAAAGATTATTTCTACATACCTGAAAACGTGACTGTCTGTAGGCTATGTATGTGTCTATCTGTGTGTGTGTGTGTATGTGTGTTTTCCTACAAAGGCTGCTGCAACTAGACCTTTCTCTCCTCCCTAATGGCTTACTGTTTTACCTCGGCTGTTGTTGTTTTATTTTATTTTATTTATTTATATTATTTATTGTATTTATTTTATTTTATGTATTTTATATATTTTATTTATTGTATTGTATTTATCCGTCATTCTTTCCTTCCATCCTTTCATCTCATTTGTTTTATCTTTCATTTGTTGTCAGTGCTCTCCTGTATTCTCTCTCTCTCTCTCTCTCTCTCTCTCTCTCTCTCTCTCTCTCTCTCTCTCTTGTCCTGCCTTTGTAACACAGCACCCAATCTAAATGACACACACACTCTCTCTCTCTACCACTCAAACCCTTCCTAACACACACACACACACACACAGCTTTTAAAGTAAATTATGATTAGTTAAAGGCTAACGGGACACTACGAGAGTAATCTCAATCCTGTAAAATACAATTAGGTAAATACAATTGGGTAAATACACACTCTCTCTCTCTACCACTCAAATCCTTCCTAACACACTCACACATACACACTCTTTCTGCCTCTCAAACCCTTCCTAACACACACACACACACACACACACCCTCTCTACCACTCAAACCCTTCCTAACACACACACACTCCCTCTCTACCACTCAAACCCTTCCTAACACACACATACTCCCTCTCTACCACTCAAACCCTTCCTAACACACACACACACTCCCTCTCTACCACTCAAACCCTTCCTAACACACACACACACACTCACTACCACTCAAACCCTTCCTAACACACACACACACACTCACTACCACTCAAACCCTTCCTAACACACACACATACACACACCCTCTCTACCACTCAAACCCTTCCTAACACACACACACTCCCTCTCTACCACTCAAACCCTTCCTAACACACACACTCCCTCTCTACCACTCAAACCCTTCCTAACACATACACACACTCACTACCACTCAAACCCTTCCTAACACAGACACACACTCACACTCACGTTATAGACTGCAGCACCGTTGATTCATTTAATCTTCGCCTAGACAAATATCTCGCATCAAACCCGCGACTGACTGCGTTTGTAAATGAATAACTTTATTTTATCCTCCCCTCAGTTACTAACCCATCTGTCCCCTACTAACATCCTAATCCTGCCACGGACATTAGTTCCAGGGCAGTAGTTCCCTTTCCAATGTTCCCTTACCCCCTCTAAACCACTGTTTGGACACTTGATCCTCAGTGTTTTGGAGGACAAGCCGCCTAGAAGGGTCACTAGACCTGTTGTTGCTTGATTTTCTGTGTACTCCTTTGTACTCCTTTGTACTACCACTCAAACCCTTCCTAACACACACACACACTCACTACCACTCAAACCCTTCCTAACACACACACACACTCACTACCACTCAAACCCTTCCTAACACACACACACACTCACTACCACTCAAACCCTTCCTAACACACACACACACCCTCTCTACCACTCAAACCCTTCCTAACACACCACACACACTCCCTCTCTACCACTCAAACCCTTCCTAACACACACACACTCCCTCTCTAACACTCAAACCCTTCCTAACACACACACACACTCACTACCACTCAAACCCTTCCTAACACACACACACACACACACACCCTCTCTACCACTCAAACCCTTCCTAACACACACACACTCCCTCTCTACCACTCAAACCCTTCCTAACACACACACACTCCCTCTCTAACACTCAAACCCTTCCTAACACACACACACACTCACTACCACTCAAACCCTTCCTAACACGCACACATACACACACCCTCTCTGCCACTCAAACCCTTCCTAACACACACACACACACACACACACCTTTTTTTTGCAGAAAGTATAATCTTCCTCCACACTATCTTCCTTCCTTTATTATCTCCCTCCTCCTTCCCTCATCACACACACACACACACACACACCTATTGTTTGCAGAAAGTATAATCTTCCTCCACACTATCTTCCTTCCTTTATTATCTCCCTCCTCCTTCCCTCATCACACACACACACACACACACCTATTGTTTGCAGAAAGTATAATCTTCCTCCACACTATCTTCCTTCCTTTATTATCTCCCTCCTCCTTCCCTCATCATTCCGTGTTTGTTAATTTCATTAATCGAGTTTTAGGAGTAAAGTTGGTTAGTGGAGAGAACATAATAATTCTATTCTATTCTATATACGGAGTCAGGCCCAATCCACACTTTTCCTAAAAACATATATTTTCCTTTTCCCTCTTTTCATTTTTTTGTTTTGGTGTGGGGAGGGGGGGGGGGGGGGGGGGTGGGCGACTCAAAACAGAGCCAGAATAGGGACAACACAACAGAAAACAATGAATTATTATGTTTTTTCCACCAACCAACTTCATCTGTAAACTCAATTAATCAAATCAACAAATACATGTGGCACTCCAAGGACTCGAACCTAGGATACTGACATCGACATTCCGCACACACAAAAGCAAAATACAAATTCACACACATCTATAGGTCATCCCGGAAAATACCCGTATCTCTCCCACACACTTTATCCAACATCAACAAAGTACGGCGAAAATAGTCGAGAACCCACATCTAGACACTCATCATGCATATATAACTGTGTTGGTGGTGTAAGTTAGAGGGGATATGATAGAGAGTTAGAGGGGATATGATAGAGGTGTTCAAGTGGGTTAGTGGGATTAACAAAGGGGACATGACAAATGTACTAAAGCTCAGTGATAGCGAAAGAACTCGTACCAATGGTTTCAAATTAGATAAATTTCGTTTCAGAAAAGATATAGGCAAATATTGGTTTGGTAACAGAGTTGTAGATGGGTGGAATGGACTACCAAGTGCTATAGTGGGATCAAGAACGATAGGGAGCTTTAAGAAAAAATTGGATAAGCATATGGACTAGAAGGGTTGGGTGTGAAGGGGGATCAGCCGGGTTGGGCCAATCAGCGCTCTGCAGACCCCCGTAATCCTGCGTTAATCTCTAACCGGTTTGGTAAGATGATCCTCAGGGTATTAGAGTGTTGAGCCTATAATTGGGCTTTGTAATTGGGGTTGTGTGGGACAGGGATCTGCCTTGCTTAGGCCAATCGGCTTTCTGCAGACTCCCATTTTCTTATGTTCTTATGTAATGGTTTAGGTGCTTATGTTCTGGGTGTGGTGTCCCGAGTTGGAATCCCGGGAGGACCATATGCTTTCATTAGTGTATTCAAGTACATTGGGGTTTGTATTTGATATTAATGTTAAAGAACGGCCTGGTGTTACTTATAGCCCTATGGAAAGACTACAGACTATCTCACTTAAGGGAGCCCACCTCGCCTTTTTTTCTCTTTCTCTCCCTCTCTCTTTGGCTTGTGTCCATTCGGCCCCATTCAGCCTACTGTTTTAAGACGTTTACCCCATCCAGGTGTCTATTTTCTTGGCGAGCGGTAGCGAGCCAGCATATATACAGTATATATTTTGTTTTGACAGCAAGCTAAATTTGTAAATTTGTCGATAGAAAAATGTGTCCGGTGAAGCCGAATTTCTCCATACAATGCTGGCTCGCTGTCGCTCGCCAGGAAAAAATCAACACCTGGATGGGGATAAACGTCTTAAAACAGTTGACTGAATGGGGCCGAATGGATACAAGCCAGGAAAAGAGAGAAAAGGAGAGAAATATAAGAACAAGCCGGTGACCCCCTTAACCCTTTCAGTTGCCATATATCCGTTCAAAGCTTCTTAAAGGCGTCTAAATGTAGCTCAAGTCAAATACAAAATACGTCGCCGGTACAGAAGGGGTTAAGGGGGGTGACCTGCTTTTTGTTATTTATCTCCTTTTCTCTCTTTCTCTGGCTTGTATCCATTCGGCCCCATTCAGCCAACTATTTTAAGACGTTTATCCCCATCTAGGTGTCGATTTCTTCCTGGCGAGCGATAGCGAGCCAGCATTATATGAAGAAATCCGGCTTCGCCGGAGAAATTTTTCTATCGAAAAATCTACAAATTTAGCCTGCTGTCAAACAAAAATAAAAAATATGCTGGCTCGCTACCGCTCACCAGTAAGAAATTGACACCTGGATGGGGATAAATGTCTTAAAACAGTAGGCTGAATGGGGCCAAATGGATACAAGCCAGAGAAAGATAGAGAAGGACAGAAACAAAACAGGTGACCCCCCTTAAAGGTATTACCACTCTCTTCCTATAAGTCTAAAGCGTGTAAGTCCTGGGTTCCAATGTAAGATCATATGCTTTCATTAACCCCTTACGAGCGGCCTAGGTGGTCTATTTGACCGTACCGCCCAGCGTTTATTTTTTTACCGTAAATAGGGTTGTTTCCATGCTCATTTTCATTCCTAAATAAGACCCAGAGCGTAAAACAAGTATCTATCCCTGAAAGGGCGTAAACAGAGCTTTCCAATGACACCCGAACCATCCTTGTACGACCACTGGTTCTCTTGCAACGATCGTGCAGCACGAGTGCAAAAACCCTGAAATAAGGTAATTTCCTTACATAATTCCCTGTGTAGCGAGTGAGAAGAGGGGGAGGAAGTTAGAATACAGTTCAGTACACCCACGGTGGTCGTGGGGACCGGTCATAAGGTTACTACGCTCGTCCCACCGCTCAGCTCTCTCTCTCAGTAACATTACGTGCTGAAAATGGTGCTCGACAGATGTCGTGCACCGCCACATAGTCCAAATTTATTTCACTCGACATATGTCGCGCGCCGCCAATAAGGGCTTAAGGGGAGATTTCCACTTGAGGGACTTTTTTCTGGACCCCTTTCTCCCTCATGTTTAGCCCCATTGCTTTTGACATTTTAAAACGTTCGCCCCATTAGTTGGATTATTTTATGAACTTTCGCCCCATTTCTATTAATTTTAAGACCTTTCGTTCCATTTAGGCGTCGATTTTTTCCTGGCGAGCGATAGCGAGCCTGTAATTTAAGAGGAATCGGCCTTCGGCCTGGACATTTTTCTACCGAAAAATGTACACATTAATCTTGAAAGGGGGTCTAGGGGGTGTAATTTTAAGATTGATGGAAGTCTAGGGAACAAACTAAAAACCTCCCCTGGGTGTATTATTTAGCTTGTTTATATATATATTTGTATTATTGTTTAGTTTCCTCGCTAGACCTCCATCAAGCTTATTAACGAAATACTCCCAATACCTCCTCTTTTTATATACATTTGTATATTTTTGTTTCGGTAGGAAAATGTCAAGGCCGAAGGCCGGTTCCTCTTAAATTACAGGCTCGCTATCGCTCGCCAGGAAAAAATCGACACCTAAATGGCACGAAAAGTTTTAAAATTGACAGAAATGAGTCGAAAGTTCTTAAAATCGCCAAACTAATGGGGTGAACGTCTTAAAATCTCAAAAGCAATGGGGCTAAACATGAGGGAGAAAGGGGTCCAGAAAAAATCCTCCAGGTGGACATCTCTCTTATACCATAGGCTCGCTATCGCTCACCAGGAAAATATCTACACCTAATTGGCACGAAAGGTCTTAAAATTGACAGAAATGGGGTAAAAAAATCTTACAATCGCCAAACTAATGGGGCAAACGTCTTAGAATTTCAAAAGCATGAGGGAGAAAAGGGTCAAGCATAAAATCCATCAAGTGGAAATCTCCCCTTACTCCTCTCCGATGACAAGGTGGGACAGACGAGACTATAATTTTTTTGTTTTTGTTTTGTTTAAGGTTGCTTCCCATATATCAGCTCATGGTCAAGTGTTTACGGTGTCCAACTCTTCCAAACCTACTGGTCGAAGTCCGGTTAGAAACCTAAATGGCACGAAAGGTCTTAATATTGCCAAAGCAATGAAGTCAAAGGTCTTAAATTCACCAAGCAAATGGGTACAACTTCTTAAAATCTCAAAACTAATGGGGCTAAACATGAAGGAGAATGGGGTCCAGAAAAAGCAACAACGACCTCCCCCTTAACTGTGCATGGTTGAGGGTGGTGGTGGTTATCAACATGGCCGACCGTTAGTAGAGGATTGTCCCAGGGTTACCAAGTTAACCCCTTCTGTACCGTCGACGTCCTTTTAGCTTTATTCTGGCTACTAATAGATGAATATATTCAGTTTAAAAAGAGCCTCCAGCAACTACCAGGCTTCGAACTATCTCACATAACCCTTTTCACTACCCCAGATCCTTCTTAACCTGCACACAATCATCTACATATAGCTGAAGTATAATAAACAACACGTCGCCGGTACAGAAGAGGTAAACACACACAATATGGCTAGATCCGTTCTCAAAAGTTGCTAGAAGGCCGCTAAATTGTAAATATATTCCGAAAGTCGCTAGACTAATGCCACACTCTCTGAAATATCGCTAGAATTCATGTAGCTAGATGTCAAATGTTGCTGCTCAATCGATGAAAGTACCTCTAGGTCTAGCGGAAAAGTAGCTAAATTGGCAACACTTGATAGTCCACATCATAAATTCGACTTGCAGAACGGGATTCGAACCCATGATAATCTGTCACCTATATCAGAGTACAGAGGTTTAAGGGGAGAATTGTATATATATTTATATATATATATATATATATATATATATATATATATATATATATATATATATATATATATATATATATATAATATTAATTTATTTATTATATTCTTTAGTTTCCTCTTAAAACTTCCATCAAACTTAGATATCACCCCAAGTACCCTTTCGAGATAAATTTGTACATTTTTCGGTAGAAAATGGCCCGGTCAAAGGGTTCCTCCTAAAATACAGGTTTGCTATTGCTCGCCAGAAATTTTTTTTACACCTAAATAGTACGAAAGGTATTACTATTGACAAAGAAATGGACACATGTTCAAAAATTTGTAAACTGCTGGGGCCAAACATAAGGTAGAAGGGGGTCCATACATAAACAACAAGCATACCTTCCCTTAACCAAGCCATCACGTCCAAAACATGCGACACGGGAGATAACGCAACGCCAAACAGGGACACAAGACAGAGCCCCAACAGAACCCCAATGATAATGGGTAAGAGAGATAGGGCGTCGACCAGGGTAGACAATACAAAAATGGACCAAGATAAAGAAAGAGTTATACGAACATGTTTGTTAAGGGGAGATTTCCATTTGAGGCATTTTTTCTGGAACCCTTTCTCCCTAATGTTTAGCCCCATTGCTTTTGAGATTTTAAGATATTTGCCCCATTAGTTTGGTGATTTTAAGAATTTTTCTAGAAATGTTAATACCTTTCGTATCATTTATGTGTCGATTTTTTCCTGGCGAGTGGTAGCGAGCCTGTAATTTAAGATGTGACGTCTACCAGCGTTGGCAGAATCGCCTCTCGTTAGCCACTAGCGCTCGCCAGGGACATCGAAATGGGCTACAGTTATCCGAGAATGTTGTTCTTTCTTTCCCTGTAATCGCATTGTCACAGACAGTCCAGTGGTGGTCTTTGTTTTCGTCTGTGACAACGGGGTGTATTTTATATCAATAGTAGTGATGATAGTACCAGCGTGGGAATGAGAGAAACTTTCAGAGCGAGATGGTAGTGAGTGTCTGTAGGTGCGGGCGCTGTGTCACGTGACACCTGCTGTCTTGTGACATCTCGGCTCGTGATTGGCCGACCATCGCGCCTTTGCGGGCTCCTGTGTAACTTGCCTCCTACATGAGGGTTCCCAGGAGCTGTCCTCGTCAGGACAGGCTTGGCGCGCATGCTTCTAACATCCCCTTGCATACTCTCTCCCGATCACCCCCTCTATCACTGTTTCTCTCTCTGACCTTCTTCTTTTCCATTACTTCTCGCCTTTATTCAATTACTTATCCCCTTGGCTTCTGCATACGGTTTCCATAGCCGGCTCATTGTATTGCATGCGCCGTCCTCAGAGATATTTACATGTACTTAGAATAGGTTTTGAGGGTTCTTAGTTAGTATAGGTTAAGAACTTAGTGTGTCTCCATTATTGATTTAGTGTTTCTGCTCTTTTATTTAATGCTAGACTGGGATAAGGTAACTGTAGTCGTTGTCTCCGATGTGTGTATGGTTTGCTTATACCTACACGACTTCGACCGGTCCTGTGGTAGCCTGTGTTGTCTTTTCGGTTGTGTCCTTTACGAGTGCAGCATTGTGTTGACTGAGGGTTTTGGCCTGTTCTAGTTCCACACTTTGCTGCCTCTTTGCTTGTCTTTAGAGGGTCGCCAGGATAGAACCAGATACTTGTGATCTGGATCTATCAAGAGAGCACCCTAGTCAATTAACGTAACTTAAAGGATGCAGTCTTAAGGACATCGCTAGGCTACGAGCCTGTCTTGCTCAACCCCAGTTCCTTACCTAGAGTATTCCAGCTAGACATTATTAATCGAGTAGACACTTATTAGTATTTAATATAAGCTCTTTGATATGTACGCATTATTATTCACAGCATTTGTTAGTCTAGGTTGTTGTTGAGTTGCACAACCATAGCAGACTGTTTCGTTGATGAGGAAGTACTTCTTTTAGTGTCGAGCATTGCTACCGTTGCGCATTTATAGTATTCTCGTGTCAGTTAACATTATATGTCCTATCTTTTAGTGTATTCAATTTACATGTGTGGTGTCCTGCCTCCTGCCTTTATATAGTTCAAGATTAGATGCGAGCATCTTATGAGCATCAGACTTTCTTCAGAAGTTTCCAGGTCTATGCTGTAGGACTATACTTCATTTTCTTTCAGATAGGAGTGAAGAGTTTATTGTTGTTTAGAGTAACTGTATTGAAGCATCTTTTTATTGTATTAAATCTTGCAGTGATTTAATTGATCTTTCCATAGATTCCTTTTTATGCATTTTAACGTAACTTGCATCTTGTTTGTTATCAGGCTATACCAGTGTGGGTTAGCCTGATGTAGAGTACATTTATGCCCAGTTAAGGATACCCCGCTATCGCAGATTAACTCTGGAGGGTATAAGTGTTTTGTTCACCGCCGGCATATAAGTTCGAGGGTTTGGATCTAGCGTACCGTTGTTGCATAGTGCCCTATTACTAGTCCAATCATTAAGTGCCCTTGTTTTATTCGTAGCCCAGGTCGTAACAAAGAGGAATCGGCCTTTGGCCGGGACATTTTTGTACTAAAAAAAAAAAGAAAGAAAATGCACAAATTTATCTTCAATGGGGGTCTAGGGGATGTAATATTAATGTTGATGGAGGTCTAGGGAACAAACTAAAAAACTACCCTTAACCCCATCTGTACCAGCGACGTCTTTTTTCATTATATTTTGGCAACTATTAGACGATTTTATTCAGTTTAAAAAAGGCCTCTAGCAATTAACAGGCTTCGAACTATCTCACTTAATCCTTTTTATTACCACAGATCCTTCCTATACTTCAGAAAATCGGCTAAATATACCCAAAGTAAAACTAAAAATGTGTCGCCGGTACAGAAGGGGTTAATCATTGCTTGAATTGATACACTATAGTTTGGCTTGCTCTGTGCTGTATTAATGTCTGTCAGATGTTGAATATGGTGTGTAAAGGTAGAACATCTTTGTATATCTCACTCAAAACGATGAAATAAAGTTTCCAAATTATGAATCAAAATATACTTGGTGCCCCGATATAACTTATTTAGGCAACTGTACTATAGTCTGTTCATTCTAGGTTGGGCAGACATCGTAACCTCTAACCTCTGTAACTCAAAAAGGGCTAGAGCAAATGAACTGTCAATTTCCACACCTATTCCCTAGCCAAGTCTTCCTATTTGGTATAATAATTAGCTCGATTACTATAGTCCTTTTTGAGTTACAGAGGTTAGATGTTACCATTTCTGTCCAACCTGGAATGAACAGACTATAGTACACATCAACAGTTGTTGTTGTAACCCTTTCTACCCTAACATCTGTTGCTGTTCCCTTCCTTCCCAAGCCAACACCATCAGTCACTATATAGTTACTGTTCCTCCACCACACACACACACACACACACACACACACACACACACACACACACACACACACACACACACACACTCTAGTAAGGGTAGTGTTGATCATAACATTGACATAAGCCTCACGTCAGCTGTTTTACCTTCACTGCTCTCTCTCTCTCTCTCTCTCTCTCTCTCTCTCTCTCTCTCTCTCTCTCTCTCTTCTATTTAACATCATATACCCGTTGTGTACCGGCGATGTCTTTTTAACTTTATTTTGCCTACTATTAGACTACTTTATTCCGTTTAAAAAAGCCTCCAGCAATTAACAGCGGCTTCGAACTATTCCACATAACCCTTTTTACTACCACAGGTCCTTATTAAACTGCACAAAATCGTGTAAAAGTAACTGAAGTATAATATAACAGACATCATCAGCACAACAGGGGTCACATCAATATAATATAACAGACATCATCAGCACAAAAGGGGTCACATCATCAGCACAAAAGGGGTCACATCATCAGCACAGAAGGGGTCACATCATCAGCACAGAAGGGGTCACATCATCAGCACAGAAGGGGTCACATCATCAGCACAGAAGGGGTCACATCATCAGCACAGAAAGGGTCACATCATCAGCACAGAAGGGGTCACATCATCAGCACAGAAGGGGTCACATCATCAGCACAGAAGGGGTCACATCATCAGCACAGAAGGGGTCACATCATCAGCACAGAAGGGGTCACATCATCAGCACAGAAGGGGTCACATCAATAGTGTAGCTAGCCTAAAGAGATCGGAATTGGAAAATCTTAAGGAGAGGCAGACTGTTTTTCTGGATCCCCTTCTCCCCAATGTATAGCCCCACTAGTTTTGAGATTATAAGACGTTCGGCCCATAAATTTTACGATTTTAACACCTTTCGTCCCATTTCGTTGTCAATTTTAAGACCTTTCGTGCCATTTAGGTGTCTATTAATTTCCTGGTGAGCGAAAGCGAGCCTGCAATTTTAAGAGGAACCGGCCTTCGGCCGGAACATTTTTTCTACCGAAAAATTTACAAATTTATCTTGAAGGGCGGTCTAGGGTTTTTTTTTCTAAGCTTGATGGAGGTCTAGGGAGGAAACTAAAAAAACATATGAATACATGAATTAATAGACCAAACAAACGGCCATCCCCCCCTTAACTCACCAAAGCGACTTGATGCAAATAGATGAGCTGGGAATGTTGCACCTGAGCCTGGCTATGTGTTGCTTGGTTTGGGGGATATACAGTATATTCAGTTATGTATCTATCTATGTTTTAGTATATTCAGTTATGTATCTATCTATGTTTTAGTATATTCAGTTATGTATCTATCTATGTTTTAGTATATTCAGTTATGTATCTATCTATGTTTTAGTATATTCAGTTATGTATCTATCTATGTTTTAGTATATTCAGTTATGTATCTATCTATGTTTTAGTTTATTCAGTTATGTATCTATCTATGTTTTAGTTTATTCAGTTATGTATCTATCTATGTTTTAGTTTATTCAGTTATGTATCTATCTATGTTTTAGTATATTCAGTTATGTATCTATCTATGTTTTAGTATATTCAGTTATGTATCTATCTATGTTTTAGTTTATTCAGTTATGTATCTATCTATGTTTTAGTATATTCAGTTATGTATCTATCTATGTTTTAGATTATTCAGTTATGTATCTATCTATGTTTTAGTTTATTCAGTTATGTATCTATCTATGTTTTAGTTTATTCAGTTATGTATCTATCTATGTTTTAGTATATTCAGTTATGTATCTATCTATGTTTTAGTTTCCTCGCTACACCTCCATCAAACTTTAAAAAAAAAAAAAACACCACCTTGACCTCCCTTCAAGATAAATTTGTACATTTTTCGGTAGAAAAATGTCACGGCTGAAGGCTGGTTCCTCTTAAAATTACAGGCTCGCTATCGCTCGCCACGGAAAATTCGACACCTAAATGGCACAAAAGGTCTTAAAATTGACAAAGAATTGGGGTGAAAGGTCTGAAAATATCCAAACTAATGGATCAAACGTCTTAAAATCTCAAAACTAAACCGGCTAAACATAAGGGATAAGTGAGGCCAGAAAAACGAACCATCCCCCCTTAATGCACCAAAGCGACTTGATGCAAATAGATCAGCTGGGAATGTTTCAACATTAGCCTCGCTGTCATGCCTTCTATGACCCAATGCAAATATCAAGCAGCCGGGTACCTGTGTGTGTTAGACGTTTTACCCCATCAGTTTGTGGATTATAAGAAGTTTTGACACATTTTAGGACCTTTCGTGCCATTCAGGTGTCTATTTTTTCCTGGCGAGCGATAGCGAGCCTGCAATTTTTTTAAGGAACCGGCCTGTGGCCGGGAAATTTTTCTACCGAAAAATTTACAAATTTATCTTGAAGGGGGGTCTAGAAGGTGATTTTTTAGGTTTGATAGAGTTGTAGGGAAGAAACTTAAGATAATAATAAATAAATATATATAAACAGAAAAATAAGGCCAACCCCTTTAACCCCTACTGTACCGGAGGATACAGTAATAAAAGTCCCCCTCAGTCCAAAGCAATGTGGCCAAAATGGCAAGATAGAACAACCTTCCATCTCAAGAGATGAAGGAATACTGGATCTCCCAGCCTTCAGAGGGTTGGATATAAGCTGAGAATTGTTGCCATATCGAGAGCAGTGCTCAAACGGTCGTGGTACCAGGCAAGGGTTAAGTAAATATGTATGTAACAATGTATAAACTGGACCTTGCTCTGTCTTGCCTGTTGAGGCCCAATGTAAATATCAAGGAGTAGGGTATTTGTGTGTGGAAGGCTGGAGGATTGAAAGTTGAGTGAGAGAATGAAAAAGGCATTATTTTTTAAGGGGAAGGTGCTTGTTTTTTTACTTTATGTATTAATTTATTTAATTATATTTGAGTTTCCTCGCTAGACCTCCATCAAGCTTTAGAAAGAAAGAAAAAAAAAACCTAGACCCCCTTTCAAGATAAATATGTACATTTTTTTAGGTCTAGGCAGGACACTAAAAAGTCGATAAATAATTGAATATATATCACAAAATACCATGTTGTAACACCGCCCCAACCACCCAGCAGGGCCTGAGTCATCGACCTGGGCCTCACTATAGGTCAGATCAGGTGAAGGTATTGACGGATAAACCTTTACAACGGCACCTCGATCGTAACTACTTTCTACTTTCCTATTTTCTGAAGAGTGTAGAGAGGAGAAAGGGTGTTGGAGAGAGAGAAAGCTGTTGGAGTGGCTTTGTAATGTGTGTTACTGTAACGTTGTCTGTAGGTCTCTTACCATGCAGGAGGACCACCCACTCAACTATAGGTAGCGCCAACGAACAATAATCTTGACCCCTTAACTTCTCATAACTCAAAAGGGCCTAGAGCAAACTGGCTGTAAATATCCACACCTATTTCCTGGTGGGCTCTTCCCAAATGATAGAAATGTCAGCTCGATTGCTTTCTTTCAATTTGATTTATGAGAAGTTAACCATTTCAAGCTCCAATACGCATTACTTCTAATACTTTCTGGCTATTATCAGACGATTTTTATTCAGATTAGGAAGGGTATATGGAAGTCAGAGGGTGGATTGAGATAGTCTTTACCCATTAAATACCCACCGATCCTTCCTAAGCCTCACATAATCGTCTAATGATAGCCAAAATAAACTGCTAAAACGCGCCAGAGCTTTAAGGGGTTAAGGGGTCTAGATGATTGTCAAGTTCGTTGGCGCTACCTATAATACCATATGGAAAAGGCTATAATGGGTCAGAGTGTGTGGCCACCCCGGCCATCTTGCATAGTCCACCCTCTATAACCAATTAAAGGGCTATAAGGGGTCAGAGTGTGGGGCCACCCCGGCCATCTTGCATAGTCTACCCTCTATAACCAATTAAAGGGCTATAATGGGTCAGAGTGTGGGGCCACCCCCGGCCATCTTGCATAGTCCACCCTCTATAACCAATTAAAGGGCTATAATGGGTCAGAGTGTGTGGCCACCCCGGCCATCTTGCATAGTCCACCCTCTATAACCAATTAAAGGGCTATAATGGGTCAGAGTGTAGGGCCACCCCGGCCATCTTGCATATTCTACCCTCTATAACCAATTAAAGGGCTATAATGGGTCAGAGTGTGGGGCCACCCCGGCCATCTTGCATAGTCTACCCTCTATAACCAATTAAAGGGCTATAATGGGTCAGAGTGTGGGGCCACCCCCGGCCATCTTGCATAGTCTACCCTCTATAACCAATTAAAGGGCTATAATGGGTCAGAGTGTGGGGCCACCCCCGGCCATCTTGCATAGTCTACCCTCTATAACCAATTAAAGGTTGGATTAGTTTAGTGATTAGTTTATAATTAGTGTGGTAACCCAAGTTCGAATCCCGGTGGATCACATGCTTTCATACATTTAATTGGAAGGGTATTTGGTGTTGGGAGTTAAATTAATAAATTATATTAGTCTATTTTGTAGGGCATACAACTAAGTAACGACTTATCATATGTTCAACGCTTTCAAAATCAATGTTGGAACATTAGAAACAGGTATAGTTCCAGAAGCTTGGAAGCTTGCAAATGTAGTTCCGATCTTCAAAAAAGGTGATAAATCCATAGCATCAAATTATCGTCCCATTAGTCTCACTTCAATCATAGGAAAGCTACTAGAGTCAATTATTGCTAGGAAAATGAGAAACCACTTAGAAACATTTAACTTAATCAATTCTTCTCAGCATGGATTCACTCAGGGACGTTCTTGCCTTACTAATTTGCTTAGCTTTTTCTCAGAGGTATATGAAGCAGTAGATAATGACAAATCATATGATATTTTATATTTATATTTCAGTAAAGCTTTCGACAGAGTCCCTCATGAGAGATTGATGAGAAAGGTTGAGGCGCATGGAATAGGTGGGGCGTTGTTAGGATGGATTAGGTCATGGCTAATTGGTAGGAAGCAGAGAGTCAGCATAAATGGTACTAAGTCAGAGTGGGGATCAGTCAAGAGTGGTGTCCCCCAGGGATCTGTATTGGGTCCTCTGTTATTTTTCATATACATAAATGACCTTGATTTAGGTATAATTAGTAGGATAAGTAAATTCACAGACGATACCAAAATAGGGAGACCAATAGATTCAGATAGCGACATAGAGTGCCTCCAAAGGGATCTAGATACCTTACACGAATGGTCAGTAAAGTGGCAGATTAATTTTAACATTGACAAATGCAAGGTATTAAAGATAGGGAAGACGAATACTAATGCAAAATATAAACTAGCTAATGCTGAATTAGAAAACTCAGACTGCGAGAAAGATTTGGGTGTGTTTGTTAGCAACGATTTGAAACCTAGAAAACAGTGTATAAGCGTACGTAACAAGGCAAACAGGATTCTGGGGTTCATCTCAAGGAGTGTGAGTAACAGAACTGCCGATGTTATCTTGAAACTTTACTTGTCATTAGTAAGACCTCATATGGATTATGCTGTCCAATGTTGGTGTCCTTATTACAGAATGGATATAGATTCCTTGGAGAGAGTACAGCGAAGAATGACAAAAATGATTCATAAAATTAGAAATCTACCATATGAAGAAAGGTTGAACAAATTAGGCTTACATTCGTTAGAAATACGCAGAGTTAGAGGGGATATGATAGAAGTGTTCAAGTGGTTCAGTGGGGTAAATAAAGGAGAAATGAAAAATGTACTGAAGCTCAGTGATAGCGAAAGAACTCGAACAAATGGTTATAAATTAGATAAATTTCGTTTCAGAAAAGATATAGGCCTAGGCAAATAGTGGTTTGGTAACAGAGTTGTAGATGGGTGGAATAGGCTACCAAGTGATATAGTGGGATCAAGAACGATAGGGAGCTTTAAGATAAAATTAGATAGGCATATGGACGAGATGGGTTGGGTGTGAGGGAGATCTACCAGGTGTGGGCCAATCGGCGCCCAGCAGACTCTCGTTATCTTGTGTTAATCTCTGACCGTTTTGGTGGGGTCAGTACTCAAGGTATTAGTGAGTTGGGCCTATAATTGGGCCTTGTAATTGGGGTTGGGTGTGACAGGGATCTGCCTTGTATGGGCCGATCGGCTTTTTGCAGACTCCCATTTTCTTGTGTTCTTATGTTCTTATTATGGAAAGCATACGGCAGTTGAATTATGTATGGATGTTCATTTTTCATTCACTCATTTTCGTCATTAATTCACCCATTCTTCATTGACTCAGTCATTCTTCATGCATTTACTCATTCTGCATGCACTCTCTTTATTCATGCACTTCATGAGGAATAAGTGTATGAAGAATGAGTGAGTGCATGAAGAATGAGTGAGTGTATGAAGAATGAGTGAGTGTATGAAGAATGAGTGAGTGCATGAAGAATGAGTGAGTGTATGAAGAATGAGTGAGTGTATGAAGAATGAGTGAGTGCATGAAGAATGAGTGAGTGTATGCAGAATGATTGAGTGCATGCATAATGAGTGAGTGTATGAAGAATGAGTGAGTGTATGAAGAATGAGTGAGTGTATGAAGAATGAGTGAGTGTATGAAGAATGAGTGAGTGTATGAAGAATGAGTGAGTGTGTGAAGAATGAGTGAGTGTATGAAGAATGAGTGAGTGTATGAATAATGAGAGTGTATGAAGAATGAGTGAGTGTATGAAGAATGAGTGAGTGTATGAAGAATGAGAGTGCATGAAGAATGAGTGAGTGTATGCAGAATGAGTGAGTGCATGAAGAATGAGTGAGTGTATGAAGAATGAGTGAGTGTATGAAGAATGAGTGAGTGTATGAATAATGAGTGAGTGTATGAAGAATGAGTGAGTGTATGAATAATGAGTGAGTGTATGAAGAATGAGTGAGTGTATGAAGAATGAGTGAGTGTATGAAGAATGAGTGAGTGTATGAAGAATGAGTGAGTGTATGAAGAATGAGTGAGTGCATGAATAATGAGTGAGTATGAAGAATGAGTGAGTGTATGAAGAATGAGTGAGTGTATGAAGAATGAGTGAGTGTATGAAGAATGCGTGAGTGTATGAAGAATGCGTGAGGGTATGAAGAATGAGTGAGTGTCTGAAGAATGAGTGAGTGTATGAAGAATGAGTGAGTGTATGAAGAATGAGTGAGTGTATGAAGAATGAGTGCCTATAGAATGAGTAATTGCATGAAGAATAAGTGAGTACATGAAGAATGAGTGTGGTGTATGAAGAATGAGTTGGTACATGAAGAGCTCCGTCGGCCCACCTGTGCCGCACTGCACTTGTTTATTAGCTGGATTAACCAAGATGGCTATACCCCGTTCCAAATAGGTAGGCCAGAAATCGTGACCCTTAACCTCTGTAACTAAAAAAAGGGCTAGAGCAAATAGGCTGTAAATGTCCACACCTGTTCCCTAGCTGACCCTTCCCAAATGATTGGCTCGATTACTCTAATATATGGTTTGTGAGTAATAGAGGTAAATATTCAAGAGTGCTGGCCTACTTATCTGGAACAGGGTATAAATAGAGATGAGGAACATGAAAATCTACTTTTATTAATTTCACTCCAACACCAAACATTAATGAAAACAAGCATGTGATCCACCGGGATTCGAACCTGGGTTACAACATACAGGCAGGGTTTTGTTTCTTCATACACATAGAAGAAATATAGGCTACCTCCCTTTTCATGTTGGTTTAGTTCAGTAGGACCACCCCAGCCACCTAGCAGGACCCGAGTCATCGACCTGTACCTCCCTGTAACGCTGTGTGTGGTGATACCAGGGTGTGTGTGTGTGTGTGTGTAATGTGTGCTATGTGTGTGTGTGTGTGTGGTATGGTTACTTCACCACTGGTCAGCCTAGTTTGGTGGTGGTCGTGTGGTGGTTCACTTGCTACATATGGGTGGTAAAAATAGTACAATAACTATAGTCTGTTTCTTTTCAACTGACTGTAAATTGCAGAGTTCCCATCAGGATTTCTCAGTTATTTGGAAGATTTTGTAGTGAAATATGGTGGTAATTATATAACTTTAGTGTTAATATGATGCAGAGACATGGTGGTTTCATATTTGTACATTATGTATCGATAAATTAGCTGCTAAGAGATTTAATTTACCCCCAGATGAAATGAAACAGTGAATAAATCATTGTACACTCGGGTGCCATAGTTTCTAGCACTCTTCACAATTCCTGGAGCCCCTATGTTTTATTAGGCCTATATTGTATTTGTTTAAGCAATTATTACTCTTTGGCTTGATAATTGGATATAAATATTTGTGCCAGCACCACCACCAACAAACCATCAACATGAAGTCTTCTTAATTAAGGGGCAGGTAGTTGCTTTTTGGGGTCCCCTTCTCCCTCATGCTTAGCCCCATTAGGTTTGAGATTCTAAGACGTTCAGCCTTTTAGTTTGACGATTTTACCACCTTTTTCCCTATTCCGTTGTCAATTTTAAGACCTTTTGTGCAATTTAGGTGTCAATTCTTCCTTAGCGAGCGATAGCGAGCCTGTAATTTTAAGAGGAACCAGCCTTCGGCCGGAATTATTTTCTACCGAAAATGTTTAAAATTTATCTTGAAGGGGGGTCCAGGGGGGGGGTATTCTAAGCTTGATGGAGGTCTAGCGAGGAAACTAAGAAATAAATGAATACATGAATGAATAGACCAAAAAACCAGCCACTACCCCCTTAAGGGGAGGTTTTTAGTATGTTCACTAGATCTCCATCAAGCTTAAAATTACACTCCCTTGACCCCCTTTCAAGATAAATTTATACATTTTTCGGTAGAAAAATGTCCCTCCCCGAAGGCCGGTTCCTTCTAAAATTGCAGTCTCGATCGCTATCGCTCGTCAGGAAAAAATCGACGCCTAAATGACACGAAAGGTCTTAAAATTGACAAAGAAATAAGGCGCAGGTCTTAAAATCGCCAATCTAATGGGACAAACGTCTTAATATCTCAAAACTAATATGCTAAACATGAGGGATAAGGGGGTCATCCCTTAAACATTTCTCTCCCTTCACAGGGCCTAATACCGAACGAATATTTTGTTAATGAGTGTTGCTTAGAGAGATTACACAGATTAGACGTTCCATATCTCAAGGTAACGTAATTTTTCAAGTTATTTCGTCCATTAGGGGGAGGTGTGGTGGAATGGTCTTGCCACTGGACTGACAATCCAATGGACCCGGGTTCGAATCCCAATATGTCAATGAGAAGATATTATTGGGATGGAATTTGTGCTGTACCTAGTATCAGTGCATTACCACAGCACACCGAAATGCCAAAAAAAGACCCTCATTGTTCCCTGATTAAAATAGCATTGTATGAATATTCCCATATTCAAAACTATGTTACAGGGCAATGCCTAGTGAGTTAATTGCTCAATAGGTGGCGTTCTGAGAGTGAGGGTCCGAGTGTGGGGGTTGAGACTGTGAAGCATAGAGGCGAGGCAGCTTCAGAGATGGAGTTGCTTCGAGCCGTGAAGCTTCGCATGTCTCACTCCCTAGACTGGAGCAAGACCTCACGGGTCTCACCGTGTTCAGCGGTTGAGTGTAAAAGCCTATGCCCGAGAGGGAGTAGTTGGAATATATAAAAAAAAAAAAAAAAATTAACGGCGCTGCGAAGGGAAATAATTGCTTAAGAATACCACCCCTAGTCTCTAGCCCACTCATCTGAATTCGTGGACCCCATCAGTTTTCTTTATGCAATTATAACTATTTGGATTGGTTTTGACAACTTGCTTTTTTTATAATAGTAAATATTATAGTTTTGTAGTTGATGTATAGAAAGTTATATTCATTAAGGGGAGGTTTTTAGTTTGGTCCGTAGATATCCTTCAAGCTTAAGATTACACCCCCTTGAGCCCCTTTCAAGATAAATTTGTACATTTTTCGGTAGAAAAAACGTCCCGGCTGAAAGCCGGTTCCTCTTAAATTACAGGCTCGCTATCGCTCGCCAGGATAAAATCGACACCTAAATGGCATGAAAGGTCTTAAAATTGACAGAAATGGGTTGAAAGTTCTTAAAATCGTCAAAATAATGGGGCGAATGTCTTAACATTAGGAAAACAATGGGGCTAAACATGAGGGAGAAAGGAGTCAAGAAAAAAAATTCCCTCAAGTCGATATCTTCCCTTAAGATATATATTTCCTATATTAGAAATAGGTGAAGTCCACGACTATTTGAGTTGGCTGGAGACTATGGTATCCGAGTATACTATTGGTACCATCCATATGTACCATACCACATATACACACCCTGGTATGGTATCAGCACCACACACAGCGTTACAGGGAGGTACAGGTCGATGACTCGGGCCCTGCTGGGTGGCTGGGGTGGTCCTACCGAACTTAAAATTGACAGAAATGTGGCGAAAGTTCTTAAATCACCAAACTAATGGGGTGAACGTCTTGAAATCTCAAAAGCAATGGGGCTAAACATGAGGTAGAAAGGGGTCCAGAAAAATATCCATCAAGTGGAAATCTCCCCTTAATGGAGGTGGTGAGAATAAGATGTGAATGGTGATGATGCATATGTGATGATGATGGTGATAATAGTGATGATGATGGTGGGGAGAATAAAATAATGTCGGTAGTTGAGGTAACGAGATAATAATGGCCGTGGTGGTGTACATGATAATAGAATGGCATGAGAGTGTGGACAATACTATAAGGTGAGTCTAACTAGTGGTTTGTAAGAGTGTTAGTGGAGAAGGTGTACAACGTACAAAGGAACTCTTATAAATAATTTACTGCTGTTTTAAGCGCCCAACAGTTTCTAAGAGAGGCTATGATGAAGTGTGAACTCAATTAGGTTAATACAATAACAATTCAGCACTAAGGAAATAATGTATATAATTTACAAATGCAGTCATCCGTGGGCTTCGGGAAAGGTGTTTGTCTAGGTGAACTTTAAAAGAATCAGCGGTGTTGCAGTCTATAACATCTCGGGAAAGCCCATTCCACAGATCGACAATTCGATCAAAGAAGTTCTTAGATTCTATCTATCTATCGATTGCCTGACGCCGTGATCCCCGAAGGGGTGGCCACGAACGAACCGCCCCCATGCACCTCTGTCCCCGGTCAGTCGATTCCCCTCCCCCCAACCAGCACCGCCTTCGTTCATATACTTCCTCACTCCATCCTTCCACCTCTCATTCGGTCTACCTCTCCCTCTCTGTCCCTCCACCTCGCTCTCGTACACTCTCTTAGTCATTCTCTCGCTTTCCATACGTTCCATATGGCTGAACCATCTCAAGTTGTTCCTTTTCACACTTTCCAGCACATCTACCTCCACACCACACCTCCTTCTTACTTCCTCATTAGTCTGTCTATCCCTCCATGTAACTCCGCACGCACTTCTTAGGTAATTAATTTCCACTGCTCTCACTCTTGGTCTGAGTCTCTCAACCAACGTCCATGCTTCGCTTCCGTATGTCAGTGTCAGATTCATGCAGTTAAATGATTTACTAATGATTTTGTAACCATTCCCCCTTGTGTAATTTGACTGGTCGATTGCAAAGTATTTACTGCAGTTCAAAATGTCGATGCCTTTGATGATCTTGAACACTTGAATTAAGTCACTTCTTATTCACCGCTGTGTTAGGGGAAAAGTATTCAATTCCTCAAGACGCTCCTCATATGGTTTGCTCCTCAAACACGGTATCATTTTGGTAACTCTACTTTGACCTCGAGTGAGAGTAGGTGTGGTATATAATGTAGTAGGTAACCAGACCACCCCTCCCCCCCCTCCCCCCCCCTCCCCACCCCCCCCCTCCCCCTCCCTTATACCTGCACCACTCCAGGCAACCCAACACTCTACAAATGGAACCAAATTTATGCAATATGTAAACCAAGCTATTTTTTACACCAATATCCGGTTGTCTATACAGAAAACACACACACACACACACACACACACACACACACACACACGTTTTTTGCTAAGTTATTTTTAAAGCTAGAGCCCTTTATATTAATTATAATTGTAGGCCTTACTTCTTTTTGTCACAATTTATTACTAGCACATTTGTGATTACACTTTAATGAGTGTATACATATTATTTAATGACTAAGTAAAATAAGCATTGTACTGTTGTCTTGCTAGTTAAAGTAATCAGTGAAGTGAAAAGGTTACAAATGTTGGAGTGTTGTTGTTGTTGTTGTTGTTGTTGTTGGAGTGCAGCTCTGTAATTAACTGTGTTGTTATACGGGGAGATACAATGTTTCTTAGTGTGTAGAATCCATGTTAAGGGGGGGGTGGGGTGGGGGGGGGGGTGAGTGTATTCATTCACCAACCCCCCAATTAACTTACAAATAAACCTAATTAAAACAAAATCAATTTAATTAATGAATACATGTTGGTACTCCCAGGAGTCGAACCTAGGATACGCACATAGATAATAATAAGACTAAATATTCACATTTAATAAACCGACTATAACCATTACGCTATTCACATTTAATATTCACATTTAATAAACCGACTATAACCATTACGCTATTAATTAACACCGTAACTTGTCAACCCAAATTTGCCAACCCCAAAATTGGCAAAATTTCTCAGTCTTTCTTCTACTAAACAACTGAACTCTGGAACTCTCTCCCTCAATCAATTTTACCTTTATTCTATGACTTAGACTGCTTAAAACTTCGTGTGTTCAGGTATTTTGACTCCAACGTCCCTTGAATTTGACTCTGTCACTCTTTTGACTTTGGCAACATGCCTTTTGTCTCCTCCATACACATATAAGAAAATATATATAGGCCTATATACCCCAGGGGTTAAGGGGGCCTCCATCTTATGATGGAGGCCAACAAGAATATGCCCCACGCGTCCTACTGCGTGTCGTACAAGGCGACTAATAGGGGGAATGGGGGTAGATTATAGGCACCAATCGAAAAGGGCCATACCCAGGAGAGGCTGTAGGCATTTGATAAGGAGTTGCTGGAACTCCTGTTTCATTTGCTTGGCCTCTCTTACTGATTCCCTTTGAGCCTCACTTACACTGAGAGTAGTCCAGCCTGCACTCACAAACGCCTCCTCCTCCTATCTACAGTACTTCACTACACTTAACATGCACATCACACTTCCCCCTTCCACAAAAAACAATTGTCCCATGATTTTGGCCCTGTCACTCTTACAACTCTGGGGAACGCACTCGCTGCAGGCAGTTCTGCCATTTGTCTCCCTCATTCACATAGAAAAAAAAAAAAAAAAAATATATATATATATATATATATATATATATACAGTACATATATATATGTTATACCAGGGTTTTTACCAGGTTTAGAATGGATTTGGTAGTTCTACTTAACTGGAGAAGTCAAAATCACACAACACATGCACAGAAGAAACAAAGGGTAACATATAACACTGCATACATTTAATGAACAACTTTATTTATGTAATCGCTAAGTATAACAATACAAATATTTATACGTGAATAAAATAATGGTTAAAACATAAATATGCCAAGCACGGGCCAGGATCCGCAATGTAACTAGGAATCTAATAGCTGTCTCTATCTTTTACTCTACTCACACAATATATAGGAACTCTCATAGGAACCTAAGTAATAATAAAAGTCTAAAATACTGGACTCTGTCTTAGAAATAATCCTTGTTCGCACTGAGGAAAAAAGATTAGAGTCTCAATGATGTGAATTAAACAGTCTCAATTTGGGGACTGTCGTTCTAGCTAGTTCACCTTGTCGCACTGGTGAGGAAATAAATAGAGTTAATATTTTTGGCCTCTATTTTTATCTGGAGACACCTGTCGCACTGGTGTGAATTAAGTAGAGTCTCAATTTTGGGACTCTGTCGTTCTAGCTAGTTCACCTTATTGCACTGGTGGATTATTGTGTGTGAATTTCCAACATTTACTCCTAGACTAGCAGAAGTTGAAGTGTGAGTTGAGATGAGATAACAGCTGTCTGGTCTTCTAGTTCTCCGTTGGGCCGTTTAGGTGGTCCTGCCGTGTGGATGAGTAGTTTGGGATACAGATGGATTAGCTGGTTTTGCGTCTTAAATGATGGTTCCCTGATGTCATGACATTGGGCACTTTCATCGGACTAACGCGAGTAATTGCTAGGACATGTCCTGGGGCTAGTTGCTCGTCTATCCTGACCGTTATGCTAATCGGTGATGAAGTTCCGTTTCGGTACTCTTGACTTAGGGTCTTTAATACAATGTCTCTAGTGTCATGACACAGCGACAAGGTATCGGGCTAACGCGAGGAGATAGTAAGATCATGAACTTACTGATTTCGCTCGATCTGCCACTGACCGTTATAAGAGGTTCAAAGAACTCAGGGGCGGTGTTT
Source organism: Paralithodes platypus (assembly GCA_032716605.1). Classification (NCBI taxonomy): domain Eukaryota; kingdom Metazoa; phylum Arthropoda; class Malacostraca; order Decapoda; family Lithodidae; genus Paralithodes; species Paralithodes platypus. The sequence goes on from CM064496.1 coordinate 4,422,885, forward strand.
AAAATTTTAATTGCAAGTGTCCTCGACCATGGCGTCGGACAGATACACTAAGGACTTTTATATCGAGTACTGGTGTTAGCTGTATCTCACAAAGCCCTAAACTAGTCGAATGACCTTTACCATGGCAAGTATCTTTCTATAGTTTTTAGAGTGAGGTTTTGACAAAAGAAGTAAGGTGGGGACATGTCCGACGGTTATGCTTCTAATACCAAAGGTGTAGCCTATTAGGGATCTTATTATTAAGCACTATGCCATGGCATGTGATAATATTTATTCCTCAATAGGTAAAAT
>CM064496.1:4428175-4438175 GCA_032716605.1 Paralithodes platypus
ACTAACCAACATAACATAAGTGTTTACACCGAACACACTTAACACACATTTATATAATCTGACGGACAGTCACAATCCCATTATAATACTTCACCCCGTCTTCCTCCAGCTGCAAGTTCACCTTCCCCAACTCCAAATGAGACTGATTTGAATGCCCACAACTCGGGTCTTATATACCAAACAATGATGGTGTAGGAACGAATCAGGAGGCGGCGGGTGGTGCGCGCTCCAATCATAGCTCCTCGAATCACATAACAGGTGTGTCGTCCACTCACAGCTCCTGGCGTCGATCATACGTCATAGCATTGGTCATCGAGGTATGGGGCGAGCTGGTATGGGGCGAGATGGTTTGCCCACTCGCTCGTTCGCTAGTCTGCTTCACCACTTGGGTAGTTTGGCTCCTTGAACTCTAATTCTAACTCTTAAATTAACATACAGGGCTCCGTATGTCAGACCTCCCCCCTAGAAAAGAGTTTAAGGAGTATAGTACATAATATTAAACATAATACATAAATAGATTCACCACCAGATTGGCAACAGCAAGATTATAATGAGGATATAATAAGGATATCACCCAAAGTAGGCAACGTCTCCAGGTACCACATCAGAACATAGCCGGAACGTAGCTGGAGCGTTATTCGAACTGCAAGGCATCTCACAGCTGAAGGCTTAAAAGCGCACTACAAAAGCATGATATTTACCTCGCTACAAGGGAGAGCTAATTGCCAAAATCCTCTCATTAAATTATACTTACTGCTGCATGAGGCCAAACTGGTAAATGCAATCTTTGATCCGTGGCAGTGGGTAGGTATCGTTCTTTGTGACAGCATTGACTTGCCTATAGTCCCTACAAAACCCATGGCTCCCGTCTGGCTTCGGCACAAGTATGACCGGACTACTCCACTGGCTGAAGGCCCTTGTGATCAGCTGGTTTGAAAAAATTAAGTCAAGCTCGACCTGCAGTATACTCCTGCGTTGTGGCGAGACACGGTAGGGGGATAGTTTAATGGGAGTTGCATCCCCTACGTCGATGTCGTGCACGGCCAAAGAAGTGAGCCCTGGAGTATCACGGAACACACTGGGAGACTGAGATAAAACAGAGATTAGTTGGTTCGCTTGATCAGAGGGAAGATGACATAGTTTAGATGGTAGTTCCCTCAAAGCCACTGAATTATACTGAAAGTTGGATAGGCTACATGACAAGTCAAAGTCTGCATGGATACCTTCAGGCTCTGGAACAGTCTGTTGCGGGTCAGTAAGAGAACTGAAGACTTTGTCCGCACCAGGCTGCTCACAGGTCCTGACATTCACTGCCACAGTGGGAGAATCTGGAAGAGAGGAATCAGGGGACCTATGGTAGGGCTTCAACATATTTATATGGAATACTTGCGTGGGCTTTCTCCTGTCTGGGGTAGTTACTAGATAATCGGTAATGCTCACCCTCCGAATTATCTTATATGGGCCCCTGAACTTGGCAGATAAAGGTTGGCCAAAAACTAGCTCATTAGGGGAAAAACCCAGGGATTCAGTTGGAACCTCACGAGTAGCAAATAAAAGAAAAGGTACCCCCTTATCCCACTCAACTCCGGTCTCTGTACAATACTTCCGTAACATTCCCTTTAATGTCTGATGATATCGTTCGAGAACCCCTTGACTCTCTGGGTGGTAGGTGCTAGACTTTACATGCTCGATACCCAACTCCTTCAGAGACTGCTGGAAAATGTTAGAGGTAAAATTAGTTCCTTGATCACTTTGCACCTCATGGGGGAAACCCATTCTGGTGAAAAATTTAAGCAGTTCCTTGATTACAGTTGGAGCAGAGGTAGTCCTTAAGGGTATAGCCTCTGGGTAGCGAGTTGCCATGTCCATGATAGTTAATAAATAAATGTTACCTTGGGAAGTCTTAGGCAATGGGCCTACAATGTCCACTACCACCCGAGTAAAAGGATTCTCGAAAACGGGCAAGGGCACCAGAGGATGTACAGGCACCTTCTGATTGGGTTTTCCGGTCATCTGGCAAGTGTGACACACTCTACAACACTCCACTACATCTGCACGCATTCCTGGCCAGTAAAAGTGAGATCTGATTCTGTCTAGAGTTTTTCTCACACCTAGGTGTCCTGCCAATGGTATACAATGTGCCATTTCCATGATATCTTTACAACAAGGTTTGGAGACTACTACTTGATGGACGTCCCAAGCCCCGTCATCGATTGGTCTGTGTGGCGGTCTCCATCTTCGCCACAATACTCCTCCTTTGAGGTAGAAACATTCACCACCCTCCTTCTCACATTCCTCTTCACTCACGGACCTGGCAGCTAACTCCTTGCATTCACAATCATCTCTCTGTAGCTCTACCAGGCCACTAGGACAATTTGGAGGGGTTTCATGGTCATCGTTAGGGTCAAGATGAGCCATAAAGGTGTCAGATAAATCCACCTCAGTCACATCATCAGGCACAGTTGGAGCATCATTCACACTCTCATCATCCCTTTCATCAACTCTTACATTCGGTATATTTCTGTCTGAGGGAACTGCTACTCGAGACATTGAACGTTTGTCAGCACACAGGGAAAACAGTTGGCAACTCCTTGTCGAGCTCACCGGTTAGTGGCTCGTTAACAGGGGAAAGTGACAAAATGGGGTCGGGTCGGACCTTCTCACCTGCTACATCATTCCCCAAAAGGAGTGTTACCCCAGGCACAGGGATATCTTGGGACCTACACAAAGCTATGGTGGCCTCACCCTGTAGTAACTCACATTCAATTTCGCCTTTTACCAAGTATGCATAAAACTGGCCTCCAGCACCTCTCATTACAACTGGTTCGCCAGGTGGGCACTCAGTGTAAGGATTCACCATGAGGGTGCTAGTAGAACCTGTGTCTCTCAGAATTTTTACCTCATGCATGCAACCATTTAATCTCACGTTGCCAGATGAAATAAAGGGACGGTAACTGTCCTGCACTGATGGTGAAATTATTATTGGCTTAACCCTAGTGGGTTGCACCACACATGCTACTACACCCCTGTCTAGATGATTTACGTTAGCTGCTAGGTACTCCTTCTGTCGAGAGTCCTGCATTAAAGGAACTTTTGGTGCTAGGTACTCCTTCTGTCGGGAGTCCTGCATTAAAGGAACATTTGGTGCTAGGTACTCCTTCTGTCGGGAGCCCTGCATTAAAGGCACACATGGAATTTGAGATACGGCGGCAACTGTCTGCCCCGATCTCTCAGTTTTTTCCTTGGCCCAGCACTGATAAGCTAGGTGGCCTCTCATGCCACAAAAAGTACATACTTTAGGGGATACGGGAAAGTTCCCTCTTTGAGCATTACTATTAGTTTGGGGCCCACCTCTGTTACCATTGCCCTGAGTCGCATTTTTAGTTGGGGGAACAATTCTATTTTGGCTAGCTGGGGAAGACTTTATAGGCTTGTGACTGGGTCGGTCAGATTTGTGATTGGGATACTTAAAATTAGAACTAGAATTATCGTAGGGCTTCTTTCCACGAAATTTGTTGTTGAGCACGTATGTGTCAGCCATGTCAGCAGCGTCGGCAAGACAATCTACCTTTTTCCCTTTTAAATGATAGGATACAGAAGAATCAATTTTCCATAGGAAATTTTCTAACAGGACCAACTCCTTCAGATCGTTGTAGCTTGTGACTTTCTTACTCTTGACCCAATGATTGAAAGTTTTAGTCATGGTCATGGCAAATACCTTATGAGTTTCTTCTACTTTCTTCTGTTTTTTTCGGAAAGATTGCCTGTAAGCCTCAGGCTGCAATTGATAGGTTTTTAAGATAGCTTCTTTGAGATTGTCATAATCCTGCCTAACTTCTGCTACTTCTGACAAATACGTGGCTCGAGCCTGCCCTGTCAAAACAGTTTGTAACATAAAAGGCCATTGATCTCTAGTCCACTTCATACCTCCAGCAACTTCCTCAAACAAAACAAAGAAATCCTGCACATTATCCTCAGTGAAGGGTGGAATGACACTAGTCATAGTCAATCCCAGAGGGGGAGCAATTACAGGAGCATTTGTATTGACATTTAGTTGAGCCGTTTGATATTGATATTGATAATGTTCGGTCTTTATTCTGGCTAGTTCTATACTTGCGTTTGCTTGTTCGGTCGTTGCTTTTATTCTGGCTAGTTCTAGTTCGAATATTTGATCACCGGTCAAACCAGGTGGCAATTGTACATTAAGTTGGCTAGGTTTACTAGGGACCCCACCAACTGCTCAGTCACCCTCCCCGCCTTCTACAGGGAACAAGTGGGTTTTTATGGTCTGAGCCACCTCTACTTTGGACATGTTTGAGACAGTTAATTGGAGATGTGAGGCAAGCACTTTCAGTTCGGATTTTGACAGACAGTCAATATCAGGGGATGTGGGTTCCGATTCTATGAAAACTCGAGCATCTTCTTCATTAATTAGTTGAGGCATGATTAATATTGGATTGTTAAGTAGTGAAACGTTAATGAAACTGAGTGAAACTGTATGAAACGAATCCTGGCAAGGTCGCCACTCTTCTGTTACGTATCTTGATCCTCAAGTGGTTAACTTGATGAATCTAGATAGCACAGAGATATATTAAGGTATCAGTCAGCTGAAGGCAAAACAAAAGTAAAATCTAATAAAATAATTTCCTGTTGTTGCTTCCTTTCCTTTTGGATCTTAGGACTTGGTATCCTTTATTGACTGATACTCTTTACTTATGAAAAATACTGAAACTAATTAAAGTCATGTAGTATTTATAAAGAATTATTATTTAACCGAAGCTTAGTAGGCTATGGTTATGAACCGAATAAGTTATAGCTAAAGAAGGACTATTAATTTTATAAAAAGTCTTGAAAGATAAATATTAAAGTAAGAATATTTCTGTCTCTTACCCTCTTTGAAATGAATAGATAGTTTTCTTATGTCCTTTTATTTATATTTAATGTAGTTATTCTTGGTTCTTTCTTACGTTAATAGTATTATATTATTTTTATCATCAGGAGTAATATCAAAGTCACATAAAAAGTTAGATATATATTTAATAATTAGTTAAATGTATTTCTTAACCACGTAACATTGAAGTTTGTTTATGAGTAAATAAAGTTACAGGATCGTTTCATAGATTCGATTCAAGTCTCACTCAAATAATATGAAAAGCAAAATATAATATTTTGAAGCAAAAGAATTTTCTTCAGCTTAGGAAATCACTAGAAGTAATATTATCACAGCCATGTTAGTCTAAGGCGATATTACTAATATGAGACAATAGCATCACCGTACTAAGCACCATTAAGCAATGTAAGCTTAATTCAAAGAAAATGAAAGAACTCGTAAGTATTAATATAAAACAATAGTATTACTTTCATCATAACCCAATTACTTAAAGAGTTGCTTTAGTCCACAAGTTAGTCAACTAAAATAGTTAAGTACATAATAATAGCGTTAACGTTAATTCCCAATTAAATAGTTAAACACATAATAGCGTTAACGTTAATTCGCAATTAAATAGTTAAACACATAATAGTAGCGTTCACGTTAATTCCCAATTAAATAGTTAAACACATAATAGTAGTGTTCACGTTAATTCCCAATTAAATAGTTAAACACATAATAGTAGCGTTCACGTTAATTCCCAATTAAATAGTTAAACACATAATAGTAGTGTTCACGTTAATTCCCAATTAAATAGTTAAACACATAATAGTAGTGTTCACGTTAATTCCCAATTAAATATCTCACTAACCAACATAACATAAGTGTTTACACCGAACACACTTAACACACATTTATATAATCTGACGGACAGTCACAATCCCATTATAATACTTCACCCCGTCTTCCTCCAGCTGCAAGTTCACCTTCCCCAACTCCAAATGAGACTGATTTGAATGCCCACAACTCGGGTCTTATATACCAAACAATGATGGTGTAGGAACGAATCAGGAGGCGGCGGGTGGTGCGCGCTCCAATCATAGCTCCTCGAATCACATAACAGGTGTGTCGTCCACTCACAGCTCCTGGCGTCGATCATACGTCATAGCATTGGTCATCGAGGTATGGGGCGAGCTGGTATGGGGCGAGATGGTTTGCCCACTCGCTCGTTCGCTAGTCTGCTTCACCACTTGGGTAGTTTGGCTCCTTGAACTCTAATTCTAACTCTTAAATTAACATACAGGGCTCCGTATGTCAGAATATATATATAGGGTACCGTAGCACCCGTTTTATGCTGAGAGCAAATATATATATATATATATATATATGTATAGGGTACCGTAGCACCCGTTTTGCAACAAAATCCCACCCCTACCCAAGAGTGAAACGATACTCCCGATCTTTCTTCTATTCAACAGCTGAGCTCTGGAACGCTCTCCCTGAATCCATCTTTCCCTCATCCTATGACCTAAATTGCTTTTAACACCGTGTGTCCGGACATTTTGGCTCGAACATTCCTTGATTTTTGGCCCTGTCACTCTTTCAACTCTGGGGGAGGCACTCGTCACAGGTAATTTTGCCTTTTGTCTCCCTCACTCACATAAACAAAAAATATAATATGGTGTACTGAGTTTCTATAAGGAGCTATATGTTGAACAGCAGACACAATATGTTGAACAGCAGACACAATATGTTGAACAGCAGACACAATATGTTGAACAGCAGACACAATATGTTGAACAGCAGACACAATATGTTGAACAGCAGACACAATATGTTGAACAGCAGACACAATATGTTGAACAGCAGACACAATATGTTGAACAGCAGACACAATATGTTGAACAGCAGACACAATACTTTCCATCTCCCTCGCCACCATATCAACCTTAGACCCTTCCATACAATATCCCCTCTTGATGAATATGATAGTCCCACCTCCGGCCTTTCATGTTTTCTTATTCTAGGTCCGCTTCGTTTGTCGGTAACCTTTTCTGTTATTCATTTGTATCCTGACCACTCTTCTTTTCAAGTATAGTTTATTTCCTACTTCTCTTAACCTATATAGTACCGGTGACGTCCTTTTCATTATATTATTGCACCTATTAGGTGATATTATTAAGTTAAGAAGGACCTCTAATCATCAATCCTTTTAGCTACCACAGATCCTTCCAATGCTGAATAGAAGTGTATAATAGTTGCTAGAATTTGACAAATACGACGTCATCGGTACAGAGTGGGCTAAACCCTTCAGCCTTGTTTCCCATGTACAATAAAGATTATTTTATGTCTCACCAGTTTTCTGCAGTTAGGGTGTTGGTGTTGTTGTTGTTGTTGCTGTTCCCCAAGCTGCCTGGCCGAACAGCCCCAAGGCCCCGAGCAAGGCCAAGGCCATAACCGAGCGCCCCCACAGAACCCTCCCTGCCGACCACAATAAAGCCTGGGTGACCGAAGCCACTCCATGGCGGGGAGCTGGGGAGGGTGAGGAAACGCCCGGGAAACCAAAGCCCCACCCAGGGCCCTGTGCCCCTCAGCAATTATGAAGAGAAAGTTGAGGGGCAAAGGAAAAATGTGACGCTTTGGCTTCCAATCTTGGTAGATTGGGAGGTCAATCCACGGAAGAGACGCCGTCACTTGAGATCTAGAAAATATATAAGTAAAAGGAACAGTCAGAGTAAGCTATGGGTATGGCAGAGATCGCTCAGTTCTCACTCTGATAGACCAGCCCATCACCAGGCAGTTAGGGTGTAAAGTAATTTACTACGTCTATTTCAGTATTTTATTATTATTATTATTATTATTATTATTATTATTATTATTATTATTAATATTATTATTATTTTCAATTTAGGGAACATATCTACCCAAAGGTAATTTCACATGAATATTTGTTTCCAATGATGTTTATGTCTGTATTCTTGATTAATAAGCCATGCCACCTACCTTTAAGGTTAACCGATACACAATACCATTTACTCCCCTTATAATGTGAGTTTATTATGTCAAGCAATGTACATTAAGTGAGAAATAAGAGACAACATTTGTGACTGGTAACAAGGGTGGTGAGGATAACGCAGATAGTTAAAAGGGGATGGCCGTATTTATTTGCTTATTATTTTATCTGTTTAATATTTTGTTTTAATATTCTCCCTAGACCTCCGTCAAGCTTAATAAAACATTTCCAAGACCCTATCAAGATAAATTTGTACATATTTCGATAGAAAGATATCCCGGCCGCAGGCCGGTTTCTCATAAATTACAGGCTCGCTATTGCTTGCCAGGAAAATAATTACACTTAAATGACACGAAAAGTCCAAATATTGACAAGTAAATGGGATGAAAGGTCTGAGCATCGCCAAACTAATGATCCGAACGTCATGAAATCTGAAACCTTATGGGGCTAAACATCAGGGAGAAAGTGGTCCATAAAACGTCATAAACTCTGAAACCTTATGGGGCTAAACATCAGGGAGAAAGTGGTCCATAAAAAGCGAATACCTCCCCCCTTAATCGAGTGATAATGAAGTGAGAAACATTTGGGACTAGTAAAAAGTGTGGTGAGGATAAACCAGAGAGTTAAGAGGAAGGCAAGAAATATATATTGGTCCTGGGTGTAACACTTGGTACTCAAGTAATGAGGGTTGTTGCTTCCTTTACTAGTAAGAGGGAGGTATACTGGCTTTTGCTGGACCACTTTCTCCCTCATATTTAGCCTTGTTACTTGTCGGATCTTAAGACGTTTTTCACATTAGTTTGGCGATTTCAAGACTTTTCAACCCATTTTGTTGTTAATATTAAGACTTCGTGTCATTTAGGTGTCGATTTTCTCCTGGCGAGCGATAGCAAGCCTGTAATTTAAGAGGAGCCGGCCTTTGGCCGGGATTTTTTTTCTATCGAAACATGTATACATTTATCTTGAAGGAGAGTCTTGGGAATGTGTTTTAAGCTTCATTGAGGTCTAGGAAAGAAACTAAAACAATACTAAAAAGATATATCAATAAGCCGCTAGCTATGTGGAAGGCAGGTAATGTATTGGTGGTACTCCAGTCATGAAGGTAGGTTCCTTTACCATTACTGTAAACAACAGTTGTCAACACCCTTGGTGGCAACCTGGGGGGACATAATGACTGCTGGAAGGAGGGGTGGAAGGTGGAGGAGAGAGGGAGGGAAGAAGGTGGTGGAGGGTGGAGGAGAGAGATGGAAGAAGGTGGAGGAAGGAGATAGGGAGGGAGGGAAGAAGATGAAAGAGTTAAGGAGGTGGGGAGGAAGATGGAAGGGGAGAAGGAGGAAGAAAACTGGGAGGGAAGGAGGTGTAAGGTGGATGAGGAGGGAGGGAGGGAAGAAGGTGGAAGGTGGAGAAGAGAGAGAGAGCGAGGAAGATAAGAGGCTCAAGGAGAATAATGCACACAGACTTGGAGTGGAACAAAATCCATATCAGAGTGGAGGAGGAGGAGGAAGAACTGCTGAACAAAAAAATAGGCACGAGAGAAAAGCTGCAATGAATACTAGACAACAAAAAGTCAAATAACAACAGAGCCACATCAGAGAGAACGGGAGATACTTAACCCTTTCTGTACCGACGACGTCTATATTAATTCCTTCACAACCATCAAGTAATTATCATCATGTTATGGCTACCGTTATACGATTTTCTTTAGTATATAAGCTACCTGTACGACTCAAATGGGTATACACAATATCAATGAACCCTCTTACTAACATAGGTCCTTCCTAAACTGCATAACATCATCTAATTTTAGCCCGAGTCCAAGCTAAAAGGGCGTCATGGTGCTGAAGGGGTTATTTGATTTCAGCTACATTGATACGATTATATAAAGTCTAATAAGGATACATGCAAGCTAAAAGGATTAATCGAGATCTTGTGCAGCCCTTTAATTGGTAGACGTCTTTCTTAGGCTGAACAAAATCGTCTAATAGTATCCAGAATATAATGATAAGGCCGTCCCTGGTACTGAACGGGTTGAATATAATGATAAGGCCGTCCCTGGTACTGAACGGGTTGAATATAATGATAAGGCCGTCCCTGGTACTGAACGGGTTGAATATAAT
>CM064496.1:4440675-4463175 GCA_032716605.1 Paralithodes platypus
GGAAAAAATCGACATCTAAATGACCCAAAAAGTCTTAATATTGACAAAAAGATAGGGCGAAAGGTCTTCTAATGGGCCGAATGACATAAATTCTCAAAACAAATATGCTAAACATGAGGGAGAAAGGAGTCAAACACCTCTCATTACTAGGTGAGGGCGAGACAGAACTAGGACCCCCCCCCCCCCTCCACTTTCTGACGTGATGGCAACAAATGAGCCTCAGGGAATTGCTGCACAACGATTTCTGGTTAATGAATTTATACACGGCTTTCTCTGTTAGTATGTTTATCCAATGTATTAAGGGGAGATCTCCACTTCAGGATTTTTTTTCTTGACCCCCTTCTCCCTCATGTTTAGCCCCATTGCTTTTGATATTATAAAACGTTTGCCCCATTAGTTTATCGATTTTAAGAACTTTCACCCCATATTAAGACCTTTTGTGCTATTCAGGTGTCGATTTTATCCTGGCGAGCGATAGCGAGCCTGTAATTTAAGAGGAACCGGCCTTCGGCCGGGACATTTTTCTACCGAAAAATGTACAAATTTATCTTGAAAGGGACTCAAGGGGGTGTAATTTTAAGCTTGATGGAGGTCTAGGGAACAAAGTAAATACCTCCCCTTAATCTCACGCCCAACACCAAACACCTCCCAATGAAATGAACCCGTTCAGTACCAGTTCTGTTATTGTAACTTTATTCTGGCAACTTTAAGACGCTCTTATTTAGTTTATAAAGGGTATCCAGCAATTAACGGGCTACGAACTATCTCACTTAACCCTTTATTTAGTTTATAAAGGGCATCCAACAATTAACGGGCTACGAACTATCTCACTTAACCCTTTATTTAGTTTATAAAGGGCATCCAACAATTAACGGGCTACGAACTATCTCACTTAACCCTTTATTTAGTTTATAAAGGGCATCCAGCAATTAACGGGCTACGAACTATCTCACTTAACCCTTTATTTAGTTTATAAAGGGTATCCAGCAATTAACGGGCTACGAACTATCTCACTTAACCCTTTATTTAGTTTATAAAGGGTATCCAGCAATTAACGGGCTACGAACTATCTCACTTAACCCTTTATTTAGTTTATAAAGGGCATCCAACAATTAACGGGCTACGAACTATCTCACTTAACCCTTTATTTAGTTTATAAAGGGTATCCAGCAATTAACGGGCTACGAACTATCTCACTTAACCCTTTATTTAGTTTATAAAGGGTATCCAACAATTAACGGGCTACGAACTATCTCACTTAACCCTTTATTTAGTTTATAAAGGGTATCCAGCAATTAACGGGCTACGAACTATCTCACTTAACCCTTTATTTAGTTTATAAAGGGTATCCAGCAATTAACGGGCTACGAACTATCTCACTTAACCCTTTATTTAGTTTATAAAGGGTATCCAGCAATTAACGGGCTACGAACTATCTCACTTAACCCTTTATTTAGTTTATAAAGGGTATCCAACAATTAACGGGCTACGAACTATCTCACTTAACCCTTTATTTAGTTTATAAAGGGTATCCAGCAATTAACGGGCTACGAACTATCTCACTTAACCCTTTATTTAGTTTATAAAGGGCATCCAACAATTAACGGGCTACGAACTATCTCACTTAACCCTTTATTTAGTTTATAAAGGGTATCCAGCAATTAACGGGCTACGAACTATCTCACTTAACCCTTTATTTAGTTTATAAAGGGCATCCAACAATTAACGGGCTACGAACTATCTCACTTAACCCTTTATTTAGTTTATAAAGGGTATCCAGCAATTAACGGGCTACGAACTATCTCACTTAACCCTTTATTTAGTTTATAAAGGGTATCCAGCAATTAACGGGCTACGAACTATCTCACTTAACCCTTTTAACTACCACAGATACTTCAAAGTGCACAACACGTTATAAATATAAATATAAATATAGCTAGAATAAAAAAAAAAACGTCGCTGGTACAGAAAGGGTTAATTCAAGCATGTGATCCTCCCGGGATTCGAACCTGGGTTACCACATACAGATATTCAACGTTCTAACCATTACACCATCAAGACAGTTATAGGTTAAGTACATGACTACGATTTTATATCCATTTATCGAATACTGGATATCTATATAATCATGTACTCAGACCCAACTGCACACTAAATAACCTAATGCTTTAAGTAATAGGACACATATCATCTCTAAGAACCGGAATACCAGAGACCTTTGTTAATATGAATAATTTGCATAAATGTGTGGTATAATAAACACGTTCACAACATCTTTTATGGAATTTAATTATTGTATGGTTACTGTTAGGGGTTAGTACTGTATTTTAGTGGCTAAAATTTGAAATATTTTATCAATCGAAGTGCTCTGATAATGCTATGTAAATCTGCAAGTGGAGACAAAAGTAAGTAATTTTTAATATATGTAGAGAGGGCGATAATTTACACCATCATTTAAAATGTCCAAACATTTTGGCTCGAACATTCCTTGATGTTGGCCCTGTCACTGTTTCAACTCTGGGGGAGGCACTCGTCACAGGCCTTCTGCCTTCTGTCTCCCTCATCCACATAGACAAATAAATAAATAAAACACGCAAATATGTGTACATCGAGACATGATAAGTATCAGCTGTAAGTAACAAATTAATTCACTAACTTGGCATGTGAGTCTGACAATTTGTATTATATTTTTAACATCGTTCTTAACACCAATAACACCACAAATTAATTTAATGATAGCATGTTATTTTCCAGGGATTCGAACTCAGAATATCACATACAGAACGTACACGCTATAACCATTACACCATCAATACATGTGAGATATGTGAGTGCATGGGAGTATGAAACTATAATAAATTAAACAAATATAGGTAAGATTTTACGGTGTGACAGCCACGAGACCCATCAATTTTCGTGTGGCCTACGGAATTGTCATATCACATAATACATTAGCATATATGTCTGTACTGTTGGAATTGTATTATAAGGAAGTTTTCGCCCCCTACTGTTAAAATACATGAGAATGCCAATAAGTCCTGGGGGGCTGGCACCTCACGGTCGCCAAAGGTTACATGTGATCGTAGTTAAGAGAAGCAGCATTGTACTCTACCTAGGTTAAGACAAACTGTAGATTTTCAGCCTCGCGATTGCAAGTGAGCAATAAACCGACAATTATTATTATTATGCAACACACACACACACATTATGGTCATTATAATGTGGGATATGAGGTGATAACATTGAAAACATAATAATACCGCCCTAAAATACCTCCGTTGCTCTCAGTCATCTGGCTGAGCTGCAGTTAAACCAACGTTATCACTGCCAATACCTCCGGAAAATATTTGGCCCCAGAACATTTGCAGCTAAAGCACTCTTATTATTGTTAATGACGCTCGGCAATGGTCCGGCTAATGACATTGTTTACAAATAGCATAGCAGGCAACAACGTTCTTTATTTGATTGATTCGATGCATACTGTACGTAAAATAATCCTCCAGTATTAATATTATTGAATTGCAAAATTGACTGTATATGCACAAATGACATCTCATCACTAAGCCTCGGAGTCCCCAGGGGGAGGGGGGGACCATACATCTGTTTGTCCCTTGGTCTGGACTCCTCAAAGTGCCCTGAATCTCTACCTTCTACTCTATCTATCCATTTATGTAATTCCTCTAACTTCCTCTCTGTGGAACATCCTCTCTCTTCTACCAAATCTGACTTACTTTTCCTCACCGAAACTCAGATGTCTAAAGCAACAGACAGCAAATCCTTCTCTATATCCACCTACTATCTCTATCCTCAATTTAAAGTCAAATGTGGATGTTGCATGTAACCTTTTTATTTTTTTTCATAATTGTAGTTTGACAGGAATTGAGTTTTTGGCTCGTATTGTCCCACTTCCTAGACATTATCATCAATGACAACTACCCATCTCCTTGCTCAAGGGAGATGGTAACCGCTCGCTATATCTCAGAAAACCTTCATCAACCTGAGCGAGACTTGAACCCCGGTCTGCTGGGTTGCAGGCAGGGACGGTACCACTGAAACAACCGCGCGGCTGACTACGTACGTACGCAACAATCTTACTTGTGCTCGTGATCCCAACTTTGACACTTCTGAATTCTCAACTATCTGGCTTAAGCTATCTTATCATTCTGTCACTAAATAAATCTGTGCTGTTTTATCTCTCCCCTAATTCTACTGAATATCTAAATTTCTTTGACTATCTTACTTGTAAAGTGCAACACATTCTTTCCATCTCTCCCTTCTCTGAAATCTCCATCTTAGGAGATCTCAATGTTCACCATCACCAATAGCTGTCTTTTCATTCCACTGACCAACCTGGTGAACAAGCCTACATTTTTTCCTTGAACAGTTAGTTCAGCAACCAACCCATATCCCGGACCACCCTGGAGATCGGCCCAACATTCTTAATCCATTTCTAACCTCTTATCCTTCCACTTACACTATAAAGCTTCTCTCTCCGTTGGGCTCCTCCGATCACAACCTTATCTCTGTCACCTGTCCTATCTCTCCAGTACGGCCTTCTGACCCCCCTCCCCCCAACTGGAGGCGCTTGTGGCATTTTGGCACTGTCGAATGGGAGGCTCTACGGCAGTACTTCTTTGATTTCCCATGGAATTACTTTTGCTTCCATAGCCAGGTACCCTCGGAGAGTGCTGAACGAATTACAAAGGTAGTCTTCTCGGGCATGGAGGCATACATTCCATTTTCTTTCTCTCAGTCTAATGCAAAAAATCTTGGTTTACTTACGCTTGTTCTACTGTCCTGCTGTCAGCAATAAGGAGGAAGCATTCAAACGGTACCATCGTCTTCAAACTCAAGAGTATTGTGCCCGGAATCAGGCCAAATCTGTTCTTCGACTAGCCAAAAACTCTTTCATGAACTCCAGCTCTTCCCAAGCTTTATGGCATCTAGCCAAAAACCTCTGCAACCATTTTACTTCCTCCTCTTTCCCTCTTCTTTTCCACTCTGATGGCACCACCGTCTTCCTCTGACAAAACTAAACTCTTCACTCACACTTTCGTCAAAAATTCCACTTTGGATGATTCTGGTGCTATTCCTCCCTCTCACTTACTTATGCCTCAGATCATCTCTGAGTTTAATACTAAGAAGGCGTATGGACTTGATGGTGTTCCTCCTGTTGAACTAAAAAACTGTTCTTCCGTGCTGACTCCCTGCCTAGGCAAACTCCTTCATCTCTCCCTTTCTTCTAATGTCTTTCCTTCTTACTGGAAGTTTGCTCTCATTTAACCTGTCTCAAAGAAGGGTGACTGCTCTCAACCCTACAACTATTGTCCAATTGCTCTTATACCTTGCATCTCTAAAAAAAAAATGTATTAGCTGGGGTTTTGGATGGCCATCACTTACTTCCTCAACCTATTAACTCGGGTTTTCCTCAGGGTTCTGTCGTGTTTCCAGTTCTGTTTCTTTTTTGTTTCCTTTGTCTGTCTTTTTCACATAGAAAATCTCTTTCTCTCTCTCTCTCTCTCTTTCTATATATGTATATATATATATATAAGAAAGAAACAGCGTAGGCTGCAACATTTATGGTTAAAAACACATGTGCAGATATGGTCCCAGGTTTATTCAACGTTTTGCCTTCTACGGCTTCTTCAGGAATACAACATAATATGGAAGTACAGTCAACTTATATATAGTCCAAGCTCTGAGAAAACAACTAAACAAAATTAAATAATTGGTGTAGCAGTATGAAATTAAATTAAATGAAATACCGCATGAACAATATGGGAAAGAGACACCTAGCCTGGTTTTATGTTCGTTAACATTATAGATAAGGGTTTGGCTAAAGAAAAAGAAGCCATTATTCAAGTTCATGGTGTCGTTTACAACAATATGAGCCGATTCAAAACATCTCCGTTTACGTGTGTCAGTTTCGCATTTTACTAGCTTAGCTTCGTCATAGTTTATACCATGCCCCGTGTCTAACCTATGTATTACCATCGCATTGCTCAATCTAAATTTCTCCATATCCGTTTTGTGTTGTTTTATCCTCTTCTTTAGACCTCGATATGTTTCGCCAATATATAATTTATTACAGGGGGCACATGGAACTTCATAAACACCCGCTTCACTGTTTTCATTTATCCGATTACTAACCCTTTTCACGACATTTCCGATTGTGACCCCGCCAGTTCGAACTATTTCGACTCCTGCTCTCTTCATGATATTAGATACGTTGTCAGCTACATTTGATCTGGGTAAAATTAAAATTTTGTTGGGTTTTTCTTTTGGTTCGGTTCTTAGGTGAATCGAGAGAGCTTTCTTCATTGCTTTTAGTATGAAAAATGGGAGATATTTTAGGTGGGTGAAAATTTTGAAAATGAGGTTTTGCTCAATTTGCAAATACTCCTCCGAGCAAATACGTAAGGCCCGTAGATAAAAGCCTATCACAATTCCCTGCTTACTCCTGTTGTCAGTGGAAGAATACAAATGGCTCCAGACACTTGCTACAACCATCAACACAATCCACTATAATATAACGAGTTCCTGGTGTACCATAGTCGGTACAGTGTACCCCTATGTCAATATTGTGACCTTCATACCGGTCAGACCTCATATAGCAAGCTAATGATATTGTGGCTTCAGACACTATCTACAACCCTCAACACAATCCACTATTAATATAACGAGTACCTGGTGTACCATAGCCGCTAAAGTGTACCCCTATGTCAATATTGTGACCTCCATACCGGTCAGATCTCATATAGCAAGCTAATGGTATTGTGGTTCCAGACACTATCTACAACCCTCAACACAATCCACTATTAATATAACGAGTACCTGGTGTACCATACCCGGTACAGTGCACCCCTATGTCAATATTGTGACCTCCATACCGGTCGGTCGGACCTTATATAGCAAGCTAATGATATTGTGGTTCCAGACACTATCTACAACCCTCAACACAATCCACTATTATTATAACGAGTACCTGGTGTACCATAGCCGGTACAGTGTACCCCTATGTCTATATTGTGACCTCCATACCGGACAGACCTCATATATCAAGCTAATGATATTGTGGCTCCAGACACTATCTACAACCCTCAACACAATCCACTATTAATATAACGAGTACCAGGTGTACCATAGCCGGTACAGTGTACCCCTATGTCAATATTGTGACCTCCATACCGGTCAGACTTCATATAGCAAGATAATGATATTGTGGCTCCAGACACTATCTACAACCCTCAACACAATCCACTATTAATATAAGGAGTACCTGGTGTACCATAGCCGGTACAGTGTACCCCTATGTCAATATTGTGACCTCCATACCGCTCAGACCTCATATAGCAAGCTAATGATATTGTAGCTCCAGACACTGTCTACAACCCTCAACACAATCCACTATTAATATAACGAGTACCTGGTGTACCATAGCCGGTACAGTGTACCCCTATGTCAATATTGTGACCTCCATACTGGTCAGACCTCATATAGCAAGCTAATGGTATTGTGGCTCCAGACACTATCTACAACCCTCAACACAATCCACTCTAAATATAACGAGTACCTGGTGTACCATAGCCGGTACAGTGTACCCCTATGTCAATATTGTGACTTCCATGCCGGTCACACCTTGTATAGCAAGCTAATGATATTGTGGCTCCAGACACAATCCACAATCCTCAACACAATCCACTATTAATATAAAGAGTACCTGGTGTACCATAGCCGGTACAGTTTACCCCTATGTCAATATTGTGACCTCCATTCCGGTCAGACCTTATATAGCAAGCTAATGATATTGTGGCTCCAGACACTATCTACAACCCTCAACACAATCCACTATTAATATAACGAGTACCTGTTGTACCATAGCCGGTACAGTGTATCCCTCTGTCAATATTGTGACCTCCATACCGGTCAGACCTTGTATAGCAAGCTAATGATATTGTGGGTCCAGACACAATCCACAATCCTCAACACAATCCACTATTAATATAACGAGTACCTGGTGTACCATAGCCGGTACAGTGTACCCCTATGTCAATATTGTGACCTCCATACCGGTCAGATCTCATATAGCAAGCTAATGATATTGTGGCTCCAGACACTATCTACAACCCTCAACACAATCCACTATTAATATAACGAGTACCTGATGTACCATAGCCGGTACAGTGTACCCCTATGTCAATATTGTGACCTCCATACCGGTCAGACCTCATATAGCAAGCTAATGATATTGTGGCTCCAGACACTATCTACAATCCTCAACACAATCCACTATTAATATAACGAGTACCTGGTGTACCATAGCCGGTACAGTGTACCCCTATGTCAATATTGTGACCTCCATACCGGTTAAACCTCATATAGCAAGCTAATGGTATTGTGTTTCCAGACACTATCTACAACCCTCAACACAATCCACTATTAATATAACGAGTACCTGGTGTACCATAACCGGTACAGTGTATCCCTCTGTCAATATTGTGACCTCCATACCGGTCAGACCTTGTATAGCAAGCTAATGATATTGTGGCTCCAGACACTATCTACAACCCTCAACACAATCCACTATTAATATAACGAGTACCTGTTGTACCATAGCCGGTACAGTGTATCCCTCTGTCAATATTGTGACCTCCATACCGGTCAGACCTTGTATAGCAAGCTAATGATATTGTGGGTCCAGACACAATCCACAATCCTCAACACAATCCACTATTAATATAACGAGTACCTGGTGTACCATAGCCGGTATAGTGTACCCCTATGTCAATATTGTGACCTCCATACCGGTCAGATCTCATATAGCAAGCTAATGATATTGTGGCTCCAGACACTATCTACAACCCTCAACACAATCCTCTATTAATATAACGAGTACCTGGTGTACCATAGCCGGTACAGTGTACTCCTCTGTCAATATTGTGACCTCCATACCGGTCAGACCTTATATAGCAAGCTAATTATATTGTGGCCCCAGACACTATCTACAACCCTCAACACAATCCACTATTAATATAACAAGTACCTGGTGTACCATAGCCGGTACAGTGTACCCCTATGTCAATATTGTGACCTCCATACCGGTCAGACCTTATATAGCAAGCTAATGATATTGTGGCTCCAGACACAATCCACAACACTCAGCACAATCCACTATTAATATAATGAGTACCTGGTGTACCATAGCCGGTACAGTGTACCCCTATGTCAATATTGTGACCTCCATACCGGTCAGACCTTATATAGCAAGCTAATGATATTGTGGCTCCAGACACTGTCTACAACCCTCAACACAATCCACTATTAATATAACGAGTACCTGGTGTAATAGCCGGTACAGTGTACCGTTATGTCAATATTGTTAGCTCCATACCGCTCAGACCTCATATAGCAAGCTAATTATATTGTGGTTCCAGACACTATCTAGAACCCTCAACACAATCCACTATTAATAAAACGAGTACCTGGTGTACCATAGCCAGTACAGTGTACCCCTATGTCAATATTGTGACCTCCATACTGGTCAGACCTCATATAGCAAGCTAATGATATTGTGTCTCCAGACACTATCTACAACCCTCAACACAATCCCCTATTAATATAAAGAGTACCTGGTGTACCATAGCCGATACAGTATACCCCTTTGTCAATATTGTGACCTCCATACCGGTCAGACCTTATGTAGCAAGCTAATGATATTGTGGCTCCAGACACTATCTACAACCCTCAACACAATCCACTATTAATATAACAGTACCTGGTGTACCATAGCCGGTACAGTGTACCCTAATGTCAATATTGTGACCTCCATACCGGTCAGACCTCATGTAGCAAGCTAATGATATTGTGGCTCCAGACACTATCTACAACCCTCAACACAATCCACTATTAATATAATGAGTACCTGGTGTACCATAGCCGGTACAGTGTACCCCTATGTCAATATTGTGACCTTCATACCGGTCAGACCTCATGTAGCAAGATAATGATATTGTGGCTCCAGACACTATCTACAACCCTCAACACATTCCACTATTAATATAACGAGTACCTGGTGTACCATAGCTGCTACAGTGTACCCCTATGTCAATATTGTGACCTCCATACCGGTCAGATCTCATATAGCAAGCTAATGGTATTGTGGCTCCAGACACTATCTACAACCCTCAACACAATCCACTATTAATATAACGAGTACCTGGTGTACCATACCCGGTACAGTGCACCCCTATGTCAATATTGTGACCTCCATACCGGGCGGACCTAATATAGCAAGCTAATGATATTGTGGCTCCAGACACTATCTACTACCCTCAACACAATCCACAATTAATATAACGAGTACCTGGTGAACCATAGCCGGTACAGTGTACCCCTATGTCAATATTGTGACCTCCATACCGGTCAGACCTCATATAGCATGCTAATGATATTGTGGCTCCAGACACTATCTACAACCCTCAACACAATCCACTATTAATATAATAAGTACCTGGTGTACCATAGCCGGTACAGTGTACCCCTATGTCAATATTGTGACCTCCATACCGGTCAGACCTCATATAGCAAGCTACTTATATTCTGGCTCCAGACACTATCTACAACCCTCAACACAATCCACTATTAATATAACGAGTACCTGGTGTACCATAGCCGGTACAGTGTATCCCTATGTCAATATTGTGACCTCCATACCGGTCAGACCTCATATAGCAAGATAATGATATTGTGGCTCCAGACACTATCTACAACCCTCAACACAATCCACTATTAATATAAGGAGTACCTGGTGTACCATAACCGGTTCAGTGTACCCTAATGTCAATATTGTGACCTCCATACCGGTCAGATCTCATATAGCAAGCTAATGGTATTGTGGCTCCAGACATTATCTACAACCCTCAACACAATCCACTATTAATATAACGAGTACCTGGTGTACCATACCCAGTACAGTGCACCCCTATGTCAATATTGTGACCTCCATACCGGTCGGACCTTATATAGCAAGCTAATGATATTGTGGCTCCAGACACTATCTACAACCCTCAACACAATCCACTATTAATATAACGAGTACCTGGTGTACCATAGCCGGTACAGTGTACCCCTATGTCAATATTGTGACCTCCATACCGGTCAAACCTCATATAGCAAGCTACTTATATTCTGGCTCCAGACACTATCTACAACCCTCAACACAATCCACTATTAATATAACGAGTACCTGGTGTACCATAGCCGGTACAGTGTATCCCTATGTTAATATTGTGACCTCCATACCGGTCAGACCTCATATAGCAAGCTAATGGTATTGTGGCTCTAGACACTATCTACAATCCTCAACACAATCCACTATTAATATGACGAGTACCTGGTGTACCATAGCCGGTACAGTGTATCCCTATGTCAATATTGTGACCTTCATACCAGTCAGACCTCATATAGCAAGCTAATGATATTGTGTCTCCAGACACGATCTCCAACCCTCAACACAATCCACTATTAATATAACGAGTACCTGGTGTACCATAGCCGGTACAGTGTATCCCTATGTCAATATTGTGACCTCCATACCGGTCAGATCTCATATAGCAAGCTAGCGATATTGTGGCTCCAGACACTATCTACAATCCTCAACACAATCCACTATTAATATAAAGAGTAGCTGGTGTACCATAGCCGGTACAGTGTACCCCTAGGTCAATATTGTGACCTCCATACCGGTCAAACCCCATATAGCAAGCTAATGATATTGTGGATCCAGACACTATCTACAACCCTCAACACAATCTACTATTAATATAACGAGTACCTGGTGTACCATAGCTGATACAGTGTACCCCTATGTCAATATTGTGACCTCCATACCGGTTAAACCCCATATAGCAAGCTAATGATATTGTGGCTCCAGACACTATCTACAACCCTCAACACAATCCACTATTAATATAACGAGTACCTGTTGTACCATAGCTGGTACAGTGTACCCCTATGTCAACATTGAGACCTTCATACCGGTCAGACCTCATATAGCAAGCTAATGATATTATGGCTCCAGACACTATCTACAACCCTCATCACAATGCACTATTAATATAACGAGTACCTGGTGTATCATAGCCGGTACAGTGTACCCCTATGTCAATATTGTAACCTCCATACCGGTCAGACCTCATATAGCAAGCTAATGATATTGTGGCTCTAGACACTATCTACAATCCTCAACACAATCCACTATTAATATGACGAGTACCTGGTGTACCATAGCCGGTACAGTGTATCCCTATGTCAATATTGTGACCTTCATACCAGTCAGACCTCATATAGCAAGCTAATGATAGTGTGTCTCCAGACACGATCTACAACCCTCAACACAATCCACTATTAATATAACGAGTACCTGGTGTACCATAGCCGGTACAGTGTATCCCTCTGTCAATATTGTGACCTCCATACCGGTCAGACCTTGTATAGCAAGCTAATGATATTGTGGGTCCAGACACAATACACAATCCTCAACACAATCCACTATTAATATAACGAGTACCTGGTGTACCATAGCCGGTACAGTGTACCCCTATGTCAATATTGTGACCTCCATACCGGTCAGACCTCATATAGCAAGCTAATGGCATTGTGGCTCCAGACAATATCTACAACCCTCAACACAATCCATTATTAATATAACGTGTACCTGGTGTACCATAGCCGGTACAGTGTACCCCTATGTCAATATTGTGACCTCCATACCGGGCGGACCTTATATAGCAAGCTAATGATATTGCGGCTGCAGACACTACCTCCAACCCTCAACACAATCCACTATTAATATAACGAGTACCTGGTGTACCATAGCCGGTACAGTGTACCCCTATGTCAAAATTGTGACCTCCATACCGGTCAGACCTCATATAGCAAGCTAATGATATTGTGGCTCCAGACACTATCTACAACCCTCAACACAATCCACTATTAATATAATAAGTACCTGGTGTACCATAGCCGGTACAGTGTACCCCTATGTTAATATTGTGACCTCCATACCGGTCAGACCTCATATAGCAAGCTACTTATATTCTGGCTCCAGACACTATCTACAACCCTCAACACAATCCACTATTAATATAACGAGTACCTGGTGTACCATAGCCGGTACAGTGTATCCCTCTGTCAATGTTGTGACCTCCATACCGGTCAGACCTTGTATAGCAAGCTAATGATATTGTGGGTCCAGACACAATCCACAATCCTCAACACAATCCACTATTAATATAACGAGTAGCTGGTGTACCATAGCCGGTACAGTGTACCCCTGTGTCAATATTGTGACCTCCATACCGGTCAGATCTCATATAGCAAGCTAATGATATTGTGGCTCCAGACACTATCTACAACCCTCAACACAATCCTCTATTAATATAATGAGTACCTGGTGTACCATAGCCGGTACAGTGTACCTCTATGTCAATATTGTGACCTCCATACCGGTCGGACCTCATATAACAAGCTAATGATATTGTGTCTCCAGACACTATCTACAACCCTCAACACATTCCACTATTAATATAATGAGTACCTGGTGTACCATAGCCGGTACAGTGTACTCCTCTGTCAATATTGTGACCTCCATACCGGTCAGACCTCATATAGCAAGCTAATGATATTGTGTCTTCAGACACTATCTACAACCCTCAACACAATCCACTATTAATATAATAAGTACCTGGTGTACCATAGCCGGTACAGTGTACCCCTATGTCAATATTGTGACCTCCATACCGGTCAGACCTCATATAGCAAGCTACTTATATTTTGGCTCCAGACACTATCTACAACCTTCAACACAATCCACTATTAATATAACGAGTACCTGGTGTACCATAGCCGGTACAGTGTATCCCTATGTCAATATTGTGACCTTCATACCGGTCAGACCTCATATAGCAAGCTAATGATATTGTGTCTCCAGACACTATCTACAACCCTCAACACATTCCACTATTAATATAATGAGTACCTGGTGTACCATAGCCGGTACAGTGTACTCCTCTGTCAGTATTGTGACCTCCATACCGGTCAGACCTCATATAGCAAGCTAATGATATTGTGTCTTCAGACACTATCTACAACCCTCAACACAATCCATTATTAATATAACGAGTACCTGGTGTACCATAGCCGGTACAGTGTATCCCTCTGTCAATGTTGTGACCTCCATACCGGTCAGACCTTGTATAGCAAGCTAATGATATTGTGGGTCCAGACACAATCCACAATCCTCAACACAATCCACTATTAATATAACGAGTACCTGGTGTACCATAGCCGGTACAGTGTACCCCTGTGTCAATATTGTGACCTCCATACCGGTCAGATCTCATATAGCAAGCTAATGATATTGTGGCTCCAGACACTATCTACAACCCTCAACACAATCCTCTATTAATATAATGAGTACCTGGTGTACCATAGCCGGTACAGTGTACCTCTATGTCAATATTGTGACCTCCATACCGGTCGGACCTCATATAACAAGCTAATGATATTGTGTCTCCAGACACTATCTACAACCCTCAACACATTCCACTATTAATATAATGAGTACCTGGTGTACCATAGCCGGTACAGTGTACTCCTCTGTCAATATTGTGACCTCCATACCGGTCAGACCTCATATAGCAAGCTAATGATATTGTGTCTTCAGACACTATCTACAACCCTCAACACAATCCATTATTAATATAAGGAGTACCTGGTGTACCATAGCCGATACAGTATACCCCTTTGTCAATATTGTGACCTCAATACCGGTCAGACCTTGTGTAGCAAGCTAATGATATTGTGGCTCCAGACACTATCTACAACCCTCAACACAATCCACTATTAATATAACGAGTACCTGGTGTACCATAGCCGGTACAGTGTACCCCTATGTCAATATTGTGACCTTCATACCGGTCAGACCTCATGTAGCAAGATAATGATATTGTGGCTCCAGACACTATCTACAACCCTCAACCCATTCCACTATTAATATAACGAGTACCTGGTGTACCATAGCCGGTACAGTGTACCCTAATGTCAATATTGTGACCTCCATACCCGTCAGACCTCATGTAGCAAGCTAATGATATTGTGGCTCCAGACACTATCTACAACCCTCAACACAATCCACTATTAATATAACGAGTACCTGGTGTACCATAGCCGGTACAGTGTACCCCTATGTCAATATTGTGACCTTCATACCGGTCAGACCTCATGTAGCAAGATAATGATATTGTGGCTCCAGACACTATCTACAACCCTCAACCCATTCCACTATTAATATAACGAGTACCTGGTGTACCATAGCCGCTACAGTGTACCCCTATGTCAATATTGTGACCTCCATACCGGTCAGATCTCATATAGCAAGCTAATGGTATTGTGGCTCCAGACACTATCTACAACCCTCAACACAATCCACTATTAATATAACGAGTACCTGGTGTACCATACCCGGTACAGTGCACCCCTATGTCAATATTGTGACCTCCATACCGGGCGGACCTTATATAGCAAGCTAATGATATTGTGGCTCCAGACACTATCTACTACCCTCAACACAATCCACAATTAATATAACGAGTACCTGGTGAACCATAGCCGGTACAGTGTACCCCTATGTCAATATTGTGACCTCCATACCGGTCAGACCTCATATAGCAAGCTAATGTTATTGTGGCTCCAGACACTATCTACAACCCTCAACACAATCCACTATTAATATGACGAGTACCTGGTGTACCATAGACGGTACAGTGTACCCCTATGTCAATATTGTGACCTCCATACCGGGCGGACCTTATATAGCAAGCTAATGATATTGTGGCTCCAGACACTATCTACTACCCTCAACACAATCCACAATTAATATAACGAGTACCTGGTGAACCATAGCCGGTACAGTGTACCCCTATGTCAATATTGTGAACTCCATACCGGTCAAACCCCATATAGCAAGCTAATGATATTGTGGCTCCAGACACTATCTACAACCCTCAACACAATCCACTATTAATATAACGAGTACTTGTTGTACCATAGGTGGTACAGTGTACCCCTATGTCAACATTGAGACCTTCATACCGGTCAGACCTCATATAGCAAGCTAATGATATTATGGCTCCAGACACTATCTACAACCCTCATCACAATGCACTATTAATATAACGAGTACCTGGTGTACCATAGTCGGTACAGTGTACCCCTATGTCAATATTGTGACCTCCATACCGGTCAGACCTCATATAGCAAGCTAATGATATTGTGTCTCCAGACACGATCTACAACCCTCAACACAATCCACTATTAATATAACGAGTACCTGGTGTACCATAGCCGGTACAGTGTATCCCTATATCAATATTGTGACCTCCATACCGGTCAGACCTTGTATAGCAAGCTAATGATATTGTGGGTCCAGACACAATCCACAATCCTCAACACAATTCACTATTAATATAACGAGTACCTGGTGTACCATAGCCGGTACAGTGTACCCCTATGTCAATATTGTGACCTTCATACCGGTCAGACCTCATGTAGCAAGCTAATGATATTGTGGCTCCAGACACTATCTACAACCCTCAACACAATCCACTATTATAATAATGAGTACCTTGTGTACCATAGCCGCTACAGTGTACCCCTATGTCAATATTGTGACATCCGTACCGGTCAGATCTCATATAGCAAGCTAATGGTATTGTGGCTCCAGACACTATCTAAAACCCTCAACACAATCCACTATTAATATAACGAGTACCTGGTGTACCATACCCGGTACAGTGCACCCCTATGTCAATATTGTGACCTCCATACCGGGCGGACTTTATATAGCAAGCTAATCATATTGTGGCTCCAGACACTATCTACAACCCTCAACACAATCCACTATTAATATAACGAGTAGCTGGTGTACCATAGCCGGTACAGTGTACCCCTATGTCAAAATTGTGACCTCCATACCGGTCAGACCTCGTATAGCAAGCTAATGATATTGTGGCTCCAGACACTATCTACAACCCTCAACACAATCCACTATTAATATAATAAGTACCTGGTGTACCATAGCCGGTACAGTGTACCCCTATGTCAATATTGTGACCTCCATACCGGTCAGACCTCATATAGCAAGCTACTTATATTTTGGCTCCAGACACTATCTACAACCTTCAACACAATCCACTATTAATATAACGAGTACCTGGTGTACCATAGCCGGTACAGTGTATCCCTATGTCAATATTGTGACCTTCATACCGGTCAGACCTCATATAGCAAGCTAATGATATTGTGTCTCCAGACACTATCTACAACCCTCAACACATTCCACTATTAATATAATGAGTACCTGGTGTACCATAGCCGGTACAGTGTACTCCTCTGTCAATATTGTGACCTCCATACCGGTCAGACCTCATATAGCAAGCTAATGATATTGTGTCTTCAGACACTATCTACAACCCTCAACACAATCCATTATTAATATAAGGAGTACCTGGTGTACCATAGCCGATACAGTATACCCCTTTGTCAATATTGTGACCTCAATACCGGTCAGACCTTGTGTAGCAAGCTAATGATATTGTGGCTCCAGACACTATCTACAACCCTCAACACAATCCACTATTAATATAATGAGTACCTGGTGTACCATAGCCGGTACAGTGTACCCCTATGTCAATATTGTGACCTTCATACCGGTCAGACCTCATGTAGCAAGATAATGATATTGTGGCTCCAGACACTATCTACAACCCTCAACCCATTCCACTATTAACATAACGAGTACCTGGTGTACCATAGCCGGTACAGTGTACCCTAATGTCAATATTGTGACCTCCATACCCGTCAGACCTCATGTAGCAAGCTAATGATATTGTGGCTCCAGACACTATCTACAACCCTCAACACAATCCACTATTAATATAACGAGTACCTGGTGTACCATAGCCGGTACAGTGTACCCCTATGTCAATATTGTGACCTTCATACCGGTCAGACCTCATGTAGCAAGATAATGATATTGTGGCTCCAGACACTATCTACAACCCTCAACCCATTCCACTATTAATATAACGAGTACCTGGTGTACCATAGCCGCTACAGTGTACCCCTATGTCAATATTGTGACCTCCATACCGGTCAGATCTCATATAGCAAGCTAATGGCATTGTGGCTCCAGACACTATCTACAACCCTCAACACAATCCACTATTAATATAACGAGTACCTGGTGTACCATACCCGGTACAGTGCACCCCTATGTCAATATTGTGACCTCCATACCGGGCGGACCTTATATAGCAAGCTAATGATATTGTGGCTCCAGACACTATCTACTACCCTCAACACAATCCACAATTAATATAACGAGTACCTGGTGAACCATAGCCGGTACAGTGTACCCCTATGTCAATATTGTGAACTCCATACCGGTCAAACCCCATATAGCAAGCTAATGATATTGTGGCTCCAGACAATATCTACAACCCTCAACACAATCCACTATTAATATAACGAGTACTTGTTGTACCATAGGTGGTACAGTGTACCCCTATGTCAACATTGAGACCTTCATACCGGTCAGACCTCATATAGCAAGCTAATGATATTATGGCTCCAGACACTATCTACAACCCTCATCACAATGCACTATTAATATAACGAGTACCTGGTGTACCATAGCCGGTACAGTGTACCCCTATGTCAATATTGTGACCTCCATACCGGTCAGACCTCATATAGCAAGCTAATGATATTGTGTCTCCAGACACGATCTACAACCCTCAACACAATCCACTATTAATATAACGAGTACCTGGTGTACCATAGCCGGTACAGTGTATCCCTATATCAATATTGTGACCTCCATACCGGTCAGACCTTGTATAGCAAGCTAATGATATTGTGGGTCCAGACACAATCCACAATCCTCAACACAATTCACTATTAATATAACGAGTACCTGGTGTACCATAGCCGGTACAGTGTACCCCTATGTCAATATTGTGACCTTCATACCGGTCAGACCTCATGTAGCAAGCTAATGATATTGTGGCTCCAGACACTATCTACAACCCTCAACACAATCCACTATTATAATAATGAGTACCTTGTGTACCATAGCCGCTACAGTGTACCCCTATGTCAATATTGTGACCTCCGTACCGGTCAGATCTCATATTGCAAGCTAATGGTATTGTGGCTCCAGACACTATCTAAAACCCTCAACACAATCCACTATTAATATAACGAGTACCTGGTGTACCATACCCGGTACAGTGCACCCCTATGTCAATATTGTGACCTCCATACCGGGCGGACTTTATATAGCAAGCTAATCATATTGTGGCTCCAGACACTATCTACAACCCTCAACACAATCCACTATTAATATAACGAGTAGCTGGTGTACCATAGCCGGTACAGTGTACCCCTATGTCAAAATTGTGACCTCCATACCGGTCAGACCTCGTATAGCAAGCTAATGATATTGTGGCTCCAGACACTATCTACAACCCTCAACACAATCCACTATTAATATAATAAGTACCTGGTGTACCATAGCCGGTACAGTGTACCCCTATGTCAATATTGTGACCTCCATACCGGTCAGACCTCATATAGCAAGCTACTTATATTTTGGCTCCAGACACTATCTACAACCTTCAACACAATCCACTATTAATATAACGAGTACCTGGTGTACCATAGCCGGTACAGTGTATCCCTATGTCAATATTGTGACCTTCATACCGGTCAGACCTCATATAGCAAGATAATGATATTGTGGCTCCAGACACTATCTACAACCCTCAACACAATCCACTATTAATATAAGGAGTACCTGGTGTACCATAACCGGTACAGTGTACCCCTATGTCAATATTGTGACCTCCATACCGGTCAGTCCTCATATAGCAAGCTAATGATATTGTGGCTCCAGACACTGTCTACAACCCTCAACATAATCCACTATTAATATAAGGAGTACCTGGTGTACCATAGACGGTACAGTGTACCCCTATGTCAATATTGTGACCTCCATACCGGTCAGACCTCATATAGCAAGGTAATGGTATTGTGGCTCCAGACACTATCTACAACCCTCAACACAATCCACTATTAATATAATGAGTACTCGGTGTACCATAGCCGGTACAGTGTACCCCTATGTCAATATTGTGACCTCCATACCGGTCAGACCTGGTATAGCAAGCTAATGATATTGTGGCTCCAGACACAATCCACAATCCTCAACACAATCCACTATTAATATAAAGAGTAACTGGTGTACCATAGCCGGTACAGTTTACCCCTATGTCAATATTGTGACCTCCATTCCGGTCAGACCTTCTATAGCAAGCTAATGATATTGTGGCTCCAGACACTATCTACAACCCTCAACACAATCCACTATTAATATAACGAGTAACTGATGTACCATAGCCGGTACAGTGTACCCCTATGTCAATATTGTGAACTCCATTCCGGTCAAACCCCATATAGCAAGCTAATGATATTGTGGCTCCAGACACTATCGACAACCCTCAACACAATCCACTATTAATATAATGAGTACCTGTTGTACCATAGCTGGTACAGTGTACCCCTATGTCAACATTGAGACCTTCATACCGGTCAGACCTCATATAGCAAGCTAATGATATTATGGCTCCAGACACTATCTACAACCCTCATCACAGTCCACTATTAATATAACGAGTACCTGGTGTACCATAGCCGGTACAGTGTACCCCTATGTCAATATTATGACCTCCATACCGGTCAGACCTTATTTAGCAAGCTAATTATATTGTGGCCCCAGATACTATCTACAACACTCAACACAATCCACTATTAATATAACAAGTACCTGGTGTACCATAGCCGGTACAGTGTACCCCTTTGTCAATATTGTGACCCCCATACCGGTCAGACCTTATATAGCAAGCTAATGATATTGTGGCTCCAGACACAATCCACAACACTCAGCACAATCCACTATTAATATAATGAGTACCTAGTGTACCATAGCCGGTACAGTGTACCCCTATGTCAATATTTTGACCTCCATACCGGTCAGACCTTATATAGCAAGCTAATGATATTGTGGCTCCAGACACTGTCTACAACCCTCAACACAATCCACTATTAATATAGCGAGTACCTGGTGTACCATAGCCGGTACAGTGTACCCCTATGTCAATATTGTGACCTCCATACCACTCAGACCTCATATAGCAAGCTAATTTTATTGTGGCTCCAGACACTATCTACAACCCTCAACACAATCCACTATTAATATAACGAGTACCTGGTGTACCATAGCCGGTACAGTGTACCGTCATTGCCACATTATGTTATTCCTATTTTGACACGTGCCAACGACGTCAAACAATGTATTCTATAGGTTATGAAACACCTTTTGTAATTACTATGAGCATACATTGCAACGTGTTAACACTATATGTACATGTATATATATATATATATATATATATATATATATATATATATATATATAATTATATATACTGTATATATATATATATATATATATATATATATATATATATATATATACAGTATACTGTTGATATAATTATATACTTTCCACCTGTCGTCGTTATCAAGTATAGTACTCCTGTAGGTATAAACCACTTCTATATTACCGATCTAGTGTCAGTTATATATGGGAATGAACATAATTCAACGATGATATTATGTT
The DNA here is from genome assembly GCA_032716605.1 of Paralithodes platypus. Classification (NCBI taxonomy): domain Eukaryota; kingdom Metazoa; phylum Arthropoda; class Malacostraca; order Decapoda; family Lithodidae; genus Paralithodes; species Paralithodes platypus. The sequence goes on from CM064496.1 coordinate 4,462,478, forward strand.
TACTTATTGTCTAAATAAATAACCCTCTCCGGCACGTAATGTATCGGTCAGTGTATTCTTTATGACAATTAAAATGTAAAACTTGCAAACTAAACAAACCAAAATTGGGACAAGGACAATATAAAGTCAAATAATAGATTTAATTCAGATTATATATAACTGAAAAAGCTACTTCATGTAAGTCTTATAGTGAAATTATTGTCTTCTTTAATACATTTGCTAACACTAGACGATTTTATTACACTAACGATTAAACATATAATGTAGTCCAAGGTATAATTGAATGTAGGAATAACCTTTGGTAGTCATTAGGTAAAACATATAATATATAAATGTCGTTTATTACCAATAAAGTAATGCACTATATGCTCTCTAAATCATTGTATCTACAGTTAATTATATGCTCTCTAAATCATTGTATCTACAGTTAATTATATGCTCTCTAAATCATTGTATCTACAGTTAATTATATGCTCTCTAAATCATTGTATCTACAGTTAATTATATGCTCTCTAAATCATTGTATCTACAGTTAATTATATGCTCTCTAAATCATTGTATCTACAGTTAATTATATGCTCTCTAAATCATTGTATCTACAGTTAATTATATGCTCTCTAAATCATTGTATCTACAGTTAATTATATGCTCTCTAAATCATTGTATCTACAGTTAATTATATGCTCTCTAAATCATTG
>CM064496.1:4465675-4506935 GCA_032716605.1 Paralithodes platypus
AGTTTGTTGCGGGGTTTTGTTAATAAACCATAGGTGTGTAAGTAAAATAGAATCCCAGCCACATCAAATTGATAGTAATAACGAACATTCTGATAGCGTAGATTTTCCGTCTAGGTCCAGTAGTTCAACAGGTAAAAATAAATTAGTTAAAAACAATAGAAAAATAGTTGCAAATACAAGTAATAGTTTGAGTGTTTATTATACAAATTGCAGGAGTTTATGTAACAAAATGAACGAACTTAGAGCACTGGTTAGCAAAGAAAATATAGACATAATAGCGCTAACTGAAACATGGATTAATACAGAAACCAGGCATTTTTTAGCAGAGTTTGATATACCGGGATATAGTTTGTTTAAATATGACCGAACAAGTAAGAGGGGTGGCGGTATAGCAGTGTTTGTCAGGAGTTCATTAAAAAGCTGTACTAAATCAGGTATTAGAGTAAATAATGAAAATGAAAGTGTTAGGGTAGAAGTTAACGAAGGTAGTGAGACTTTAGTTATTGGAGTTATGTATAGACCGCCAAATATGAGTAGAAATGACGGAACATCATTATGGGAGGAAATTAAAATAGCATCAAGGCTTAGCAACGTGTGCATTATGGGGGATTTTAATTTCCCTAATATAGATTGGCAGCAACAAATAGGCGACTCTGATTCAAAGGAGTTTATTGAGGTAGTACAAGATAGTTTTTTATCTCAATTCATAGATACGCCGACTAGAGGTGATAATATTCTCGATTTAGTTTTCAGTAACAATGAACATATGATAAATAGTGTAGAAATCGGGGACCACCTAGGAAATAGTGATCACAATTCTGTGTATTTTAATATACAATGGAAAGGTAATATCAGAGAGAATACAACATTAATACCTGACTTCAGAAAAGCCAATTATGGTGGGTTAAGAGAAGCCCTGTTAGCTGACCCTATGGTCAAAAAATTAAGTCGATCCAGGTGTCCAAATGAGTGTATCCTTTCTCAGGCACCTGTCATCTTAAGTCAGGAGGAGACGTCAAACTTGGTAGATACATACGATAATTTTATCAAGTCAGTATTCAATGCGCAAAATAAATATATCCCCAAAAGAAAATTTAGATCAACACAGAACCAACCCAAATGGATGAATAATAGACTATTAGATCTTCTAGGAAAAAAGAGAGGAATATATAGAAAAATTAAAAAAGGCGAAATTCACCTACTTGCTTACTATCAGAATCTATCACGACAGGTAAAAAAGGATATTAGTAAAGACAAAAGAAATTATTAAATTAAGGTTGCCAATGATTTAAAAAAAAATAATCCTAAAGCTTTTTACCAACTATATAAATCCAAGGTTAGAGATGTAATTGGTCCCCTTAAAACTTCGATAGGAAAATTGACAGAAAGTGATTTAGAAATGTGCAGTACATTAAATAGTCAATTTCTTTCCGTTTTCACTAATGAAAATTTGGCACAGTTTCCAGAAGTCCGTAAGGTATACAGCGATAGTATAGAAAATAGGTTAAGTACGGTTACTATAAGTAGAAATGATGTGGTTAAGGAAATTGACAGACTGAAACCTCATAAATCGCCTGGTCCTGATGAGGTATATGCTAGAGTATTAAAAGAATGCAGAGATGAGTTAAGTTATCCATTAACATTTCTATTTAACAAGTCATTAGAAACAGGTATAGTTCCAGAAGCTTGGAAGCTTGCAAATGTAGTTCCGATTTTCAAAAAAGGTGATAAATCAATAGCATCCAATTACCGTCCCATTAGTCTCACTTCAATCATAGGAAAACTACTAGAGTCAATTATTGCTAGGAAAATGAGAAACCACTTAGAAACATTTAACTTAATCAATTCTTCTCAGCATGGATTCACTCAGGGACGGTCTTGCCTTACTAATTTGCTTAGTTTTTTCTCAGAGGTATATGAAGCAGTAGATAATGACAAGTCATATGATATAATATATTTAGATTTCAGTAAAGCTTTCGACAGAGTCCCTCATGAGAGATTGATGAGAAAGATTGAGGCACATGGAATAGGTGGGGCGTTGTTAGGATGGATTAGGTCATGGCTAATTGGTAGGAAGCAGAGAGTCAGCATAAATGGTACCAAGTCAGAATGGGGAGCAGTCAAAAGTGGTGTCCCCCAGGGATCGGTATTAGGTCCCCTGTTGTTTCTTATATACATAAATGACCTAGATTTAGGTATAACTAGTAGGATAAGTAAATTCGCAGACGATACTAAAATAGGGAGATCAATTGATTCAGATAGCGATATAGAGTGCCTCCAAAGGGATCTAGATACCTTACATGAATGGTCAGTAAATTGGCAGATGAAGTTTAACATTGACAAATGCAAGGTATTAAAGATAGGGAAGATGCAAACAAATGTTAAATATAAACTAGCTAATTTAGAATTAGAAAATTCAGACTGCGAGAAAGACCTAGGTGTGTTTGTTAGCAATGATTTGAAGCCTAGAAAACAGTGTATAAGCGTTCGTAATAAGGCAAACAGGATTCTCGGGTTCATCTCTAGGAGTGTGAGTAACAGAACTGCTGATGTTATCTTAAAACTTTACTTGTCATTATGCTGTCCAATTTTGGTGTCCTTATTACAGAATGGACATAGATTCATTGGAGAGAGTACAGCGTAGAATGACAAAAATGATCCATAATATTAGAAATCTTTCGTATGAAGAAAGGTTGAAGAAATTAGGTTTACATTCGTTAGAGAGACGCAGAGTTAGAGGGGATATGATAGAGGTGTTCAAGTGGGTTAGTGGGATTAACAAAGGGGACATGGCAAATGTACTAAAGCTCAGTGATAGCGAAAGAACTCGTACCAATGGTTTCAAATTAGATAAATTTCGTTTCAGAAAAGATATAGGCAAGTATTGGTTTGGTAACAGAGTTGTAGACGGGTGGAATGGACTACCAAGTGCTATAGTGGGATCTAAAACTGTAGGGAGCTTTAAGATAAAATTGGATAAGCATATGGACGAGAAGGGTTGGGTGTGAAGGGGGATCAGCCGGGTTGGGCCAATCAGCGCTCTGCAGACCTCCATAATCCTGCGTTAATCTCTAACCGTTTTGGTAAGATGATCCTCAGGGTATTAGAGTGTGAAGCCTATAATTGGGCTTTGTAATGAATTGGGGTTGTGTGGGACAGGGATCTGCCTTGCTTAGGCCAATCGGCTTTCTGCAGACTCCCATTTTCTTATGTTCTTATGTTCTTATATATATATATATATATATATATATATATATATATATATATATATATATATATATATGGGAAAGGCTAGGTAAGTTTTTTTATCACGCCGTGGCCTAGTAAGTTAATACGTGACACATCTTTTATTGTAGTTCAAATCCTAATTGAGGTCTAAACCTTCATTCATGTAACTCATGCGTATTTGTGAGATATTCTACACAGAAACACACACACACATATATATATATATATATATATATATATATATATATATATATATATATATATATATATATACTTAAACTGAAGGCAATCGTGTGTTTCTTATATCTGTTACATGTAACGTTTCATTGCTTGTATTGTTCTCACTTGTACAACACACCCACAACATTGTTCTCTCTCTCTCTATTACAATAAGCAATGTTCTATAGAGCTTTCTCAGTGTATACCTCCTCCATTACGGAAAGAGAGAGAGGCACCTGCCCTTTAACAGATTTCCAACTGTATTCTGTCCAACTGTCTTACCCAAGAGTGAACCAATTTTCCTTGTCTTTCTTCTACTCAACAAGATAGATATGTAACTCTCTCACTCAATCTGTCTTTCCCTCATCCAATGACTTAAACTGCTTCAAGCTCCGTTTGTCCATGCATTTAGACTCTAACGCACTTTGAATTTGGCTCTCTTTCACTTTTTTCAAATTTTGGGGAGACACTTGTTACAGACTTTGTTATTGCCTCCTTCACACATGCAGACAACATAAAATCAAAAGTAACAAAAGGGTTTAGACGTAGAAAATAATTATATGGTAAAAGTTTGTGTTGTTAATAATAAGAAGTGTGACTGTCCTGTCTGGAGCGGTGTGAACTCTATATTCGGAGTCCCGCGTTCGAACCACCAGCTCCGGCAGGGCATCATACATATTTTGTTATTATTATTTATTATTATTATTATTATTATTATTATTATTATTATGTTACCTTCCATTAGTTGCCATATTAAACATCGAAGTACTCTATAATTATAATGCAATATTTTTCTGAAAATTACATGTTTTGTAAGTTTTAAATGTCAAATATTACAGATGCCTAGATACGCCTGGTGTTTTTGTTGTGTGTCTTTGGTTGTTTGTTGGAATAAGGAAAGTTAGGTAATGCTAGGGGCCTAACTCAGCCATAGGTATTAGGGAAATGGAGTTTCTCATGTCATACATTGTTTGCTATTAATCGGTGACAATGTTAAATAATAGGATAGCAAGTCATAAAGGTAAGATTGGTAAATAATGTAGTATGAATTTTATTGCCGAATTTTTGGCGTTGGTATCACAACCAGGGTTCTCACGCTGAGGGCCTCGGGTCGAGTTCTTCTTAATTGTATATATTTTGTCTTTATCCACGATCTTATCATTATTTCAACAGTTAAATTATATTGCAAACGATATATAAATAGGTGTGAACGTAGCACTATCAGTATAATGTTTACGTTGTGAACCTGTATTTTGGTAGCAATGATAATATCCTCCTTTTACCATTGTATATACAGTAGCAAATACGGTGTTGGAGTCCATTATCAAAAATTAAGTCAGTGTTTTGATTTTCGTTCGATATAGCGTTGGCAGAGCCCTTCCCAAATGTTACAATATATGTTTCCCTAAACCTTCATCAACGAAATAAGCAAACCAAAATAGTGATGTTTCTGAAATTGAATGTGATTTAGTCTTTCATCACAAATTAGCACTCATACAGTTATTTTATCTTAGTTCCCTGTAGTGTTGGTAACAACCTTGCCACATGTTTAATAATACAGGTGTCACCCCCGTATTATAACCATAAGTGATAACCAAACATCCAATGAAGATAATACGAGTGATCATTTGTGATAAAGGGCTAAATATCATTTAGTTTCAGAAAAATCACAATTTGTTTCTGCATATTTCGTTCATGAAGGTTTAAGGCAGCACTTTTGTAGTTTTAAAAATACTAGGGTTAGATATAAAAACATCACTTGTTTGTTATAATAGCCCAATAAACGTAACATAGGTATAGAAGCTAGTGGTATTATTAAAGTTACAACACCAATACTGTAGCAGTATATGAACACTGGTGAGTATAACACATATTACGGGTGAGTATAACACATATTACGGGTGAGTATAACACATATTACGGGTGAGTATAACACATATTACGGGTGAGTATAACACATATTACGACAACAAATACTTTATTAACTTTTATTTTAGACGGTTTTAAATTAGTTTACGGTATTTCCTGCATTTAAAACACTTGCATGAAGTACATACACACGTCCAGACGACGATGGTATTCTCTTATGTTCTGTAATTTTGTCATTGTCGTATATATGGAACATATAATACAGCCTATTCTGCTTATACGTGATATCATTTATAACTATTACGTCACACACTATCAGAGAAGGCCATATTATAAGTTCAGTATATCAGAACATATTATAGTTACAACCATTTTCAAAACACCATCGTCCTCTGGACGTATGTATCTATGTAATGCAAGTATTTTGAAATGTAGAAAACTTGGGAAAATAATCGGACAACCGTCAAATGTAAACCGTTACAATAATGTATTGAGCCTAAATAGTCTTACACTCATCCTTATTTATATACGTTTATTTCTATTGCAAACTGTATAATCACCATCAGCTATACTCGCTATGCTGAGTTTAATGGAGTATTAAAACACGAAAGGTATATATTAATTGTAAAAAAATGTATGTATGCATATGTTATTCCGCTAGAACCAGTGCATAGGATTAAAATATAAAACGCACACAATGCATTGTTGTATAATATTGTGGAAATATTTAACATTATATTTAGGCTAATAATGATTTCGCATACTCAAATATTAAAGTTTATTTAAATAAATATACAAATATCTCATTTACAAGACAAATACATATACATGCAAATAACTGTACATATGAATAACATGGAAAATAATATGCGGAAATAGCCCCATTTGACTCACAGCCGGTCGGTAAGTGGTGAGAGTCTTACTGCCTGGTTGTCTGATCGAGCCCTGGGGTAACTCAGGATTTGGTCAGACAGTGATAGGTTAGGTGGCCACCGAACAGACTAGATTGATCACCTGGTTTGTGTATGAATGTTTGTATGTAATTCATTGTGTGTGTGTGTATTTCATTGATTGTATATGTATGTAGTGTGTATTGATTGTATAAATGTGTATGTATGTCATTGATTGTATATGTTGTGTGTAAACTAATTATTTCCCTTTCAGGTACCATGTTGCAGAGGACGACGACGCTGAGGACCAGGACGACGACAACTCTCTCCCTCTCAAAATTTCCTGTAAGTAACACTATGTCACTATGAATTACTTAAGGAGTGCGTGCGGAGTTACATGGAGGGATAGACAGACTAATGAGGAAGTAAGAAGGAGGTGTGGTGTGGAGGTAAATGTGCTGGAAAGTGTGAAAAGGAACAACTTGAGATGGTTCGGCCATATGGAACGTATGGAAAGCGAGAGAATGACTAAGAGGGTGTACGAGAGCGAGGTGGAGGGACAGAGAGGGAGAGGTAAACCGAATGAGAGGTGGAAGGATGGAGTGAGGAAGTACATGAACGAAGGCGGTGCTGGTTGGGGGGAGGGGCGTCGACTGACTGGGGACAGAGGTGCATAGGGGCGGTACGTTCGTGGCTACCCCTTCGGGGATCACGGCGTCAGGCAATAGATAGATAGATAGAACACTATGTCATCACAGAACAAGGAAGGACTGTCACTGCCGGAAAGTGATGACACCATCCGGGGGCCGGGCCCTGGGTGGGGTCAAAAATCATGGCACGGTAACCAGACCAGAACTCTAGTATGTGATGACTTGATTCCCCTTCCCTCTCTGCCCAACTTCCTCCTTAACCTCCCACTCCAAATCCCCCCCTCCCCCCCCACCCCTCAACCTTCTCTCCATCTTCCTATCAATACCTCATGATTAGCTAAGAGTAAGTAACACTATGTCATCACAGAACAAGGAAGGACTGTAACTGCCAGAAAGTGAGGAAGGTCATCATCTGGGGCCCGGCCCCCTGGTTGGTGTCACGAATCGTGGAACGGTAGCCAGGCTAGAACTCTAGTATGTCATGACTTGATCACCCTCTCCAACTAACTGATCCCTCCCTAACTCTCCCTACTACCCCTCCTACTTCCCATCCCTCCCCAACCCTCCCTAACTTCCTCCCCTCTCAACCCCCAACACTCTCCGACTCTCTCCCTTTCCAAATTTCCTGTAAGTAACAGTATGTCATCACAGAACAAGGAAGGACTGTCACTGCCGAAAGTGATGACACCACCCGGGGGCCGGGCCCTGGGTGGTGTCAAGAATCATGGCACGGTAACCAGACCAGAACTCTAGTATGTGATGACTTGATTCCCCTTCCCCCAAACTTCCTCCCTAACGTACCCCCCCCCCTCCCCATCCCCCCCCCCCCCCTCCCCCCTCCCAAATTCCTGTCAATATCCCATAATTAGCTCAGTAACACTATGCCATCACAGAACAAAGAAAGACTGTCACTGCCGGAAAGTGAGGAAGGTCATCATCTGGGGCCCGGCCCCCTGGGTGGTGTCACGAATCTTGGAACGGTAGCCAGGCAAGAACTTCAGTAAGTGATGACTTGATCTTCTCCCTCCCTCCCTTCCCTAACTCTCCCTTCATAAAACAACTACCATGCCATCCCTTTCCTACTACCCATCCCACACCAACTTCCCAACTCCCTCCATAACCCTCCCTAGCTTCCTCCCCTCCCAACACTCTCCGACTCTCTCCCTCTCCAAATCACAGAACAAGGAAGGACTGTCACTGCCGGAAAGTGATAACACCATCCGGGGGCCGGGCCCTGGGTGGTGTCAAGAATCATGGCACGGTAACTAGACCAGAACTCTAGTATGTGATGACTTAATCCCCCCCCCCCCTAACCCTTCCCTCTCTGCCCAACTTCCTCACCCCTCACCTCCTTCTCCTACTACCACTCCCAGCCCTCTTCTACACTACCCCTCCCATCCCTCTCCAACTAACCCTCCCTCTTCTCCACTACCCCTCCCATCCCTCTCCAACTAGCCCTCCCTCTCCTACACTACCCCTCCCATCCCTCTCCAACTAACCCTCCCTCTCCTACACTACCCCTCCCATCCCTCTCCAACTAACTCTACCTCTCCTACACTAATCCCCTCCCATCCCTCTCCTACATTACCCCTCCCATCCCTTTCCAACTAACCCTCCCTCTCCTACACTACCCCTCCCATCCATCTCCTACAGTACCCTCCCATCCCTCTCCAACTAACCCTCCCTCTCCTACACTACCCCTCCCATCCCTCTCCTACCCTTCCATCCCTCACCTACTACCCCTCCCCTCCCTCTCCTACACTACCCCTCCCATCCCTTTGTACTCTCCTGCTACCCCTCCCATCCCTAGCCTACTACCCCTCCCATCCCTCACCTACTACCCCTCCCATCCATCTCCTACTACCCCTCCCATCCGTCCTCTAGTACCCTTCCCTTGATTTCCTTTGTACTCTCCTGCTACCCCTCTCATCCCTAGCCTACTACCCCTCCCATCCCTCACCTACTACCCCTCCCATCCCTCACCTACTACCCCTCCCATCCCTAGCCTACTACCCCTCCCATCCCTCACCTACTACTCCTCCCATCCATCTCCTACTACCCCTCCCATCCCTAGCCTACTACCCCTCCCATCCATCTCCTACTACCCCTCCCATCCGTCCTCTAGTACCCTTCCCTTGATTTCCTTTGTACTCTCCTGCTACCCCTCCCATCCCTAGCCTACTACCCCTCCCATCCCTCACCTACTACCCCTCCCATCCCTCACCTACTACCCCTCCCATCCCTCACCTACTACCCCTCCCATCCCTCACCTACTACTCCTTCCATCCCTCAACCTACTACCCCGTCCATCCCTCTCCTACTACCCCTCCCATCCCTAGCGTACTACCCCTCCCATCCCTCACCTACTACCCCTCCCATCCCTCACCTACTACTCCTTCCATCCCTCACCTACTACCCCTCCCATCCCTCTCCTACTACCCCTCCCATCCCTATCCTACTTCCCCTCCCATCCCTCTCCTACTACCCCTTCCATCCCTCTCCTACTACCCCTCCCATCCCTCACCTACTACCCCTCCCATCCCTATCCTACTACCCCTTCCATCCCTATCCTACTTCCCCTCCCATCCCTCTCCTACTACCCCTCCCATCCCTATCCTACTTCCCCTCCCATCCCTTTCCTACTACCCCTCCCATCCCTCTCCTACTACCCCTCCTATCCCTCCTCTAGTACCCCTCCCTTGATTTCCTTTGTACTCACCTACTACCCCTCCCATCCCTAGCGTACTACCCCTCCCATCCCTCACCTACTACCCCTCCCATCCCTCACCTACTACCCCTTCCATTCCTCACCTACTACCCCGTCCATCCCTTTCCTACTACCCCTCCCATCCCTAGCGTACTACCCCTACCATCCCTCACCTACTACCCCTCCCATCCCTAGCGTACTACCCCTCCCATCCCTCACCTACTACCCCTCCCATCCCTCTCCTACTACCCCTCCCATCCCTCTCCTACTACCCCTCCCATCCCTAGCGTACTACCCCTCCCATCCCTCACCTACTACCCCTCCCATCCCTCTCCTACTACCCCTCCCATCCCTCTCCTACTGCCCCTCCTATCCCTCCTCTAGTACCCCTCCCTTGATTTCCTTTGTACTCTCCTGCTACCCCTCCCATCCCTCACCTACTACCCCTCCCATCCCTAGCCTACTACCCCTCCCATTCCTCACCTACTACCCCTCCCATCCCTCACCTACTACCCCTCCCATCCCTAGCCTACTACCCCTCCCATCCCTCACCTACTACCCCTTCCATTCCTCACCTACTACCCCGTCCATCCCTCTCCTACTACCCCTCCCATCCCTAGCGTACTACCCCTACCATCCCTCACCTACTACCCCTCCCATCCCTCACCTACTACCCCTTCCATCTCTCACCTACTACCCCTCCCATCCCTAGCGTACTACCCCTCCCATCCCTCACCTACTACCCCTCCCATCCCTCACCTACTACCCTTCCCATCCCTAGCGTACTACCCCTACCATCCCTCACCTACTACCCCTCCCATCCCTCACCTACTACCCCTTCCATCTCTCACCTACTACCCCTCCCATCCCTAGCGTACTAGCCCTCCCATCCCTCACCTACTACTCCTTCCATCCCTCTCCTACTACCCCTCCCCTCCCTCTCCTACTACCCCCCCCCCCCCTCTCCCACTTCCCCTCCCACCCCTCTCCTACTATGCCTTCCATCCCTCTCCTACTACCCCTCCCATCCCTCTCCTACTACCCCTCCCATCCCTCTCCTACTACCCCTCCCATCCCTATCCTACTACCCCTCCCATCCCTCTCCTACTACCCCTCCCATCCCTATCCTACTTCCCCTCCCCTCCCTCCCAACTAACTCCCTCCCATCCCACACACACTACCTATCTCAATCATCTCCCATCCCTTTCCTATTACCCCTCCCATCCCACACCCATTGAGGGATAAGCATTTACAACAGCAGGGGGCTTGGAGTAATTACATTTGCTGTGTGCCAATTTCAATTAAAATTACTTGTCATATTATTCAATTACAATAACAACTTTTTGTTTATTTTCTTTTGTATGTGGATGAGGGAGATAAAAGGCAGAGCTGCCTGTGACAAGTGCCTCCCCCCAAAGTTGAAAGAGTGATAGGGACATATTTCGGGAATGTTAATAAGTTTGGGGGATGTGTTTTTTTTTTTTTTTTTGTAGCAAAAACAAGTGTAGTGTGCTTGTTTAGTGTACTGAAGTAGATAGCAGGAGGAGGTGTTTGTGAGAGCTAGTGTGTAGGTGAGGCACAAATAGAAACAGTAAGGGAAACCATACAAATGAAACAGGAGTTCCAGCAACAATTACAATTATTCAGTTTTAATCGTTTCAAATTACAATCACAAATACAATTATAGCTAAGTTTGTGTTTAATTTAATTTCATATAATATTGTTCACGTATAATATTTCACTAATTGCTGAGTACTGAAAACAAATATATAATATACAGTATTGTCTTGAATTTAATCTCATATTAAAATATATTGATGCAACACTTCTAACAGTTTTAGTACAAATATAAACAAATATGAAATTATTATTGTTGAACTCTTGCAGAAATTATAAGTAGACACAAAATCTTCCTCTAATTTTAATTTGTTAGTATCTTAAATATGTTTGTGAAAATTATAACTCTTATGAAGAAAAAAAATCACTGATCTGGAGTACAAAATTTAAACAAAAACATTAAACACTTCCATAATGTTTAACACTTCTGAGAGAGAGAGAGAGAGAGAGAGAGAGAGAGAGAGAGAGAGAGAGAGAGAGAGAGAGAGAGAGAGAGAGAGAGAGAGAGATGATAATATCTCACAAATACTCGTGAGTTACATGAATAAGTGTTTAGGATATAGCCGGGGTTCGATTCGAACCGCAGTCAATCACAAATACATCCAACGTTTTGACAAATTCAGCCCCGACTTGATATACAGTATATGTATTGTAGATAAGGGGGCCTTCATCTAATGGTAGAGGTAAAAAAGAATATGCCTCACGCATCCTACTGCGTGTGTCGTACAAGGCGACTAATAAGGGGGATGGCGATAGACTTGTGGACCAACAGCCATTACGATGCAATAAAGTCTTTATCTTAGCACTGTCTTGGTATGGCACAGCCGAGGCTGGTGGGGTGCGGATAGGTGCCACACTGAATCTTACCTGGGCGCTGTTTGGCACCACACCTGTGTCGGCAACAGTGTTTGCATGTTGGAGCAGTGTTGGGGCAGGACTTTATTGTTCTATAGGCCAATTGCCAAATAAACAGTAGAGTCTTGTTAGGGTGCTGTCTTTTTGTAACGCTGTTGGGGCTGGGGTGTGGTTGCAGATACTGCAGGTGCAAGTGCTGCGGGGGGACTGCTGAGTCTTGGGTACGTAGTACCCGCCTTGCAATACAATCCCATCCCTACTCTGTGCAACCTGGGGGACATAATGACTGCTGGAAGGAGGAGTGGAAGATGGTGGAAGGTGGAGGAGAGAGGGAAGAAGGTGGAGGAAGGAGATAGGGAGGGAGGGAATAAGGTGGAAGAGTTAAGGAGGTTGGGAGGAAGATGGAAGGGGAGAGGGAGGAAGTAAACTGGGAGGGAAGAGGGAGGCAAAGAGGTGTAAGGTGGAGGAGGAGAGAGAGAGGAGAGAGAGAGAGAGAGAGAGAGAGAGAGAGAGAGAGAGCGAGAGAGAGAAGATAAGAGGCTCTGGCAGAGTAATACACACAGACTTGGAGTGGAACAAAATCAACATCAGAGTGGAAGAGGAGGAGGAAGAACTGCTTAAAAAGAAAGAAAATTGGCACGAGAGAGAAGATGCAAGAATTACTATAATCTGTTTGTGTTCTGGTAACGGTAAATTGTCATGCCTGAAGCTTCATTACTCCGCTATTATGCAGGTTTTGTGGCGAAATCTGTTCTTAACCCGGCAAGCGCGATAGGCCTCACGGAAGGCTTCCTATAGGGAACGCGATAGGCCTCACGGAAGCAAGACCATAAAAAAAGCCTTCCAAAAAAAAAAAGGGCCTATCAAAACAAAGGAATTTGTCTCTAGGTGAGATAATTCCCCTCCAGTACTCATCCATGTAAATCTCACCCACCCCCCTCCCCTCCTTCCCCACCTTATTCCCCCCTCCCTCCCCTCCTCAATTATCACCTATTTTTCCTCTTATTATCATCATTTATCGGTTATTTTTCTCTCCCGCGATAATGTAGCACAAGTGGGTTGCAGAAAAGATCGTTATGTAACACCCAGACACCGGCCCACACCGCCCCGCTCGTCTCAGTTACCTCACAGACAGCGAGAGAGGAGGGTTGCCTGTGGCTCTCTCTCGCCTGAGATTATGACCGGGTGGCCAATATCTTCGTTTTTCACCACCCAAATGCTTTTCCCACTTATTTTAGCACTCTTGAAGGTTCATATATACATCATATATGTAAAATAAAAGCATACCGAAAACAAATAATGCTCTATATTGTAAATATAACGAATTCTGTCAGAATCCAAGGCTAGAAATGCACAAATAACTACTCTAGCCCCTAGGTCTATTTCGCGCTTGTCAGGTTAATAATAAAACTTGGCCCTATAGTATGAAGCAGAGACATGGTAGTTTCTTAGTTTGCCGTGAGTAATCGAGAAATCTGTTCTTAATAATAAAACTTGGCCCTATAGTATTGTCGTGAATCCTAGCTGGTATATATACCGTAGTTTGAATTTCCCGGGTTCACGATAGCTGGTTCGTTTTTGTTTATACACATTACTTTATTTATCTTTGTGGATAAATATTACTGTGGTTGCACCAATTATATCATTGTTTGTTTTCCCTGATTATTTAATCACGGGGGACGATATAGAACCCTTGAATATATTTTATATTGTCACAATAAAAGGGAATCTCAGACACACTTCACACAGACTTCACCCCGCCAAGACAGACCGCCATCTGCTGCCACATAACAACAAAACTTCCCTGATATTTGCCTCCCGACATGTCCATCACCTAATCGACACTCTTTGCATCACAGCTAAGTTCCTTTATTACTAGAAGTACTTCATAGATATTACTGGGACTACCACAGATAACCTACACATACGTCATGTTTACAAGTAAGTCAAACGCCGACCCGGTATCATTTTTATAGCCTCTTTCCAGGTTTAATTATTTAATTTATATCCGTTTCTCCTCTACCCCCTAGGAATAATAAACATGATATAATTGGTGCCGTGACCAGGATACTGGGCCATCTGTTGTATATTAAAAAAGAAAATTGGGGGGTATTAGGCCTAGGCCTGACTTGTCTGCCTTTGTGTAGAGCTGGGCGATCCAGTGGACAAATGCCGAGGGGCGCACCGAGGAATAAGCCCTAGGGGTATGACCCCCGAGGAATACAATAGGCTATATGGTGTGAACCTCCGCTTGCGGAGAAATCTCCCATTTACCAAACAGAGGTACTTTGCCATGGGGATGAGTAAGACCGACTTGTGGGACGGAGTTCAGTTAGCTGCGCCAGGGAGCCGGAAGGTATTAGATAGGCTACTGGACAGAGCGCGTGCCTTCTTTGAGGAGAAGGACAGGGCCGAGGAGGAGCAGTCGACGCAATAGGCTAGATCTAAAGACTATGACGATGGCTGCGGCTATTCCTCCTTCAGAGGAGTTGTGATCCTTCTTTCTCTTTCTTTTCCTTTCTTTTTCAGGCATTAACTTTGTAATTTGTTAAAATTTAATATAGTAAAGTAAATATTGTAAAGTAGAGTAATATGACGTAGGGTGAATTTCCTTTTCTTTGATCATTTGTAAACTCACAGGGGGCACGCGATCTGCATGCTTCAATTTGCTTGGTTGCTGTCGTCATCAATGTAAATAGGTTAGCCTAGGCTTAGAATAGATTAGAATAGGTTAGCCTACAGTGACGATTAGTATTGTTGTTCCTTAAGCTTTAGTTACTGTAAATTTTTAAAGAATGGAGGAGAAAATAAAGTCATTGCGGCGGTTCAGGGCCGCCAAGAAGGGAGGGATTACTAAGCTTGTGACGCATGTCCAGTGTGACCATGCTGTACAGAACGCCTAGTCATGCCCCACTCTCGCTAGGATCGTCAGGGCAGGAACTTTGGCTGTAGTCTATGTAGAGTTTCCTAACTTAGTTCATGTGAGCCGTTGTACTATAAGTATTATGAATATGTATTTTGTTTTCATCTGAGTCAACGAGTTCTATTTTATATCATTAGTTATAAGTATTGTGTGTAAAACTTATTTGTAATGATGGGAAGAGAAACAGCCACAGTTGGGGGTCAGTGGGTGCGCCAGGCGGGAGGTGGGCCTAACTCACTAGCACTCCCCCCTCCCCCCTCCCCTCAGTGCTAGGGGAGCCTTTGTCTATCCCAGAGGAGAGAGAGAAATTACGTAATGGTTGTCAGTGGGCGGTCCTTAGTAGTTCACGTTGGGCTCACTAGAGGGCCGGGTATAAAAAGGGAAGTCTAGCCATTTTTTCATCAGAACTCATTAGGCAGAGCGACTTCTCATTTCCCTTGCTAACTATATATATTCTTCTGACTGATGTGAACTTTCTCTACTACCTTACATTCTTATCTCCTCTTTTCCCTGCCTGTTTAACTTCCATGGTCCCGTTGGTGCAGAGCTAGTCAGCCAACGTATTATCGCTTGAGTTCTCACGAGATACTTGCCTATTAGATAGCCTATTTTGGAAGGGTTAACTTAGAAGAGGATTGACTTATGTTTGTTGCACTTGTATATGCATTTCCCTGTGTGTTATTATTATTATTCCTGTTTTCTGCTAGTCTAGGTAATGCTAGACTGGGGTAAGGCTTTTCTGTGTTACGAGTTGTTGTTTGATGCAGTGGTTAACCCGGCAAGCGCGATAGGCCTCACGGAAGGCTTCCTATAGGGAACGCGATAGGCCTCACGGAAGCAAGACCATAAAAAAAGCCTTCCAAAAAAAAAAAGGGCATATCAAAACAAAGGATTTTGTCTCTAGGTGAGATAATTCCCCTCTAGTACTCATCCATGTGTTTCTCACCCCTCCCCCTCCCCTCCTTCCCCACCTTATTCCCCCCTCCCCCCCCTCCTCAATTATCACCTATTTATCCTCTTATTATCATCATTTATCGGTTATTTTTCTCTCTCGCGATAATGTAGCACAAGTGGGTTGCATAAAAGATCGTTATGCAACACCAAGACACCGGCACACACCGCCCCGCTCGTCTCAGTTGACTCCCAGACAGCGAGAGGGGAGGGCTGCCTGTGGCTCTCTCTCGCCTGAGATTATGACCGGGTGGCCAATATCTTCGTTTTTCACCACCCAAATGCTTTTCCCACTTATTTTAGCACTCTTGAAGGTTCATATATACATCATATATGTAAAATAAAAGCATACCGAAAACAAATAATGCTTTATATTGTAAATATAACGAATTCTGTCAGAATCCAGGGCTAGAAATGCACAAATAACTACCCTAGCACCTAGGTCTATATCGCGCTTGTCAGGTTAAGCGATAAACCTGCATACTCGTTTCGGTTCAGTGAAGCCTAGGTTGTCTTCGCAGCTGACTGTGTTGAGTTAATAATTTACAGTGCGTGAGGGCAAGAGCCTAACCACCCTGTATTTTATTAACAGTTTGTTTTTACTTTGTCAAGGAGCTGGGAGAAAACCAGATACAAGGATCTGGATTTCTCAAAGTGCACTTGTTAGTTTTAACGTAATACTTTAAACAGTTGTGAGGACTTCGCTAGGCTACGAGCCGTTTTTGCTCAGTCACTGCTACCTTTTGCCCACAGTACCCCAGCTAGACTTTACTCGATTAGTAGATACAGAATAGTATTGGAGCTTTCCTTATGTATGATATTGTTTATATCCACTATTGATTTCATGTGTTGCACGCTTGACTACTTTAGTGATTAGTGGCCCACGAGCACAATCCGAGTAGGCTATTGCCGTTGTATTTGCGGAGTACTTCTTTTTAATGTTTGCCATTTACTATTGCATATTCTTTTAATTATTCTTATGCCAATTTAAACCTTTAATAGTATTTAATTGCCAGTGTTTTTGCTTATTGAATTACTGTTCAAAATCCGATACGTACTTCTTACGAGCATCCGAGAAGCATCTATCTTTTTTCAGAAGATTCCTTGCTCGATGCTTAAGGACTATTAATTAACGTAACGTAATAGTGCCGATCCGAAGTAGAGGGTGGAGGACTTCTTAAGTTCTTAGTCAAGGGTGGATTACTTCGGCTTCGGCCAACACTATTCTTTGGTATTGTTGTTTCTTACTTCTTTGTTTGATTGTTGACCAGACTAGAGAATTCCTGTCTCTTTATTAGTCTGTTGTTGAACACTAGTACCGAGTTCTTGTATACCCCGTTATAGCAGATTGAACTCTGGAGGGTATTGGTGTTTTTTGTTCGGCTGGCAGTACTCAGGGGTTGGGATCGTGTGTTTCCGTTGTGGCAGCGAGCCGTATTCGAGTCCTGATTGAGAGCCCTTGTGTACCCGAGTGCCAGTTCGTAACAAATGGCGACCTTGCTTAAGATTTTGTGAACAGTATACATTTTTGCAGAGTTGTACAACATTTGTTTGTTTGTATTTTGGCGTGCATATTGAAGAATATTTTTTTGTATGGCAATTAGTAAAGCATTTAAGAGACTCCAGTTAATTTAGTAATTAGTGCTTGCATAGGAAGTTTAACACTTTTGTCTCGAGAATTTTTTTGTGGACTTCAGTATGTCATGCATTAGCACTGACGATGAGCGAGAGATGTCATTTGAAGGTGTGCCGTTAGTAACCAGTGAGGAGGATGCTAGAGTTTTTGTGAGTAAGCGGTACCACGTGACGGAGGAGAGGCTGACTGAGGTGGATGTTTGTGGCTTGCACCTGATAGCCAAGGTTTTGGGCATTTCTAATGTAGTAGGGATGTCCAAGGGGGAGCTGATTTCCTGGGTGTTGCGTGGGCGACACGGGGTTTCGGAGGAGAGGGCGTTTGGGGGGGTTCCTCCCCAGATCCCCTCTCACTCGACTCCCACAGTGCCGTCCACTCAGTTACCGGAGGTTAGCACTCTCCCACAGAGGGATGAGAATTGGCAGATTGGAGTGCCCTCGGGTGTGCACATGGTGGTTCCCCAGTTTTTGCCCCCCCTCCTTCAGTAGTGGCAGCTCCCTCTTCCTGCCTGTCTCCAGATATGGTATTTAGACTTGAGCTTGCTAAGATTGATGCTAGGAAGCAGGAGAATGAGATTAGGAGGCATGAGATTGAGGTTAGGAGGCAAGAGGATGAGACCAGGAGGCAAGAGGATGAGACCAGGAGGCATGAGGCTGAGCTTAGGTACGACTCAGAGAAATATTGTGCTAAATTAGATTTAGATAAGACTCGTGCAGAGTCGACAGGGACTCGGATGGGCCGTGAGGGCCAAGTAAGAGAACAGTCCTTAGCCCACTTAGTCAAATTAGTACCGGTATTTAGTGAAACTGAAGTCACAGAATTTTTTAATCGTTTTGAGAAGAAGTGTAGGGAGCATAATTGGCCTGAAGAGAAGTGGGCAGCTCTAGTCTCCTCAAGACTTACGGGTAAGGGTCTGAAGGCTTATGATGCACTGCCTTTAGAGTCTTGCATTGACTACCCAGAATTGAAGAGAGCTGTCCTACGGGCATACAAGTTGCAACCGAAAACATATCGATTGAAGTTTTGGGGTGTTACAAAGACTAGGGAGGCGACCTTTCTTGAACATGCCCGGGACTTAAAAGATGCACTTAAAAACTGGACACGTTCTGAGAAAGCTGAGACGGCAGAACAGTTGAGTGAGCTGTTTCTGCTCGAGCAGTTTTATAAGTGTACTGGTGCAGAAATGACTTTAACTATTAAAGAAAAGAACCCAAAAACTCTACAGGAGGCAGCTGAGATGGCTGACCATCGGCTATCACTAATTCGTGGGTGCGGGTCTGCCCAGCGTAGTGAGGCAGGTAACAAGGGGCGTGACGCCCCACCCCCCCGAGTTAGTGATATACCTTATGCAAACAAGTACAAGAGCCATGATACCAAGACTGACCACAAGACTAGCACCGTCCCATTTAAGAAGGGGCCGGGCCCTTCCCAGTACCAAGGGAAGCCCAAAGGGGAGTTGGAGTGTTATCATTGTCATAAAAAGGGGCACTTTGCAAGAGTCTGTCCTAGCAAACCACCTACAGCAGCTGTGTCTTTGGCCTGCAACATTGGTGTGTCTCCGAAGTCATCTGAGTTTGCCCGGGGCAGTTCGTCAGAGGCTGAGGCACAGCCAATGCAGAAGCACCTGGGAGGCTCGAACCCTGCTCAGGATGTTTTTTGCGACCATAGAGGGCGGGGTTGCGTGATGTGGGCGGGGCGCAAGCATGGAGTAGAGGTCTTGCGTGATACAGGTGCTTCCCAGACTCTGATGAAAAACTTGACTGGCTACCCTATAAACGCGGCTCGGGTGGTAGTGGTGCAGGGTATTAATGCAACTCGGTCATACTCGCTGGTGCGGTTGGAGTTGGAGGTGGATGGTGTGGCACGTGAATTGGATGTCGGGATTGTGGAGAAACTGCCAGTGGAGGGCGTCGACTTTCTTCTCGGCAACGACTTTGCAATGCCCGCTTCTGAGGTTCTACCCTTAGTCGTTGCCGAGAGGCCGGCCGACGTGAGTAGGGAAGAGCAAGAGTGGGTCGAGCAGTGCCAGACACAACCCATGGCGTGCGTTGTCACCCGAGCTCGGGCAGCTAAAGTGTCACAGCCTAGTCCTCCGTCTTCAGACCAGCGGAGGAACGATCAACAGGAGGAGGCTAAAGCTGGAGTTGGTTTTAAGAGTTTTGACTCGGCGGCTCTCCTGGGTGATTCAGTATTAGCACCATTACTTAATTCTGGAGTAGCCCCTGGGCCTGTCATCGAGAGGGATGAGGCTGGGCATGACGAGTCTCCACGACAGCAACGTTATGTACATCGAGAGAGACAGAGGGAGCAGCCCAGTATCGGGGAAGGTCATGCATTGCTCCGGGAGCAGTTAGATCGCTTGGCACCCTCAGATATACGTCGGTTGCAACTAGAGGACCCTGAGCTCCAAACGTGTGCTAATGGAGCTGTAGGAGCTGTAGAGCTCGACGAGGACGGCGATGCACAGCCAGGAGATTTTTTTTATTTAGAAGGCATCCTCTATAGGCGTTTTCAAGACCCTAAACGTAGTTGGCAAAAGGGGTCCGGAGTAGTGGACCAGTTGGTGGTGCCACGGGAGTGCAGGGATAGCCTACTGAGGTTGGCGCATGACACACCACTGGCAGGACATCTAGGGGTGAGAAAAACGGTGGCGGCTTTGGGGAAATTGTTTTGGTGGCCGGGGATGAAGTCTCATATGCAGTCATGGATAAACTCATGTGATATTTGTCAACGTGTCGGGAAACCGAACCAAGTTATTCCTAAGGCTCCGTTACACCCTATTCCTGTGATTGGGCCACCCTTTAGTAAAATTATTGTTGACATGGTTGGTCCACTCCCTCCCACTAAGGCTGGAAATACATTTTTGTTAACCATAATGGATGTTGCCACTAGATACCCCGATGCATACCCTATGAAAAATGGAATGGCTAAGACGGTAGTCAGTAACTTGTTGTGGTACTTCTCAAGGTACGGGTACCCGGAGGAGATTCAGTCTGATCAAGGATCTAATTTCACCTCCAACATGTTCAAGCAAACAATGCAACAGCATGGGATACGAGCAGTAGTATCGTCAGCGTATCACCCTGAGAGTCAAGGGGTGCTTGAGCGGTGGCATGCTACACTTAAAAGCATGCTCAGGTGTTATTGTGCTGACAACGGTATGGATTGGGATCTTGGATTGCCTTATGTGCTGTTTGCTGCTCGGGAGGTACCTGGTGAGAGCCTGGGATTTAGTCCAAATGAGCTGATTTTTGGACACCGTGTCAGGGGCCCCCTTAACATGCTGAAAGAAATTTGGGAGGGGACTGTGCAGCCTTGTCCATTATTAAAGTATGTGCTTGAAAGCCGTGAGCGCATGCTTAAGAGTCTGGAGATGGCAGGTAGAAATTTGACAGAATCACAAGCTTTGATGGAGGACAGGTATGATCGCAAAGTGAGGCTCCGGAAGTTCACTGTAGGACAAGAGGTATTAATTTTGTTGCCTTTGGTTGGTAACCCCCTCTCTGTGAAGTACACTTGACCTTATAAAATTGTAGAACAAATTTCAGACTTAGATTACCTTGTTGCCACTCCAGACAGGAGGAAAAAGAACCAGTTATGTCACGTGAACCTTATTAAAGAGTATGTGAGGCGCCCCTCTGAGCCTCTCACTGTCCCTGTGTTGGCTTGTTGCGGCCGTGGTGGAGAAGGAGAGGGGGACAGTCAAGCTTCAGAGGAGGATAGCTGGGATCAACATGTTTCAGCGGATCAGTGGGCGGGGAACTCGAGCCTAAGGGCTGACGAGGCTATAGCTCATTTGCCTGAGCCGCAGTTTGATGCTATCCGTCAGTTGTTCGGTTCATACCCCACTGTATTTGCTGAACACCCAGGCCTCACTACTCAGGCTATGCATGATGTTGACGTGGGGGACCATCTACCCTTTAAGTCAATCCCGTACCGTGTGCCCCCCATAAAACTACCAGCTCTGAGGGATGAGTTGGAGTATATGCTCGGTAGAGGGTTGATAGAGAAAGGCACAGTTAAGTGGACTTCCCCCGTAACACTGCAGCCTAAGCCAGATGGCAAGGTACGCTTTTGTATTGATTTCCGTAGGTTAAACGGTTTGACTCCAACTAACCCATATCCTCTTCCTCGGGTTGATGATAGTGTTGACAAAATTGGTAATGCTCGTTTTTTGTCTAAAGTAGATTTAGTAAAAGGTTACTGGCAAGTACCTTTGTCCGAGCGTGCTAAAGAGGTATGTGGTTTTGTTGTGGACGGGAGTACCTACCGGTGCAATGTTATGCCTTACGGACTTAAGAATGCACCAGCAACGTTTCAGAACCTGATGAATGAAATTGTAAAGGACATTCCAAATTGCACCGTATATTTGGACGATGTAATCATTTATGATGACGACTTTGAGAGCCATTGTGAGCACCTTGAGACCTTGTTCCGGAAACTTAGTGAAGCAGGTCTGGTAGTAAATTTGGCAAAGTGTGACTTCGTAAAAGCCACTGTGCAGTACCTTGGGTTTGTAGTGGGAAGGGGACAGGTGTGCCCTCCTCAGAACAAGGTACAGGCTATCAATAAATTTCCGCACCCAACAACCAAGAAGCAGATTATGAGATTCTTGGGTATGATAGGCTACTACAGACGCTTCATAAAAGGTTACTCAACGGTGTTGGCACCTCTCACAGATTTGTTATCTAAAGACAAAAAGTTTTTGTGGGCACCTGAGTGTGAAAAGGCTTTCACTTTGGTGAAACATTTGCTATGTACTCACCCGATACTCAGGGCCCCAGACTTTAACAGGCCTTTTCAGCTGGCAACAGATGCTAGTGGTGTAGGGGCTGGTGCCGTCTTGCTACAGACAGACAATGAAGGTGTGGAACACCCAGTAAGTTTCTTTTCTAAGAAGTTCAATGCTGCACAAAAGAACTATTCTACAATAGAAAAGGAATTACTGGCGATTGTGCTGTCGCTCAGGCACTTCGAGGTGTATGTTCCAGCCTATGGCCCAGTCGTGGTTATCTACACTGATCATCACCCTTTGAGATTCCTGAATCAATTTCACAATCGCAATATGAGACTGACCAGGTGGTCTTTGATGTTGCAGGAGTATAACCTGGACATCCGTCATATTGCTGGATGTGACAATGTGATCGCGGATTGTTTATCAAGGGTGGATGATCAGTCGTAGGCTATCACAGGTGTGTGGGTTTGAGTGGAGGAAAATAGGCTGCCCTTATAGTGCAGCCGGGAAAAACATATTAAAATATAAAAATCATATAAAAAACTATTTCTTTTGATATAGGTAATCGTATAAGTTTGTCATAGCCTATAGAGTTTGAGTAGTCCACGAACTATCAAACGGCTGAGCTGCTGTAAGCTCGCTCTGGGAGCATGATATTGTGTCTTTTTGCTATTGTTGGGAGGAGTTATAAAATGTGATTTTTTTTTTAATAATAAGATGTGTTTTGGTGATAAACTCAGCTTTGTTTTAGTGCCATGCGGTCGCTGGGTGTGAGGGGCTTGATGGGGTTCTGTGTTTGTCAGATTTTAGCTCAGGGTTGAGCAAGTAAAATCTTGGGGGAGGTGTGACGCATGTCCAGTGAGAGCATGCTGTACAGAACGCCTAGTCATGCCCCACTCTCGCTAGGATCGTCAGGGCAGGAACTTTGGCTGTAGTCTATGTAGAGTTTCCTAACTTAGTTCATGTGAGCCATTGTACTATAAGTATTATGAATATGTATTTTGTTTTCATCGGAGTCAACGAGTTCTATTTTATATCATTAGTTATAAGTATTGTGTGTAAAACTTATTTGTAATGATTGGAAGAGAAACAGCCACAGTTGGGGGTCAGTGGGTGCGCCAGGCGGGAGGTGGGCCTAACTCACTAGCACTCCCCCCTCCCCTCAGTGCTAGGGGAGCCTTTGTCTATCCCAGAGGAGAGAGAGAAATTACGTAATGGTTGTCAGTGGGCGGTCCTTAGTAGTTCACGTTGGGCTCACTAGAGGGCCGGGTATAAAAAGGGAAGTCTAGCCATTTTTTCATCAGAACTCATTAGGCAGAGCGACTTCTCATTTCCCTTGCTAACTATATATATTCTTCTGACTGATGTGAACTTTCTCTACTACCTTACATTCTTATCTCCTCTTTTCCCTGCCTGTTTAACTTCCATGGTCCCGTTGGTGCAGAGCTAGTCAGCCAACGTATTATCGCTTGAGTTCTCACGAGATACTTGCCTATTAGATAGCCTATTTTGGAAGGGTTAACTTAGAATAGGATTGATTTATGTTTGTTGCACTTGTATATGCATTTCCCTGTGTGTTATTATTATTCCTGTATTCTGCTAGTCTAGGTAATGCTAGACTGGGGTAAGGCTTTTCTGTGTTACGAGTTGTTGTTTGATGCAGTGGTTAAGCGATAAACCTGCATACTCGTTTCGGTTCAGTGAAGCCTAGGTTGTCTTCGGGGCTGACTGTGTTGAGTTAATAATTTACAGTGCGTGAGGGCAAGAGCCTAACCACCCTGTATTTTATTAACAGTTTGTTTTTACTTTGTCAAGGAGCCGGGAGAAAACCAGATACAAGTGATCTGGATTTCTCAAAGTGCACTTGTTAGTTTTAACGTAATACTTTAAACAATTGTGAGGACTTCGCTAGGCTACGAGCCGTTTTTGCTCAGTCACTGCTACCTTTTGCCCACAGTACCCCAGCTAGACTTTACTCGATTAGTAGATACAGAATAGTATTGAAGCTTTCCTTATGTATGATATTGTTTATGCACTATTGATTTCATGTGTTGCACGCTTGGCTACTTTAGTGATTAGTGGCCCACGAGCACAATCCGAGTAGGCTATTGCCGTTGTATTTGCGGAGTACTTCTTTTTAATGTTTGCCATTTACTATTGCATATTCTTTTAATTATTCTTATGCCAATTTAAACCTTTAATAGTATTTAATTGCCAGTGTTTTTGCTTATTGAATTACTGTTCAAAATCCGATACATACTTCTTACGAGCATCCGAGAAGCATCTAACTTTTTTCAGAAGATTCCTTGCTCGATGCTTAAGGACTATTAATTAACGTAACGTAATAGTGCCGATCCGAAGTAGAGGGTGGAGGACTTCTTAAGTTCTTAGTCAAGGGTGGATTACTTCGGCTTCGGCCAACACTATTCTTTGGTGTTGTTGTTTCTTACTTCTTTGTTTGATTGTTGACCAGACTAGAGAATTCCTGTCTCTTTATTAGTCTGTTGTTGAACACTAGTACCGAGTTCTTGTATACCCCGTTATAGCAGATTGAACTCTGGAGGGTATTGGTGTTTTTTGTTCGGCTGGCAGTGCTCAGGGGTTGGGATCGTGTGTTTCCGTTGTGGCAGCGAGCCGTATTCGAGTCCTGATTGAGAGCCCTTGTGTACCCGAGTGCCAGTTCGTAACAAGCTTACCTCTAATATGTCTGAATTTATTGAACATGCTGCTACACTGCATGATGTAAAAGGTGTGAAAATCACTTTAGAAAAGGCCCTAGCTGATATCGAGTCGTATAACGTAGAGTTGTATAGCTTATATTCAGATGACCAGTTAGAGGAGGAGATGGTGAAAGATATGCAGTATGTTAATCAAGTAAACAGTCAGTTAGCTGAGTTAGATAGTACTCTACAGACAACCACTACTGGTAGGTCTCATGATAGCGCAGCAAGTAGGAAACAGAAGGGTATTAAGCTACCCTCCCTGAAGTTGCCAGTTTTTGACGGGGATCCAACACAGTTGGTGGGTTTCTGGGTGCTCTTTGATTGTAGTGTTCACTCCCAAACAGACTTAACTGACATTCAGAAATTTACATATCTAAAGGGACAACTTAGTGGTGAGGCTCTACAAATTGTTAGTGGGTTTTGTTTGGTCGCTGCAAGTTATGAACCAGCGGTCACTATACTGAAAAACAGTTATGGTCAAAAGGATCGCATCAAAGCAGCTCACATAGCGAAACTGTGTAATCTCCCGCATCCTAGCCAGGAGGTCAGTGCTCTGAAAGATTTTTCCGCGTCATTTGAGTGTGCGTTAAGAGTCATTACGCTCTATGGATGTAACAGTAAGTGAAATGTGTGCAGTACTGTTGCATAATAAACTTCCTAGTGCACTCTCTGAAGTGATTAAACGTGAATTAAAAGACGACTGGCTGGATGTGGATGAATATGTTCGTGTGTTTAAGACTGAAGTGTGCAATCTAGAAAGTAGACATAATCCACTAGAACAGCAGCATATGCGGTGTATCAGAAACCCGATACCAAGCAGAAGTATGGATGTAAGTTGTGTTTAAAGACAGGACATTTTTGGGCAAAGTGTGCAAAATACAAGAACAGTCCCGCCAAGGCCAATAGAGCAAGGCAGTTGAAATTGTGCGTCGGGTGCCTGTCGTCAGAACATGGCAGGCAGGGGTGTACTAACCCTAAAATTAGGCTGTGCCGATTCTGCCAACAGAAACATTTTAATTATTTGTGTCCGACGCCACGCCTTGAACAAACTGGACAACCAGTGGCCCCTTAACCAACAGTGACCATGGCTGTGGCTTCGGGCCGTAATGCAGTGTTGTTACCTACCATTCAGATTCCCTTGACCGACAGAAGCGGTCATACCAGTAAAGTAAGAGCTTTGTTGGACCAATGTTCGCAACGTACCTTCATCTTGCGCTCTGCTTTATCGCAGCTTGATTACGTTAGGGTCAGTAAGGAACAGCTAAGGCTTCAGGGATTTACTGGCTCACTTGGTAGTACTGAGTATGAAATAGTAGAGTTAACCTATCACCTTCGGGGATCACGGCGTCAGGCAATAGATAGAACCTATCATCACAGAAGTAGGGTGTGTAAATTGAGGGCCGTTGTGGTGGAGGAGTTACCAGTTTACAAACCAGGGAGAGGATTGGAGATGGAGGTTGTTGTACTTAAATTTCTAAGTTCAAGCACACTACTGAGGTGGGGGAATAATTCGACAGTTGCTAGAGTTTGTATAGTTTATTTAGTAGAACGAACTCTAAATCTAACTACTAGTCCAATAGCCTACTTCCTGTTCTGGTCGAAATGAGTTCAGTACGCGAATTGAATAAGACGTCCCGTGATAGATGGTACGTTGGAACCCAAGAGCTCCCGCACATACTATTCGGATGCCCGCTATTCAGGTAATGCCTCACTTCGACTTAGATACATCGTAGGTTACCAGACTGAATTTATAATGATCGCCGTGCCCTTCGATGTCTTCTAAGAGACCTGGGCTGCTCTGACTCAAACTATTACTAATTTCTTAATCCTAAATGCAAGTGGACAAATAATATATATTTCTATATCTGCTTCCGAAACACCCAAATGGCTAACCTTTTCCCGGGCGTTACGAACACCACTCTCGGCTCATACAATAGCCCCTCTGAATACAACACTGGCCCGTGGGCCGTTTGACTCTCTATAAAGGATATAATGTTTAACTCACATTTCCCTTACAACACCGAACGCGTAGTCTGTTACACATGAACATAAAAGCTTTGTCAATACAATAGTACACCGGAATACAACACTAGCCCGTAGGCCGTTTAACTCTCTATCAAAGATATAATCTTTAACTCTTAGTTCCCTTACAACACCGAACGCGTAGTCCGTTACACATGAACATAAACTCTTTGTTAATACAATATTACACCGGAATACAACACTGGCTCGTAGGCCGTTTAACTCTCTATAAAGGATATATGTAATCTTTAACTCTTAGTTCTCTGACAACATCGAACACGTAGTCCGTTACACATGAACATAAACTCTTTGTTAATACAATATTACACCGGAATACAACACTGCTCCCCGGACAATATTTCTGGTAGCTTCAAGAGCCGGATATGCCCTTACGTTACTTTCTATTTCTATTCCAATCTTAAAGGTCACTCAACCGAGCTAGGAGGTAGTAAGACTAATCATGAAGTTCCTTTATCGATAAGTTACGTTAAACATATTCGGACTAGTGTCCTTCTATATAATTCGGACGTGTGTCCTTGCAATATAATTTCGGACCTGTGTCCTTACAATATAATCCGGACGTGTGTCCTTACAATATAATTCCTATAACCCTAGCTGAAGCTCATCTCTAAAACAACTATTCACTATTTTCCCCTGAACCCAATAGTTGTTATTTAATCTCTGTCCCTCTTACGTTAATTAAAGAACTTCCTATAAGATCCTAAATACTTGGTAGCTAATGGCTTAGAGCCCTTTCTATCAATAAACACTAGTTACACATAACACAACATCCGTTTATTCTATTTCTTAGTCAAGTCAATATCTCTTTTCGTTTTGTTCTATAAGAACACATATTTTTATTGAAGATCCGCCGAATTAGTCAAATTCCCCTCTCTCTTTTTCTTGGTTCCTCTGTGGGCCAAATATGGGTCCTGATTAAAAGTCTGTTGCTCGTGGTGGGCATTCTGGCTGCACTACCACCTCAAAGCTGGCCAGTAGTGGTCTGGGAGGTTGTCACTCTTAACCATCTCCTGTCGTCCTGGATGAAGTTGCGGGTTGCGGGTGTGCACTGTGCAGGCATGCAATATGGCGACAGGCCCAGGGATACTGATGGTGTATCCTCCGGGTTGGTGAGAGTGATGCAGGACTCGAGTGCTCTGCTACTGGAACTGTTGTGTGGGCTGGAAGGCTACTGTGTTGATCGTCTTGGTTCCTGGTGTGCCCGCAGGAGAGGGGGAGGCTGGGAGGAGAGGTGTTGCTTCCTCGAGGCGTGGTGCCCGTCTAACCCCAAGCGGGTCTCGTCCCCTTCCCTTTATAGGGGGGCCCGGCGCGCTGATTGGCTGCCCCGCTTCGCGCTGCCAATTGTGCTTTAGCAAGCGTGACTTGCAGTTAGAGACTCAGTCCTCTCTCGCTCTCCTTCTCCAAAGTAAGTGTCAGGAAGTTGATTGCCTTTGTCATTTAGTGGCTTACGGGAGTCAGATGCTGGCACTAAGTTGTCTGACAAAAGGCAAGTAGAAGATCCGGTACAAGGAGCAAATGAGGTAGATGTAGGAGGGTCACAGGTGGTCATGCCGGGAATTTGGACGTTTGTGGCCCAAAAAGTTCGACACAAAGGAGCGCCCTGATTGGTCGGACGCTTTCCTACTTTAGAGGTAAATGCTATCAGGGCTCGGGGTTACAAATTAGCCGATCCAGGTAACACTGATGGAGATATGATAGGGTTACTGATTGGGGTGGACTTTTATTACCACTTTGTACATTCAGGCTATGTCAGGGAAGGAAGTATAGTTATGTTACCCACAATTTATGGTTATGCACTGAGTGGTACTTATCAGTCAGATATAGAAGAGACCCATGTAGAGTTAGTCACTGTTCTTAAGTTAGCAGTAGACCCTTTAGTGGAGATACAGGAAGATATTGGCAGTAAATCTCCAGAATTAAAGGATCTGACAGCTCTATGGGACTTGGACCATATTGGTATAAGTCCTAATGAGACTGGTAATGGGGGGGGGGGGTGGGCAGAGAGTCTTAAATAGATTTTCTGAAACGGTACAGTATTCCGAAGCACAGGGACAGTATATAGTGGAACTGCCGTGGAGAGATAACATAGATAAATTACCTGATAACTTTAAGTTAGCCCTGGGCAGAATGAGAGGCTTGCAGCATAAATTTATAAAAGATCCCAACTACTGTCAACAGTATACAAAGGTTCTGGATAATCAGATAGAAAGGGGGTTTATTGAAAGGGTAGAAAACAGGAATCAAGCTGGTCATCCCATTCACTACTTAGCTCACCATGGTATTACTAAGGATAGTGTTACTACGCCTGTACGGATAGTGTTTGACTGTTCGGCTAGGATGGACGAGAAGGCGTTCAATCTCAATGACTGTCTCCATACAGGTCCATCGCTAGTGGATGACCTCACCCAGGTACTTCTACGCTTTAGATGCCATCAATTTGCCTGGGTGAGTGATATTGAGAAAGCATTTCTCATGGTGGGGTTGAGTGAGAAGGATAGGGATGCTACTAGGTTTCTGTGGCCCGTTGATCCTTTGGATGTTGCAAGTCCTTAGATTGTCTACCGGTTCCGTGCAGTTCTGTTTGGGGCCACCTGTTCCCAGTTCCTACTTAATGCTACCATTCAAAAACACCTGTCTGTGATACAGGAGAACAGTGAAGTAGTTAATAAGCTACAAAGGGGGTTGTATATTGATAACTTGCAGGGGATTGGTGATGATGTAAGTGATTTGCAACAATAATGTTGGGATGCCTGTGGAATATTTTCCAGTGCTAACCTGTCTTTACGTGAGTGGGTCACAAATAATGAGAGCTTGCGGGAACTATTGCACTTGAAGGGTATAGCTTCTGCCAAACAAGACGGGGTTAAGGTGCTTGGCGTTGCGTGGCTAACTGATAAGGATATGTTACAGGTTAATTTCCGCGGAAGTAGCCGTGCATTGGTTACAAAACGCGAGGCTCTAAGTCTAACCACGAGTCTGTTCGATCCTCTAGGAGTGTTGCTACCGGTAACCATCCGGGCGCGGAGGTTCGTACAGGACTTGTGGAGATTAGAGTGTGGGTGGTATGTACCCATTCCAGATGACATGAGAGCTAACTGGCAGGGTATTTATGATGATATGATAGGTAATACAGGTATCATGTTTCCCCATCAGGTCACTAATTCTAAGAGGGTTACGCTGCACCTATTTAGTGACGCTAGCTCAGTAGCATATGGTGTAGCGGCCTATGCGGTTGGTGATGAGGTGACTAGGTTAATAATGGCCAAAGCTAAGGTGGCGCCTATTAAGTCCCTCACCATACCTAAGATGGAGTTGACTGCTGTTCTTCTCGCAGCTCGTCTCGCATGTTATATATGTGAGGCTTATGCGGACGAGCTGATTATAGAGAATGTATACCTCTGGTCGGACAGCCAGATAACCCCATGCTGGTTGTCTAGTAAAAACATTTTGCCTATGTATGTTCAAAATAGAGTTGATAAGATAAAGTCATTAGTCCCTGGCGCTCATTTTCGTTATGTGTCCACAGAGGACAACCCCAGTGATCTAGTCATCAGAGGGATTTCATATGTGTCCTTAGTTGCTTCTTCGCTTTGGTGGGGAGGGCCCACATGGCTACCTCACCAAATGCTATGGCCTGATCATGGCCCAATAGGAGGAGACACCACTGTGGGTTGTAACACGAGTCAAGAAGGAACCCTGTCATTGCCGGTACCGGTTGCCCCTACTGCCATATTGAATTGGGACCGGTATGGCTCATATATGAAGTCATGGCATGTAATGGCATGGGTCCTTAGGTTTATTAGGACTCTTAGAGAGAAGACACAAGGGAACTATCAGGCAAAACCGGCATACTTGACGGTGCCGGAATTAAGAGCAGCAGAGTCAGCCATGATTAAGATAGCTCAGAGAGAAGCTTACTCTGAGGAACACCACTATTTGTCAAAAGGACAGGACACACCAAGCAATATAGTGAAGTACTTAGGCCTCTAAATGGAGGGAGGCATGATACGCTGTAGAGGTAGGCTACACTTGTCAGCTTTACATGATAGCGCCAAGTACCCTATCCTTATCCCTAATAAACATCGTATAGCCACTCTCCTTAATAATTACTGCCACAAAGTGTGTAACCATAGTGGTGTTAGTTATGTTGTAAATTACATAAGGCAAAGATGGTGGATCCCCAAGATTAGACAGGTAGTAAAGAAAGCCTTAAGGGGATGTATCATCTGCAAGAGATTGCAAGGTACATCATACCGCGCTGTACAGGCCCCTCCATTGCCGGAGTTTAGGGTTCAGGAAGTGAGTCCTTTCCAGGTAACGGGGGTTGACTACACAGGTGCCTTGCCAGTAAAAGAGAAGGGGGTTACTGTAAGTAAATTATATGTAGTCTTATTCACCTGTGCAGTTACTAGAGCGGTCCATGTAGAGACGGTGTCTAACCTCTCCTGCGAATCATTTTTGCATGCGTTCCGTAGGTTTAGTAGCAGGAGGGGTTACCCTGAGATTATGATGAGTGATAATGCCACCACATTTGTTAGCGGAGCCAGTACATTACGGGAGTTGATAGATGATGCAAGGTTAAAAGGTACTCTAGCGGAATTCAGTGCGAGTGGCGGTTTATACCGGCCAGGGCGCCATGGTTCGGTGCCATATGGGAACGGGTCATTGGCATCCTAAAGGCTGGCTTGAAGAAGGTACTGGGTCGAGCATTGGTTACCACAGAGGAACTGAACACGGTATTACTGGAGCTCGAGGCCACAGTCAATGATCGCCCGCTTGGCTACACCTACAGTGATCTTGAAGACCCTCTACCCATCACTCCTTCACAACTGGTTCATGGGAGGCGGATCAGAAGCTTTCCAAGGCGAGAAGTCACGGATGAAGATCTCAAGGACACGACTTGGCGTAACAACGATTCCGTCAACCAACGCTTCCAATATGTAACAAAACTCTCACATGACCTGTGGAAAAGGTGGAGCACTGATTATTTAATATCACTCAGGGAGCAACATCGTCACTTAATGGTAAAAAGAGGGATAGCATCGCCACAAGTTGGGGACGTCGTTCTAGTACATGATGCGGCCCCGACTTTTTTGGCGTATAGGTCGGATAATGAAACTTCTTTGTGGTCCTGACCACGAATGTAGGGAAGTTCAGGTAAAAACGAGCCGGTTTGACCACCAGACCGGTGGTTAAGCTATACCCACTAGAGATAGATTTAGAGGTAGTGGATGGCGACAGCAAGCCGAACTCTGATAATATCTTTCCTGCTACTGGAGCGGACCGAGCTGATACCCCTCAGAGGCCGTCACGTGAGGCTGCTTTGGGTTTCTCCCAGTTGTGGCGATCGATGATCGGGACGGGACAATTGTAAATACTTTGTATATAGCTGGTGGCGGAGTATGTCGTGAATCCTAGCTGGTATATATACCGTAGTTTGAATTTCCCGGTTTCACGACAGCTGGTTCCTTTTTGTTTATACACATTACTTTATTTATCTTTGTGGATAAATATTACTGTGGTTGCACCAATTATAACTTAGTTTGTTTTCCCTTATTATTTAATCACGGGGGACGATATAGAACCCTTAAATATATTTTATATTGTCACGATAAAAGGGAATCTCAGACACACTTCACACAGACTTCACCCCGCCAAGACAGACCGCCATCTGCTGCCACATAACAACAAAACTTCCCTGATATTTGCCTCCCAACATGTCCATCACCTAATCGACACTCTTTGCATCACAGCTAAGTTCCTTTAATACTAGAAGTACTTCATAGATATTACTGGGACTATCACAGATAGATTGAGTGTAGGTAATACGTTCTTAAAAAAAAGGCGTATACACAAGTACACCTGGCATAGACTTGTGAGGGGAGAGATTGTAGAGAGGGCATTGATGGATTATGTGCTGGTGACAAGGGAAAGATTGTGTAGACTGCTGGATGTGAATGTGATGAGAGGTGAGGTATTTTGAATCTTTGTTAAATACAAGAGATGGAAGAGAAGCAGTGATTGAAGCAGAGGTGGATGGAGATAGGTTACCCAGGCCACCCAGGTGGTAGGGAATGAATGAAAGAATTGAGGAAAATTAGGTGAAAGAAGCAGTGAAACAAATGAGAGCGGGAAAAGCAGAAGGTTTGGATGGTATTGCTGTGGAGTGTATACAGAAGGGTGGAGATGTGATAATGGATTGGTTGGTGAGACTTTTCAATGTGTGCTTTGCTGTGTCAATGGTACCAATAGACTGGAAGAGTGCATGTATTGTGCCGTTGTACAAGGGGAAGGGAGATCGGCAGGAGTGGTCAAGTTATAGAGGTATTAGTTTATTGTCAGTGGTTGAAAGTTGTATGGCAGGGTGTTGATAGAGAGGATAATAAAGTGTACGGAAGTTGCAATAGGAGAAGAACAGTGCGGTTTTAGGAGGGGAAGAGGGTGCGTGGATCAGATGTTTGCAGTAAGACAGTTATGCGAGAAGTATTTAGAGAAGTATAAGGAGATATTTTGGGCTTTTATGGACTTGGAAAAAGTGTATGATCGTGTGGACCATGAAGCAATGTGGAAGGTGTTAAGGATTTATGAAATAGGAGGAAATTTGTTAGAAGCAGTTAAGAGTTTTTATGAAGGGAGCAGAGCATGTGTGAGAGTAGGAAATGGTGAGTTGAGTGAATGGTTTGAGGTAAAGGTAGGTTTGCGACAGGGTTGTGTAATGTCACCATGGCTGTTTAATATGTTTATAGATGGTGTGGTGAGGGATGTGAAAAGGAGAACTATGGGAAGAGGATTGGGTTTAGTAGGAAAGAATGGTAGAGATTGGGAGTTGAATCAGTTGCTGTTCACTGATGACACAGCATTGGTGGCGGATTCTGATGAGAAACTGCAGCGGGTAGTCAAAGAGTTTGGTGTGGTTTGTGGAAGGAGGAAACTGAAGGTGAACGTCAATAAAAGTAAAGTAATGGTGTGTAATAGGGGAGAGCATAGGGTGAATCTAGATGTGAGGCTGGATGGGGAAATATTGGAACAAGTAGAGTGTTTTAAATATCTAGGAGGAACGATAAGCAGGAGTGGAGGTATGGAAGTGGAGGTAAAACAGAGAGTGTGTGAAGGAAGGAAGGTTTTCGGAGCAATGGGAAGTATGTGGAAGACGAGAAATCTCGGAGTGAAAGTAAAAAGTGCACTGTATCAAGGAATTGTTGCGCCAACAGTGATGTATGGGACTGAGACATGGGCTCTGAAGAAAAAGGAGAAAAGAGGGCTGGATATGATGGAGATGAGCTGCTTGAGGAGTATGTGTGGAGTTACTCGTAGAGACAGATTGAGGAATGAAGAGATACGTAGGAGAGTGGGGCAGCAGGAACATTTGTCAGCCAGAGTGGACAGAAGGGTGCTGAGCTGGTATGGTCATGTTGAACGAATGGGAGATGAAAGGCTTACAAAGAGAATATGTGAGTCAGGTACAAGGGGAGATAGAAGGGCAGGAAGACCCCCATTGAGATGGAGAGACTGTGTAATAAAGGCTTTGGATGATAGAGGAATGACTATAGATCAGGCAGGGGAAGTGGTGGTGGACAGGAGTGAATGGAGAATGCTTGTGAAGAGTTGAGTGAACACGTGGTCATTTGGAGTAAGGGGTCGGGCACAAGTTGGACTAGATAATAGTCCATCAGGCGCTTGGCCCGGGGAGACGATTAATATGAAGGGTGTGCCTGGAAGTGTGGTGGGAGGGCTTGTGGCTTTGGCTCCGCTGCATGTCTGCCTGCCGTGATCGGAACCTCTCTGGGTGGTCAGGGGCCGGGGGAGTGCTGGAGCGACCTTGGTAACCCTGGTCTCTGGGTCTTCTCCTGGGTGACCTGGATGTGTGAGAGTTTGTGTTTTTTATCTGTGTTTATTTTTTGTTTTATGTTGATTTTGTGTTTTCCCTGTTCTTGCTCTGTCTTGAGTCGGCTACCCCCAAAATGGGGATTGGGCCTGAGCATATAGATAGATAGATAGATAGACCACAGATAACCTACACATACATTTTTACAAGTAAGTCAAACGCCGACCCAGTATCATTTTTATAGCCTAGGCCAATTCATCTTTCCAGGTTTAATTATTTAATTTATATTCGTTTCTCCTCTACCCCCTAGGAATAATAAACAGGAAAAGTATGAAGCAGAGACATGTTAGTTTCTTAGTTTGCCGTGAGTTATCGATAAATCAGTTGCTAAGGGATTCAATTTAGAGCCAAAAGAAATAAGTATAGACAAAAGAAAGTCAATGAACATCAGAGACACAGCAGAGAGAACATCAGATGGTTTAACCCCTGTCTATCGGGGCCGGACTTAAGTCCGTCTCTAAATATCTGGACTATGTGGCGGGGCCTGACTTAAGTCTGTGTGCAAATTTGGCGCAATATTGGCTCTGAGAGAGAGACGAGCGACGGGAGGAGCGTAGGTTACCTCATGACCGCTCGCCACGGCCGCCGTGGGCCTACTGACATGTACTCCACACTACTCCACCCTCCCTCCCTCGCTACACACGTAATTATGTAACGTAATGACCGTATTTTAGCGATTTTGCCCTTCGGTTGCACGATCGTTGCAAGACAACCGGTGATCGTAGAAGGATGGTTCTGGTGTCATTGGAAAGCTCAATTTACGCTCTTTCATTGATACATAATTGTATTATGCTCTGGCTCTTGTTTATGCATGAAAAAGAGCACGGAAACAAGGCCATTTATGGTACAAAAAAAACGCTGGGCGTGCCGGCACGGTGCAATATACTCCACCACCCACTCTTATTGTGTTAAGGGGATAGTCATTATTTGTCGGTTTATTTATTTATATATTTATTTATTTAAATTATAGTTTCTTCGCTACAACTCCATCACGCTTAAAGATATTTTCGACCCTATACCCCCTTTCAAGATAAATGTGTACATTTTTCAGTAGAGAAATGTCCCGGCCGAAGGCCGATTCCTCCTAAAACTACAGGCTCGCTATCGTTCACCAGGAAAAAATTAGACACCTAAATGGCACGAAAGGTCTTGATATTAACACCGAAATGGGGCGAAAGGTCTAAAAATCGCCAAACTAATGGAACGAATGTCTACAAATCTGAAAACTAATGGGGCTAAACATGAGGAACACGGGGGACCAGAAAAACGAACCATCCCTCCTTAAAATGCTGCCCTTAACCCCTTCATTACCGGTGACATCCTTCCTCTGGCAACTATTAGACGAATGTTTTCAGGTTAGGAAGGACGTCTACCCATTATAAGGTTACAGGCTAACTCAAATAACACCTTCTCTACCTGCGACGTTCTGTTAACTATCTATATTCTGGCTACTAATAGACGACTATTTTAAGGTTAGGAAGGACGTCTACCCATTATAAGGTTACAGGCTAACTCAAATAACACCTTCTCTACCTGCGACGTTCTGTTAACTATCTATATTCTGGCTACTAATAGACGACTATATTAAGGTTAGGAAGGACGTCTACCAATTAAAAGGCGACAGACTATCTCAATTAATCCTTACAGCTACCACAGATCCTTCCTAAGCTTCATAAAATCGTCTAGATTTATCTATAATATAGTATAACGGGCGTCGCCGGCACAGACAAGGGTTGAAGGAGAAGAAATCTGGAAAATAACCAGAAAATAGAAGGACTAGCGATGTGTGTGTTTAAGGGGGGATGGTTGTTTGTTCTGGTCCCCCTTCTCTATCATGTTTAAGGGGGGATGGTTGTTTGTTCTGGTCCCCCTTCTCCATCATGTTTAAGGGGGGATGGTTGTTTGTTCTGGTCCCCCTTCTCCATCATGTTTAAGGGGGGGTGGTTGTTTGTTCTGGACCCCCTTCTCCATCATGTTTAAGGGGGGATGGTTGTTTGTTCTGGTCCTCCTTCTCCACCATGTTTAAGGGGGGGTGGTTGTTTGTTCTGGTCCCCCTTCTCCATCATGTTTAAGGGGGGGTGGTTGTTTGTTCTGGTCCCCCTTCTCCATCATGTTTAAGGGGGGGTGGTTGTTTGTTCTGGTCCCCCTTCTCCATCATGTTTAAGGGGGGTGGTTGTTTGTTCTGGTCCCCCTTCTCCCTCATGTTTAAGGGGGGATGGTTGTTTGTTCTGGTCCCCCTTCTCCACCATGTTTAAGGGGGGGTGGTTGTTTGTTCTGGGCCCCCTTCTCCATCATGTTTAAGGGGGGATGGTTGTTTGTTCTGGTCCCCCTTCTCCATCATGTTTAAGGGGGGGTGGTTGTTTGTTCTGGTCCCCCTTCTCCCTCATGTTTAAGGGGGGATGGTTGTTTGTTCTGGTCCCCCTTCTCCATCATGTTTAAGGGGGGGTGGTTGTTTGTTCTGGTCCCCCTTCTCCATCATGTTTAAGGGGGGGTGGTTGTTTGTTCTGGTCCTCCTTCTCCCTCATGTTTAAGGGGGGGTGGTTGTTTGTTCTGGATCCCCTTCTCCCTCATGTTTAAGGGGGGGTGGTTGTTTGTTCTGGGCCCCCTTCTCCATCATGTTTAAGGGGGGATGGTTGTTTGTTCTGGATCCCCTTCTCCCTCATGTTTAAGGGGGGATGGTTGTTTGTTCTGGACCCCCTTCTCCCTCATGTTTAAGGGGGGATGGTTGTTTGTTCTGGATCCCCTTCTCCCTCATGTTTAAGGGGGGATGGTTGTTTGTTCTGGACCCCCTTCTCCCTCATGTTTAAGGGGGGATGGTTGTTTGTTCTGGTCCCCCTTCTCCATCATGTTTAAGGGGGGGTGGTTGTTTGTTCTGGTCCCCCTTCTCCATCATGTTTAAGGGGGGGTGGTTGTTTGTTCTGGTCCCCCTTCTCCATCATGTTTAAGGGGGGGTGGTTGTTTGTTCTGGTCCCCCTTCTCCCTCATGTTTAAGGGGGGGTGGTTGTTTGTTCTGGACCTCCTTCTCCCTCATGTTTAAGGGGGGATGGTTGTTTGTTCTGGACCCCCTTCTCCCTCATGTTTAAGGGGGGATGGTTGTTTGTTCTGGACCCCCTTCTCCATCACGTTTAAGGGGGGGTGGTTGTTTGTTCTGGACCCCCTTCTCCATCATGTTTAAGGGGGGATGGTTGTTTGTTCTGGACCCCCTTCTCCCTCATGTTTAAGGGGGGATGGTTGTTTGTTCTGGACCCCCTTCTCCCTCATGTTTAAGGGGGGATGGTAGTTTGTTCTGGACCCCCTTCTCCATCATGTTTAAGGGGGGGTGGTTGTTTGTTCTGGTCCCCCTTCTCCCTCATGTTTAAGGGGGGGTGGTTGTTTGTTCTGGTCCCCCTTCTCCATCATGTTTAAGGGGGGGTGGTTGTTTGTTCTGGACCCCCTTCTCCATCATGTTTAAGGGGGGATGGTTGTTTGTTCTGGACCCCCTTCTCCATCATGTTTAAGGGGGGGTTGGTTGTTTGTTCTGGTCCCCCTTCTCCCTCATGTTTAAGGGGGGGTGGTTGTTTGTTCTGGTCCCCCTTCTCCATCATGTTTAAGGGGGGGTGGTTGTTTGTTCTGGTCCCCCTTCTCCATCATGTTTAAGGGGGGATGGTTGTTTGTTCTGGTCCCCCTTCTCCACCATGTTTAAGGTGGGGTGGGTTGTTTGTTCTGGTCCCCCTTCTCCACCATGTTTAAGGGGGGGTGGGTTGTTTGTTCTGGGCCCCATTCTCCATCATGTTTAAGGGGGGGTGGTTGTTTGTTCTGGGCCCCCTTCTCCATCATGTTTAAGGGGGGATGGTGTTTGTTCTGGGCCCCCTTCTCCATCACGTTTAAGGAGGGGTGGTTGTTTGTTCTGGGCCCTCTTCTCCATCATGTTTAAGGGGGGGTGGTTGTTTGTTCTGGGCCCCCTTCTCCATCATGTTTAAGGGGGGGTGATTGTTTGTTCTGGGCCCCCTTCTCTATCATGTTTAAGGAGGGGTGGTTGTTTGTTCTGGGCCCCCTTCTCCATCATGTTTAAAGGGGGGTGGTTGTTTGTTCTGGGCCCCCTTCTCCATCATGTTTAAGGGGGGGTGGTTGTTTGTTCTGGGCCCCCTTCTCCATCATGTTTAAGGGAGGATGCTTGTTTATTCTGGGCCCCCTTCTCCATCATGTTACGAGCTAGGTAGATTAAGGGAGGATGCTTGTTTATTCTGGGCCCCCTTCTCCATCATGTTACGGGGGGGCTTTTGTTTGTTCTGGTCCCCCTTCTCCATCATGTTTAAGGGGGGGTGGTTGTTTGTTCTGGGCCCCCTTCTCCATCATGTTTAAGAGGGGGTGGTTGATTGTTCTGGGCCCCCTTCTCCATCATGTTTAAGGGGGGGTGGTTGTTTGTTCTGGGCCCCCTTCTCCATCATGTTTAAGGGGGGGTGGTTGTTTGTTCTGGGCCCCCTTCTCCATCATGTTTAAGGGGGGGTGGTTGTTTGTTCTGGTCCCCCTTCTCCATCATGTTTAAGGGGGAGTGGTTGTTTGTTCTGGGCCCCCTTCTCCATCATGTTTAAGGGGGGGTGGTTGTTTGTTCTGGTTCCCCTTCTCCATCATGTTTAAGGGGGGGTGGTTGTTTGTTCTGGTCCCCCTTCTCCATCATGTTTAAGGGGGAGTGGTTGTTTGTTCTGGGCCCCCTTCTCCATCATGTTTAAGGGGGGGTGGTTGTTTGTTCTGGTCCCCCTTCTCCATCATGTTTAAGGGGGAGTGGTTGTTTGTTCTGGGCCCCCTTCTCCATCATGTTTAAGGGGGGGTGGTTGTTTGTTCTGGTCCCCCTTCTCCATCATGTTTAAGGGGGGGTGGTTGTTTGTTTTGGTCCCCCTTCTCCATCATGTTTAAGGGGGGGTGGTTGTTTGTTCTGGTCCCCCTTCTCCCTCATGTTTAAGGGGGGGTGGTTGTTTGTTCTGGGCCCCCTTCTCCCTCATGATTAACCCCATTAGTTTTCAGTTTGAATTACGTTCGGCCTATATGTTTGGCTATTTTAAGACCTTTCCCCTCATTTCTTTGTCAATATTAAGACCTTTTATGCCATCTGTGTCGATTTTTCCTGGCGAGCTATAGTGAGCATGTAATTAAGGAGAAACCGGCCTTCGGCCGGGACATTAATTTATGTTACCAAAAATGTACAAATGTATCTAGAAGGATCTTGAGGATGTTATATTATTAGTTTGATGAAGGTCTAGGGAGGAAACTAAAACAACAATAAATATATAGATATACTGTATAATTCTAATAGATAACCCTTACTATAGTCTATTTGTTTCCAGCTGATGGTCAATTGAATGTTTAGCAACTGATAGTTCGAGACGTAATGATTATATATATATAACTATTATGGTTCTGCATCATATACAGTAAATACCAAACATTTATGTATATCAACATATTTCGGTACAACATCTTCGTAATAGTCGATTAATCATGAGGAGGACATGACAATTTACCCTCAATTGGAAATAAACAGACTATAGGTGAGGGCGAGACAGAACTTGGAGAATCCCCCGTCATCCCCCCCCCCCCCCCTTACTAACCTGATGGTAACAAATGACCCTCAGCGAATTTCCCCACAACGATTTCTGGTTGATTAATTCCTACTCGGCTTTCTCATTTAGTATAATCTAATTTATTAATCTCACGCCCAACACCAAACACCTCCCAATGAAATTAACCCGTTCAGTACCAGTTCTGTCCTTGTAACTTTATTCTGGCAAATATTAAACGAATTTATTCAGTTTAAAGAGGGCCTCCAGCAATTAACAGGCTACGAACTATCTCACTTAACCCTTTTAACTACTACAGATCCTTCTTAAACTGCACAAA
Organism: Paralithodes platypus; assembly: GCA_032716605.1. Classification (NCBI taxonomy): domain Eukaryota; kingdom Metazoa; phylum Arthropoda; class Malacostraca; order Decapoda; family Lithodidae; genus Paralithodes; species Paralithodes platypus. The sequence continues at coordinate 4,506,478 of CM064496.1, forward strand.
ATCGTCTAAATATAGCTAGAATAAAATATAAAAGACGTCGCTGGTACAGAATGGGTTAAGGAAAGCATGTGATCAACAGGGAATCGAACCTGGAATACCACATGCAGATCTTAATCACTCTAACCATTACACCATCAAGACAGATAAAGGTTAAGTACATGACTTCGATTTTATATCCATTTATCGAATACTGGATACCAATCTAATCCTGTACTCAATCCCAACTGCACGCTGAATAGCCTAATGTTTAACCCCTAAAGAGCAGCGCCCGGCTATGGTCGGACAAGAGAACCAAGGACTATGTGGCGGGGCCCGGCTATAGTCGCATGCAATTTTGAGCACATTACCGGTTCTGAGACTGAGAGAGAGACGAGCGGTGGGAGGAGCGTAGGTCGGCTCTGACCGTTCGGCACGGGTCCCGCGCGGCAACTGACGTCGCCTCCACAAACATCCATACT
>CM064496.1:4507035-4698689 GCA_032716605.1 Paralithodes platypus
AAACGCTGGCTCGCTATCGCTCACCAGGAAAAAATCGACACCTGGGTGGGGATAAACGTCTTAAAACAGTATGCTGAATGGGGCCGAATTAATACAAACCAGAGAAAGAGAGAAAAGGAGATGAAAAAAGCAGGTCACCTCCCTTAACCCTTTGAGTACCAGCGACGTGTGTAATATTATATTCTAGCTATATTTAAACGATAGTATGCAGCTTAGGAAGGATCTGTGGTAGTTAAAAGGGTTGGTGGAGATAGTTTGAAGCCTTATTATTGCTAGAGGTCCTTCCTAATCTGAATAAAATCATTACATAATTGCCAGAATATGATAAAAAGGATGTCCCAGGTACTGAACGTGTTAAAGACCGAGTGTTCCACATGAAGTGCAGTTCCGGTCTTATGTTCCAGGCAGCCCTGTTCAGAGCTGCATCACTTGTCAAGTTTTGTATATTTAAGATCAGACTGCAACATCTGATTCCACATCTTCCTTGGTCTGGCCTTTGGTGCAGCTCCCTCCCCATTCATGGCATATTTCACCCAACTTTGTTCATCCATCTTCTCCACATGTCCAAACCATCCAAGCCTGCCAGTACACATCTCATCACTGATACTCTTGATACCTATCCTTCTCCTTAGCTCTTCACTTGATATCCTATCTTGCAGTTTGGAGCCACACATCCATCTCACCATTCTCATCTCATTGCGTTCCATTCTATTGATATCATCCACTTTGACAGGCCACATTTCTGAAGCATATATCATTGTGCTTCCACTGCATAAAGCATACACCTTTCCCTTCAACAGGGAGAGGGAGTCTTCTCATGGTGAGTAGTGGCAACAGTTCTCTGAAATTTCCCCAGCCACATCTTATTCTGGCGATAGTGGCGACCTCAGCCCCACCACCGGCAGAGATGGTATCACCCACGTAGCAAAACTTGTCAACCATCTCCAGTGCCTCATTGCCAAAGTTAACACTCTTGAGCCGGTTATTGAACACTAGCTCACCTATTCATACTATGCATACACATTTTTCAACTTCAGACTTCTTCCTTGATAGAAGTCCCTTTATTTTATTGCAGCACTTCTTCCCGTGGTGTACCGAACAGCGGCAGATGCTACACTGTATTGAGTTTGCGTCCACTCCCCTTATGTGCATACTGCGCAAGGGTATGCACCCTTTTTTTTACCTTTCCAAGCCATAATCTACTGTGTAAAACCTTGGTTATATATATGTTAACTCTTAACACCTTGGTTATATATATGTTAACTCTTAACACCTTGGTTATATATATGTTAACTCTTAACACCTTGGTTATATATATGTTAACTCTTAACACCTTATTAGCGGGCTAGGTGGTTTATTTATATGTACCGCCCAGCGGGGTGTTTTTAGCCAAAATAGGGCTGTTTACGTGATCATGTTCATGCCTAAATAAGACCCAGAGCATAAAACAAGTATCTATCCCTGAAAGGGCATAAACAGAGCTTTCCAATGACACCATAACGATCCTTTTATGATGGCTAGTTTTCTTGCAACAACCGCGCAACGCGAGTGCAAAAAGCATGTAATTCGGCACTTTCCCCATACAATTCCATATATAGCGAGTGAGAGAGGGAGGGAGGAGGTGGGATTCGTGTCAGTAGGTTCGCCGCGGTGGTCTGGAGCAGTCATACGCTCGCTACTCTCCTGCCACCACTTGTCTCTCTCTCTCAGCAACATTACGTGCTGAAATAGCCACACGACCTATGTCGAGTGCCGCCAGATAGTCCAGATTTATTATACTCGACTTATGTTGCGCCCCGACACTTAGGGGTTAATCCTATACTTACCATGCTCTTTCTCCATCTTCTGAACTTGGCCTCGGCATCCCGCACACTATCTGCGATAAATATTAGGTCTTCTGCGTATAGCAGTTCCCAGGGGAGTCCAGCTCTAAAAACACCAGTTAGTGCCTCCAGAACCATAACAAAGAGGAGAGGGCTTAACACAGAGCCCTGGTGGACTCCGATGCGAATTATAAAATCCACATTCAGTACACCGTTCACCCTCACTACCGTTTGTGAGTCCTCGTACATCTTCATTATCACGCGCACCACTAGCCACTCTTCTACGCCAAGTATTATCATAGCCCACTACACAACACCCTATCAAAGGCCTGTTCCAGGTCTTTAAATACAAGACACAAATTCCTTTTTCTAAGTTAACATCTTTCCTGCAGCTGCCTGACTATGAAGCTAGCATCGCTTGTAGCATGTCCTGGCACGAAACAGAACTGCATATCGTTAATGTATATACACTGTACACCATTGACAGGGTAATTACTCCGGGAAACACTAAAATGTCAAAGTAGAAAGAAAACAAATTTTGCCAATAAATTTACTTTATTATATTTACAAATAGTATTTCTCCCTTTTCTATCTGTCTACAGTATCTGTTGCCGGACACATTATTCCCCTTTATGAGGGTGGCCATACACAAAATGCCCCCAAACGGACCTATCCCCTGTGAGGAGGACAACCAGTGCCAATTTACTGAAGGACTTACAGGATTGACCACTCAACATAAGGTCCATCCGACTCCGAGGCCTTCTCCTTTTTCGATTCTCGTATATTTTAAACCCAAAGTTTCTGCGGAGATAAAGTGCCACGGTTCTCCACTTGGTCGTAAAATGGCGAGGGTTTTGGAGCGACAGGACAGTTTGTAATGATCTGGAGAACGGCTGGTAAAGTTGGAGTGAACGTGACACACACACTGCCTCTTCAACTATTAAGGGGAGATGGCTCGTTTTTCTAGACCCCCTTCTCTCTCATGTTTAGCCCCATTAGTGTTCAAATTTTAAGATGTTTTCCCCATTAGTGTGTCGATTTTAAGACCATTCTTCCCATTTATTTGTCAATATTAAGTAAGACCTTTCCTGCTATTTAAGTGTCGACATTTTTCCTGGCGAACGATAGTGAGCCTCTCTTTTTTAGAAGAACCAGCCTTCGGCCGGGACATTTTCCTACCGAAAAATGTACAAATTAATCTAGAAGAGGGACCTAATGGATTTTTTTTTTTTTTTTAGTTTGATTGAGGTCTAGGGAGGAAACTAGAAAAATAATTAATATATAAAAAAATCGACCAAAAAGTGAACCATACCCCCTTAAAGAGCGGCTGGTAAAGTTGTAGTGAACGTGACACACACACACACTGTACACACCCACACACCACACCACACCACACACCCACACACCACACCACACCACACCACACCACACACCACACACACCACACACCACACACACACACCACACACACACACACCACACCACACCACACCACACCACACACCACACCACACCACACCACACCACACCACACACCCACACACCACACCACACACCACACACACCACACACCACACATCACACACCACACACCTCACACCACACACCACACCACACCACACACCCACACACCACACCACACCACACCACACACCACACCACACACACCACACATACACACACACCACACCACACCACACACACACACACACTGTACACACCCACACACCACACCACACCACACACACACACACACTGTACACACCACACCACACCACACACACCACACACACACACACACACCACACCACACCACACACACACACATACTGTACACACCCACACACCACACCACACACATACACACACCACACCACACAACACACACACACATACTGTACACACCCACACACCACACCACACCACACACATACACACCACACACACATACACCACACACACATACACACCACACACACACACACATACTGTACACACCCACACACCACACCACACACCACACACACCACATACACACCACACACACACCATACACACACACCACACCACACACATACACACCACACACATACACACCACACACACATACACACCACACACACCACACACACACACCATACACACACCACACACACACACCATACACACACCACACACACACACACCACACACACACACCACACACACACACACCACACACACACACACCACACACACACACCACACCACACCACACCACACACACACACACACCACACCACACCACACACACCACACCACACACACACACACACACACACACCACACCACACACACACACACACACCTCACACACACACACACACCACACCACACACACACACACCACACACACACCATACACACACATACTGTACACACCCACACACCACACCACACCACACACACACACACCATACACACACCATACACACACATACTGTACACACTCACACACCACACCACACCACACACATACACACCACACACACACCATACACACACATACTGTACACACCCAGTACTCGTCTTCTCAACGATGCGGTGAAGGATTTTCGGAGAAGAAATCGACTCAGCACAGGACAACCAGGAAGGAGGACCGAAGACAGCGAGGACGGCAATCTACAAAGGAATTAAATACTAATCCGTCAAGAACCGCGAATTTGGATAAAGCTCCACCAACACGACCCAAATTCAAAACCGTCAGGGATAACGACCGAGGACCGAGGACAGCCATGAATGTAAATGTAGATCCGACCAGAACCAAAAATTCGATGAAAGAACGATCTGCGAGTTCTAAAACCGCAACTTTAAAGGTTTTCTATGCAAACGCTCGTAGCATACGCAATAAATTTTCAGATTTAGAGGAACTAGTGTTTACAGAAAATTATGATGTGATTGGCATAACAGAATCTTGGCTCAATACACAAGATAGAGACTTTTTAGCAGAGTATTCACTTCCCGGTTATGTAATGTTTGAGAACAGCCGAATAAATAAAAATGGAGGTGGCGTTTTATTTTATATCAAAGAAAGTCTTAACCCGACCCTCGTGTCAAAACCTCAAATTGTGAACGTCGACACATCTTTTGTGCTAATAAAATAATAAAGGTACAAAAATAATACTTGCGTTAATATACAGACCTCCAGCTCAATCAGTGCAAACTGACCGAGAAATTTACGAACAAATTGCAGATGTAAGTAACTCACAAGATACCGTAATTTTTGGCGACTTTAATTTACCTGTGACCAAGTGGGGCGATACTCTTACTTCACACTCCGGACATGACTTGTATACGAACTTGCAAGAGAGTTCGCTTTATCAATTTGTTCGAATGCCGACCTGTGGTAATAACGTTCTTGACATTGTACTTGCAACAAAAGAAGAATTGATAGAGAATTTGAATGTTGGTGATGAATTCAGTAACAGCGACCATCGTACGATAACTTTCACTTTAAAGTTTACTAGTAACGAACCAAATAGTAGCATCGAAAAAGTCCCTAATTTCAAGAAAGCAAACTTCCATAAACTTAGAGCTATGTTTAAAGAAACTGACTGGAGCTTTTTAATTAACAATAACGACGTAAATACATCTTGGAAGTTATTCGAAACCACTTACCTAAAAGCAGTGCAAGACTGCATACCATCGAAAATACGGCGTCCAGGCCATAATAATAAGCCCAAATGGTGGAATAAAGATATTTCAAACTGCCTGCTTGCTATAAAATGTGCTAATGATAGATTAAAATCCTCACAAAATGACGAAGAACGGGTGAAATTTGTAGAGCTACGACGCAAAGCCAAAAAGTTAATTAAGCAAAGTAAAAAGACCTTAGAGTTACATATTGCGAATCAAAGTAAAACAAACCCGAAAGAATTCTATAGTTATATCAGAAAGAAAAAAGTAGTTACTTCAACTGTTGGACCGTTAGTCGATGAATAAGGAGAATACACCAAAGACGAAGTACAAATGAGTAATGCCCTCAATACCTTCTTTGCATCAGTTTTTACAACAGAAGACCTCAGTGATATCCCTACACCATCGCCGATTCAGATTGATAATTCAGATGTTCTAAGCAATATCACCGTTACAGAGAGAGAAGTATTGAATTGTTTAGATAAACTCAAGGTAAATAAAACGCCAGGACCTGATACAATCTCGCCTAGAGTTCTAAAGGAAGCTAAGAATGAGCTCTCCAAACCACTGACATTACTATTCAATAAATCCTTGCAGTCTGGAACTATGCCTGATCAGTGGAAGCTAGCCAACGTAACACCGATATTCAAAAAGGCAGCAAATCCCTACCCAGTAACTATCGTCCAATTAGCTTAACCTCAGTTGTATGTAAAATGCTAGAAACGGTCATACGAGACAGACTCGTAAATCACTTGGAGGAAAATAACATACTTAAAGATACTCAACACGGCTTTCGTAAAAAACGTTCCTGTTTAACAAACCTCTTAGACTTCTTCCACGATATCCTCAACCTCTACGATGAGAGTAAAGCTGTAGATATTATATACCTTGATTTTCAAAAGGCCTTTCACAAAGTTCCCCACAAACGTTTACTGCTAAAACTAAAAGCGCATGGAATACAAGACGGTGTGTTGAAAGGGATAGAAAATTGGCTCAGCAACAGAAAGCAAAGGGTAGTCATAAACGGTAAGGCATCTAAATGGACCAATGTAAGTAGCGGGGTACCCCAGGGATCGGTACTAGGACCAATTCTCTTTCTAATTTACATCAACGACATAGATGAGGGTCTCACCTGCACAATCTCAAAATTTGCTGACGATACAAAAATTGCAAATAGCGTACTCTCAAAAGAACAAGTTGACGATATGCAACACAATCTAGATAAATTGTCATGTTGGGCCCAAATTTGGCAAATGAGTTTCAATGCGGATAAATGTAAAGTACTACATGTCGGATACCTAAATGAGAAAGCAAACTATTCGATGAATGGCACTCAGCTTAAGAATGTAAACAGAGAAACTGATCTGGGAGTAACAATATCGAGTAACCTAAAACCGAGTCAACAATGTTCAGAAGTTGTTAAGAAGGCAAACAAAATAATTGGCTTTATAGGCAGGTCATTTGAGCATAAATCCAAAGAAGTTATCCTAACCCTTTACAATTCCTTAGTCCGCCCTCTTCTGGAATACTGCGTTCAATCCTGGTGCCCTTATTACCAAAAAGATATAAACAAGCTAGAACGAGTTCAACGTAGAGTTACCAAAATGATACCTAGCCTAAAGAACAAACCATACGAAGAGCGTCTTAGAGAATTAAATCTATTTCCTTTAACCCAGCGCAGATTAAGAGGCGACTTAATTCAAGTGTTCAAAATCATCAAAGGCATCGACAATATGAACTGTAGTAAGTACTTCACTATCGACCAATCTAATTACACGCGGGGAAACGGTTGCAAAATTATTGGTAAATCTTTTAACTCGCACGAATCTAAGAATTTCTTCTTCAATCGAGTTGTCAACTTGTGGAATGGGCTTCCCCGAGACGTTATAGACTGCAGCACCGTTGATTCATTTAAATTCCGCCTAGACAAATATCTCGCATCAAACCCGCGACTGACTGCGTTTGTAAATGAATAACTTTATCCTCCCCTCAGTTACTAACCCATATGTCCCCTACTAACTTCCTAGTCCTGCCACGTTAGTGGCAGGGCAGTAGTTCCCTTTCCAATGTTCCCTTACCCACTCTAAACCACTGTTTGGACACTTGATCCTCAGTGTTTTGGAGGACAAGCAACCTAGAAGGGTCACTAGATCTGTTGTTGCTTGATTTCCTTTGTACTCCTTTGTACCCACACACCACACCACACCACACACACACCATACACACACATACTGTACACACCCACACACCACACCACACCACACACATACACACCACACACACACCATACACACACATACTGTACACACCCACACCACACACATACACACCACACACACACCATACACACACATACTGTACACACCCACACCACACCACACACATACACACCACACACACATACACACCACACACATACACACCACACACACACACACACCCACACACATACACACCACACACACCACACAAACACCACACACACACATACTGTACACACCCACACACATACACACCACACACACATACACACCACACACACACACACACCCACACACACCACATCACACCACACACACACACACCACACCACACCACACACACACACACCATGCACACACACACACACACACCATGCACACACACACACACACAGCATGCACACACACACACACACACCCACCACACACACACACACACCACACACACACACCCACCACACACACACACCATACACACACACACACACACACACACACACCACACCACACACAACATACACACACACACACACACACCCACCACACACACACACACACACTGCACACACACACACACACACCACACCATACACACCCACACCACACACACACCACACACACCACACGCACACACACACCACACACACGCACACACTGTCTCATCAACTAAAAGTGAAAAGCGATGGAGATAAAACTGACTGGGTATATAGGTATATATACTGTAATACTACTGAAGCGGTATTATATATATACCTGTATACATTATATATATATATATATATATATATATATATATATATATATATATATATATATAAAATAAGAATTGTGTCAGTTAAATTAATTAGCTTAACTTTTACCGATTAATCAATTATATTAATTATCTTTTAACTTGTTAAACTTGAAAAATGGGTGATCTTAGCTTAACTTAATTAAAATATTGTAAATGTAATCGGTTAACTTCAATTAATTTCCGATTAATATTCTTCTATTTCACATTGTCTGCTCTGTGATGAGAGTCCAGTCATAAGCCAAGGGGTAACTTAGGAAGAAGAGTGGTGTTTGTGGAGGGTCGAGTGGTGGTGATGGATGGTCGGTGTGTGTGGAGGTGGGGTGGGGATGGAGGTGTTGGGGCAGGAGGTGGAAGGGTATACAGGCAGGTGGTGGAAGGGTATACAGGCAGGTGGTGGAAGGAGATAGTCTCGTAACAGTAATAGCCTTTTAGCCAGGGAAGGATTTGCACACCCACACACTCTCAGGCGTAAACAGCTTGGCTTCAGAGGTGCCAGATCAACTTACGATTAGTTCCTCTGCCATGGTTTATTGGATCTATGCAGGCTTCTGACTACTGGCTATATATACAGTACTGTGTTGGATATTGCTGTGGTTAATACGGATAATAATATTTTGGTCTGGAAGCCAAAATATACACATATCAAATATGTGTACCTAATTGAATTAAATCTCATCAATTACTTACAGAGATATTAAAGGACATCTAGGTCATTCATGAGAAGACCCAGAGACCAAGGCCAATTTGGAGTTCCCAGCGAAAGACTCCCAGGTCCTAGACCTCCCGAAGAGGTTCCGGTCTCAGCAGGCAGACATGCAGCAGAGCGCACCACAATGCTCGCTCACATCACATCCAGGCATGGCCCTTCATATAATTATACACCTGCTCCCTGAGACAGGTGCCTGATGGACTATTATCTAGTCCACATTGCGCCCGACCCCCTCTCCCAATAACCGCGGCATCACTCATCTATTCAATCATTCTCAATTCATTCCTATTCATTACCACTTCTCTTGCCTGTTTTTCAATCATGTCTTTAACACTCAAGAGCGGGTGGTGGAGTATATTTTACTGTGCCGCCCAGCGTTTTTTTTTATCGTAAACGAGCTTGTTTCCGTGCTCGTTTTCATGCATAAACAAGAGCCAGAGCGTAATACAAGTATGTATCCCTGAAAGGGCGTTAATTCAGCTTTCCAATTACACCAGAACCATCCTTCTATGATCACTGGTTGTCTTGCAACGCAACCGAAGGGCAAAATCGGTAAAATACGGTCATTTCCTTACATTATTACATGTGAAACGAGTGAGAGAGGGTGGAGTACAAAGGAGTACATCTCAGTAGCTCCACGGCCACCGTGGCGAGCGGTCATGAGGTAACCTACGCTCCTCCCACCGCTCCGCTCTCTCTCAGAGCACATTACGTGCTCAAAATTGCACTCGACAATAGCCGGGCCCCGCCACATAGGCCACATTTATTTCACTCGACAATAGCCGGGCGCCGCCAGTTAAGGGTTAACTTGCAACGTTGTTTTTCACATCATCTCTCCATCTCCTCCAAGGTCTTCTATTTCCCCTTGTTTCTGTCTCATATATTCTCTTTGTAAGCCTTTCATCTCCCATTCGTTCAACATGTCCATACCAACATAGCACCCTTATTTCCACTCTGGCCGATAGAGGTTTATGCTACCCCACTCTCGCATGTACCTCTTCACTTCACAATCTGTCTCTATGCCTCACTCCACACATATTCCTCAAGTAGCTCATCTCCATCACATCCAACCTTCTTTTCTTTTGTATATTCAGACCTCATGTCTCAGCCCCATACATCACCGTTGGTACAACTATCCCTTGATACATTGCACTTTTAGCTTTCATTTCGAGACTTCTCATCTTCTACATGCTTCCCATTGCTCCGAAAACTTTCCTTCCTTCACATACTCTCTGTCTTGCCTCCATTTCCATACCTGGGTCCTTTCTTATTAATCCTCCTAGATATTTAAAACGAGCACCTTTATACACACCATCAATTTACTTTTATTGACATTTACCCTCAGCTTCCTCCTCCCACATACCACACCAAACTCTTTTATTGAATATACTGTATTTATCCCAGATGTTGATGTGAAGAGACCTTGTCCAAATTTATAGCATCTGAGGTGAAGCTATTGATTTCGGGGGCTGATGAGTGATTGGTGCTTCTGAATGTTTGTGTGCTTGCTGCCTGTGGACGAACTGTTACTCTTCTTCTCCTGTCAACTATTTTTCCTTTTTCGTGTCTCTTGCTGATCCTCCCTACACTTTGTGGGAGTGATTGGTGCTTCTGAATGATTGTGTGCTTGCTTTATGTGGGCGAACTGCTATACGAGTTCTTCTCCGGTCACCTCCTTTTCCTTTCGCGAGTTTCTTGCTGATCCTCCCTACCCCTTGTGGGAGTAAGGGCTGGCTACTGACTGACTGACTGTATCTATCCATTTGGTAATTTGATACCAAACAACCAGCAGATACTCGTGCGAAAAAACACCATAAAAATAAGTATTGCATCACCCCAAACTCACATAACTTACGATCTATGTTAGGGGTCACACACAGAAGGAGGTACGGTACAAAAGATGGAGGGAAAGGTAAGATAAGTTATGATCCAGGAAGGTTTACAGTTGTGCTGTGCAGTATACGGATGTGTCGTATATTTAAAACCAAAAGTTGTGTTACCTCTCTTTCAAAATTAGTCCTATATTTAGTCTCCTGATAAATTAAAAAAATACTTACAAAATAATTAGACATTACAGGTTATGCCCATCTGTTATAAGAACTGGGTAGCCATGTACAGTACATTAGACAGAGAGGACGTCTACCCATTAAAAGGCTACAGACTATCGCCATGAATCACTTTAGCTACCCTATATCCTTCCTAAGCTTCATAAAATCTTGTAAATGTAGCTGAAATCCAATATAAAAGACGTCGCCGGTACAGAAGGGGTTAACACAGATAGAAAGAGCCTGTTGTGAGGTAGGTCAAGACATTTTAGCCTAACTGTGGAGGTGTCCCCATCGTCCCTCCCTCTCCATCCCTGCCACCCACCTGTCCTCCCCTTCCCTCCCTCTCCTCCCCTGCCACTTATCCTCCCCTCCCTCCCCTCCCCTGCCACCCCTCCTCCCCTCTCTCCCTCCCTCCCCTCCCCTGCCACCCCTCCTCCCCTCCCTCCCCCCCTGCCACCTGTCCTCCTCCCCTCCCCTGCCACCCCTCCTCCCATCCCTCTCTCCCTCTCCTTCCCCTCCCCTGCCACCCTCCTTCCCTCCCCCCCCTCCCCTCCCACCCCTCCCTCTCCCTCCCTCCCCTCCCCTGCCACCCTCCCTCCCTCCCCTCCTCCCCTCCCCTCCCTCCCTCCCCTCCTCCCCTCCCCTGCCACCCACCCACACTCCCTCTCCACCTCTACCACCCGCTATAGGATGCAAACAATAACTGATCAGACACCTTCACTACACTGTACCACCACCACCAACACAACTTATTACAGGAAAACCTTGACAAATATTATATAAGCTTGGCAAAACTACATGAAGGGTAAAAGAGAAAGCTTGTGAGAGAAAGATAAAACCAAAAATATGAAATATTAAATAATACGATTGTGTGTGTGTGTGTGTGTGTTTTTTTTTTTTTTTTTTTTTAATAAGAAAATCAGATGTCAATATTACCTTCCTTCGTCCACCCATGTTCATTCACCCTTGTTCCGCACAAAGGGTTAATTAAGGGGAGATGTTTAGTTTGCTCCCTAGACCTCCATCAAGCTGAATATACTGTATAATTATGCCTCCAAGACCACCCTTCAAGATAAATTTGTAAATTTTTCGATGGAAAAATGTCCCGGCCCAAAGCCGATTCCTCGTAAACCACAGGCTCACTATCGCTCGCCGGGAAAAATATCGACGCCTATATAACACGAAAGGTCTTAAATTTGACAACAATGGGGCGAAAGGTATTAAAATCACCAAAGTAATGGGCCGAACGTCATAACATCTGAAAACTAATGGGGATAAGCATGAGGAAGAAGGGGGGCCAGAAAAATTATCCATCTCTCCGTAAGTATCGGGAAATTCGCTACTAAGAGGTTCAGCTTACCATTATAGGCAGCGCCAGCGAACTTGACAAAAATCTGGACCCCTTAACTTCTTATAACTCGAAATGAATGAAAGCAATCGGGCGGATGTTTCTTTCATTTGGGAAGAGTCCACCAGGAAATAGGTGTGGACATTTACAGCCAGTTTGCTCTAGACCCTTTTGAGTTACAGAGAGGTCAGGGATCAAGATTATTGTCAAGTTGGTTGGCGCTACCTATACTATAGTCCGTTCATTCTAGGTGGGGCAGAAATCGTAACCTCTAACCTCTGTATCTCAAAAAGGGCTAGAGCAAATGAGCTGTCAATGTCCACACCTATTCCCTAGCCAAGTCATCCTATGTGGTACAAATATTATCTCGATTACTCTATTCCTTTTTGAGTTATGAGAGGTTTAGGTTACTATTTCTGCCCCAACCTTGAATGAACAGACTATGCCATCCACACCACTACCATCCACACCACACCATTATTACCTCCCTCCCTCCCTCCCTCCCTCCCTCCCTACCGCAGCCCTACTTATTAAGGGGAGAATTCTAGTTTCCTCCCTAGACCTCCATCAAACTTAAAATTATACCCCCTTTTAAGATAAATTTGTACATTTTACGATAACAAAATAATAAAACGGCTGAAGGCCGGTTCCTCAAAATATTATAAGCTCGCTATCGCTCGCCAGAAAATATCGTGACTACATGAAAAGTCTTAATATTGACAAAGAAATGGGTCGAAAGTTCTTAAAATCGCCAAACTAATGGGCCGAACGTCTTAAAATCTGAAAACATGAGGGAGAAGGGGGACCAGAAAAACGACCCATCTCCCCTTAACCCACTACTACCATCCACACTCCACCATCATTACCTCCCTCCCTCCCTCCCTCCTTGACTCCCTTCCTCCCTCCCTCCCTCTCTCCCTCCTTAACTTCCTTCCCTCCCTTCCCTCCCTTCTTCTCTACCTCCCTCCCTCCCTCCTTCCTTCCGTCCCTCCCTCCTTCCCTCCCGCAGCCCTACCTTTAAACACGCAGGTCACTCTCAGGGGTCACTGAAGATCACTCTCAGGGGTCACTGAAGGTCACTCTCAGGGGTCACTGAAGGTCACTCTCAGGGTCACTGAAGGTCACTCTCAGGGGTCACTGAAGGTCACTCTCAGGGGTCACTGAAGGTCACTCTCAGGGGTCACTGAAGGTCACTCTCAGGGGTCACTGAAGGTCACTCTCAGGGGTCACTGAAGGTCACTCTCAGGGGTCACTGAAGGTCACTCTCAGGGGTCACTGAAGGTCACTCTCAGGGGTCACTGAAGGTCACTCAGGGGTCACTGAAGGTCACTCTCAGGGGTCACTGAAGGTCACATAATGGCTTCCGTGGCAATAAACAGTCGTAAATATCAACAATGGGCACGAGGCACGAGGCACGTGGAGTGGCATATATTTCCTGAAAGTACAGTTGGTGAATCGTATACATGTTAGAAATGGTGATTATGATGATCAAGACACCATTCCACAATGTAGTCAGTGTCCCGAAAATTCAGTAATATTGTCTATTTTGTTCCCGGCTGACGGCAAATTGAATCCCTTAGCAACTGATTTATCTATCTATACCTAATGGAATAATATGAAACCCATATCTGCTTCATAGAAACATTTCATTAACAACATATTTCGCTTCATAATCTTTGTATTAGCTGGGTAATTATGGTGAGGACATTGCATGTTACCGTCACCGTATTTTCTTCATAAGTATCGCTAACTTTTTGTATGTATGTTGTAGCATTTGAATGGTAGAATAACTTTATTGAGCTATTTATTGTGATTTATTTTGGCAATGGGGTCTTGAGTGTTTGTTTTGTTGGTGTATTTTGCGATATGTTTTGTATATTTGACTTTGAATAGTTACAATCGTTGTTGGGTTAGAATTATATTAAATAAATGTCAACCCGAGTTGTGTGGGGGTACTCCTACGGCATGTGTATGAAATGAAATACATTCTATAAATACGATTTCCCTTCTCATTATTTATAAATAAGGAAAGGTTAAGCACGGTATCCTTTATCACGCCGTGGTAGAGTTGGTTAAATCATGGACAATCGTCCTGAATGTCGGTGGTTCGAGGCCCACTCAGAGCATAAATACATCTAGTTGCTCACTCATATTTGATATATATATAATATATATATATATATATATATGTTTCTAATCTCTCAGTGGGGTTCGAACCGCCGACCGTCAGGACGATAGCCGACGCTTTAATCAACTACACCACAGCAGTCTAAAAGACACTCAACCCTCTATCCTATTTGTAACTCTCATGCTTGGTGGGTTAGAATTAAATTAAATCAATTTCGGCCCGAGTTGCGTCGGGACACTCAGAAATCCTTGTATGGTATTCTGGAATATGGATCCAACGACTTGGTATGAATTGAAATATATTCGCCTAGTGGGTTTCCATTGTCCTTAACAAAAATAGGATAGAGGGTTGAGTGTCTTTTAGACTGCCGTGGTGTAGTTGATTAAAGCATCGGCTATCGTCCTGACGATCTGAACAAAAAGTTGTTAACATTGTGTATCAGGGTAGGCTACACGGTGTCCTTCCCCCGTACAATACCCGGACGGAGCGGAGTCCATTATCCAAGGTTACCGTATCAAGTCCGCTAGGTAGTAAATAAATCCCAATAATCGCGAGAATAATGCCACAATCTTTTGAATGTCGCTTTTAAGTTGCTCAAATCTCCAGAATATCGCGAGAATTATGCCTCAATCTCTACAATCTCTCTCTAAAATGGCTTAAATCTCCAGAATATCGCTCGAATTATGCCACAATCTTTACAAAATCCCTCTAAAATGACTCAAATCTCCAGAATATCGCTCGAATTATGCCGCAATCTTTGCAATATATTTCTAAATAAAATGGTTCAAATCTCCAGAATATCGCTCAAATTCATGTCGCTAGATGTAACAATTGGCCACTAGATCGAAGTAAATCCCTCTAGATCTAGCGGGAAAGTAGCTAAATTGACCACTTGCGAGTTTCAGGCTATAATGAAGTTGGAGCTGTAAGGCTCGATATTTAGCAGAATTAACAAGTAAAATACGGTCGTAGTATACTGTATACATAAATACGGTCGTAGTATATATTACATAAATACGGTCGTAGTATATATTACATAAATACGGTCGTAGTATGCTGTATACATAAATACGGTCGTAGTATACTGTATACATAAATACGGTCGTAGTATGCTGTATACATAAATACGGTCGTAGTATACTGTATACATAAATACGGTCGTAGTATACTGTATACATAAATACGGTCGTAGTATACTGTATACATATATACGGTCGTAGTATACTGTATACATATATACGGTCGTAGTATACTGTATACATATATACGGTCGTAGTATACTGTATACATATATACGGTCGTAGTATACTGTATACATAAATACGGTCGTAGTATACTGTATACATAAATACGGTCGTAGTATGCTGTATACATAAATACGGTCGTAGTATACTGTATACATAAATACGGTCGTAGTATACTGTATACATAAATACGGTCGTAGTATGCTGTATACATAAATACGGTCGTAGTATACTGTATACATAAATACGGTCGTAGTATACTGTATACATATATACGGTCGTAGTATACTGTATACATAAATACGGTCGTAGTATACTGTATACTAAATACGGTCGTAGTATACTGTATACATAAATACGGTCGTAGTATACTGTATACATAAATACGGTCGTAGTATACTGTATACATAAATACGGTCGTAGTATACTGTATACATAAATACGGTCGTAGTATACTGTATACATAAATACGGTCGTAGTATGCTGTATACATAAATACGGTCATAGTACTGTATACATAATACGGTCGTAGTATACTGTATACATAAATACGGTCGTAGTATACTGTATACATAAATACGGTCGTAGTATGCTGTATACATAAATAAAAAAAATAAAAAAAAAGTAATTATACATCCTATCAATCAGAAATCGACATTGTTATTGCATTTCTGTTCTATATCGATATGTACGGCTCCAACTTCCTTATAGCCTGAAACTCGCAAGTGGACAATTGGCAACACTGATAGTATCCCTTTCGCCCGGGGCAATTACCGTCCGGGAATGACTCTATTAGAATCCCAACCAGCAATTACCGGACGGACGACAAGCATGTGTACCGGTGATCAGTGTACCGGGTGTACAGTCGCCCAAATAAGTGATATAACGGCAACCATTATATTTCGATCGATAATTGGTATCAGCACTATCTGAACTTTAATTCATCGTTTCAAATGAGATATAGAAACATGTTCCTATCTTTACACACCCTATTCAACATCTGGCAGACATTAATACAGCACACAGTGAACAAAACGTATGACAGCGGGTTCTTCACATTATGTAAATCCCTCAACGACAGCCAGAATAACAGAAGCCATAATGATTACGTCAGCACAGAATAATGATCGGTCTTCCTTTTACCACTGTTTCCGGTTCCTCCTCCTCCACGGTCGGACAACAACAGACTCTCCCCTCGTGAAGGATCAGTCTTTCTTTCGGTTCTTCCCGTAGGCCAAGTCACACGAGCGTTTATTTCGGCGACTTTCAACTAGCATCTTTGATTTACGAGCAGGTATTGGAAGTACTAGAGTTAAAATGTCATAGTTGAATGAAAACTTAACAAAATTCTGAAAGCTTAACAAAACTTGAATGCATGTCAAAGTTTCCTGACCAGAAATGCCGAAAAAAGATACTATCAAACGTGTCCCCGTGACTAAGCCTTAAACAGGGGAGCCGTCTTACCACAACCCTCCACTAACTGCCGCAGCTATACAGACAATAATATCCCTTTCACCTGTTTGTCTCTTAAGCGGAGATGGGTCGAATGTTTGGTCCCCCTTCTTCCTCATCTTTAACCCCATTGTATTTTAGATTTTTAGACCTTCGCCCCATTTGTTTGGCGATTTTAAGACCTTTTGTCCCATTTCTTCATCAATATCAAGACTTCTCATGTCATTTATGTGTCGAATTTTTCCTTGCGAGCTATACCGAGCCTATAATTTAGGAGGGGAACATTTTTCTACAGAATAATGTACAAACTAACCTCATGGGGCATTTTTTAAAGCTTAATGGAGGTCTTGTGAAGAAACATATATATATATATATATATATATATATATATTCTCTTTTAAACAGACGAGATTAAAAGCAATCGCAGTTTCAGCATTCAGGATTTTATTGTTACAGCTTTCAATAGTTCTAACAATTTTCCTCTGGGGTTCAGAGATGAGGTACAACAGGTTAGCAAAATTCATGGTGGATCCAACGTTTCACAAGTAAACATCTTGCATCTTCAGGGAATGGAGAGGTACTCGACAAAGAATCAGACCCCAGAAGACTAGCTATTTTAGAAGCTCTATACATCCAAACACTCAACCCCAGCATAAACAACCAAACACAAGACCTTCAAATTCTTCCTTCAGGCAAGCGCTACAGGCATACTGCCCCCCTTCCTCTCGCCCTGTGCCCCCCTCCCTTACCCTTCCGCGCTCAGCACACAACTGACAACACCAACCAATCACAGCCACCCACAGCCAACAACCAACCACCGATAAGATTTAGTGCCCGTCTCGCGAATAGACTGCCTTCCACCAATGAACAGCCACCCCACACCCAGTAGCTCCGCCCACCTCCCTATTCTTGATCCTCAAATTTTGTATAAATATGATGCTTTGTCCCTATTCTAATCATTACCTCTCCATTCCCTGAAGATGCAAGATGTTTACTTGTGAAACGTTGGATCCACCATGAATTTTGCTAACCTGTTGTACCTCATCTCTGAACCCCAGAGGAAAATTGTTAGAACTATTGAAAGCTGTAACAATAAAATCCTGAATGCTGAAACTGCGATTGCTTTTAACCTTGTCTGTTTAAAAGAGAATCTATTACCTGGCTATACTAACATATATATATGTATATATATTTATATATATATATATAATCTGCCAAAAGCTAATATAAACCATCCCCCCTTAACAACTAGGCCCACGACTTTAGGTTTGGTACTCACGTGATGGTTTGAATGGCTAAAATAGAAAACAAGGATTCATACATTTAGTTGGTTATTTAAGGGGGTATGATTACCTTTTTTCTGGACCCCCTTCTCCCTCATGTTTAACCCCATTCATTATGATGTTTTATGACGTTCATTCAATTAGTTTGGAGATTTTAAGATCTTTTGTCACGTTATTAGGACCTTTCGTGTCATTTAGGTGTCAATTTTGTCCTGGCGAGCGATAACAAGCCTGTAATTTTAGGAGGAATCTCGGCCTTCAGCCAGATAATTTTTCTACCGAAAAATGTACAAATTATTCTCATTGGGGGTCTATGGGGTGTTTTTCTTTTTAAAGCTTGATGGAGGCCTAGGGAGGAAACCAAAATATTAAAAAGATACATACATAAGCAAATAAATACGGCCATCCCCATATAGGACTTCAGAGGCTATCAACCCTTCTGGATTATTAAGCCAGCACACTGTAAGTCAAGAATAACGTCAGTTTGTTAGATAGAATATACAATCAGAGGCTATCAACCCTTCTGGATTATTAAGCCAGCCAACTGTAAGTCGAGAATAACGTCAGTTAGTTAATTAAAATAGGACTTCAGAGGCTATCAACCCATCTGGATTATTAAGCCAGCACACTGTAAGTCAAGAATAACGTCAGTTAGTTAGTTAAAATAGGACTTCAGAGGCTATCAACCCTTCTGGATTATTAAGCCAGCCAACTGTAAGTCGAGAATAACGTCAGTTAGTTAATTAAAATAGGACTTCAGAGGCTATCAACCCTTCTGGATTATTAAGCCAGCACACTGTAAGTCAAGAATAATGTCAGGACTGGAGCCCCTTTTCCGAGAACTTCAGACCCTTGATTCATAAATCAAGTGGAATGAACAATTGAATAGGGAGACAAGATAGAAGATCGTGCTGAGTAAACAGTAGTTGGTTCATGAGACTGTTTTGGTGTCATTCATCACTGTCTTCATACAGTATCAGATGTTCCCCAGTCTATCTGATTAACTTTCTCTCTCTCTCTCTCTCTCTCTCTCTCTCTCTCTCTCTTGAACGGCAGACTTTTATTCTAGCATCCTCAACACTAGATTATTAAGATATAAAACTTAACCGCTTCTGTACCGGTGACGTCTTTTTAATAATAGTTTTGCTACATTTAGACTATTTTTAAGAACGATCTGTGGTAGTAAGAAGGGTTATGTGAGCTAGGTCGAAGCCTGTTAATAGCTGGAGGTCCTTTTTAAACTGAATAATATCGTCTAATAGTGGCCAGAATAAGGTATAAAGGACAGCACCGGTACTGAAAGGGTTAAACATTCATTTATTCTTTCCAAAACAATTTTATGCTTAATATGGAAGATAACTTCTAATATCATAGATAAGTGTAGACTCATATTGGCAAGGTAAGTCGTTTATGTAATACCAGGACCACTCACACATCTATTATGCTATGTACTGTATATGTATTACTTTGTTGATTTTAACACATTTCGCCTTATTTATTTGTCAATATTAAGACCTTTTGTGCTATTTAGGTGTCTTTTTTTTTTTTTTTTCCTGGCGAACGATAGTGAGACTGTAATTTTGGAAGCACAGGGAAATTTGACTACCGACAAAATGTTCTAGAAGGAGGATCTAATGGATGTTGTTGTTGTTGTTGTTGTTGTTGTTGTTCTAGAAGGAGGATCTAATGGATGTTGTTGTTGTTGTTGTTGTTGTTGTTGTTGTTCTAGAAGGAGGATCTAATGGATGTTGTTGTTGTTGTTGTTGTTGTTGTTGTTCTAGAAGGAGGATCTAATGGATGTTGTTGTTGTTGTTGTTGTTGTTGTTCTAGAAGGAGGATCTAATGGATGTTGTTGTTGTTGTTGTTGTTGTTGTTCTAGAAGGAGGATCTAATGGATGTTGTTGTTGTTGTTGTTCTAGAAGGAGGATCTAATGGATGTTGTTGTTGTTGTTGTTGTTCTAGAAGGAGGATCTAATGGATGTTGTTGTTGTTGTTGTTGTTGTTGTTCTAGAAGGAGGATCTAATGGATGATGTTGTTGTTGTTGTTTCAAGTTTGATGGAGGTCTAGGGAGGAAACTAGAAACATAATGAATACATTAAAATAATCGACCAAAAAGTGAACCACCCCCCTTTGAAAATATATATGAATGAATGAATAAATATATAAAATCGATCCTTACTCATTTGTGACTTGGTCAAGGCCCTCTACAGTTATTAGCAGATATAGTAGCCTAACTATAGCCATTACTACCGACAAATGTATACATTTATCTTGAAGGAGGGTTTTGGGGGGTGTTTTAAAGCTTGATGGAGGTCTAGGGAGGAAACCAACAAAATTATAAATAAATGAGCAAATAAATACGGCCATCCCCCGTTTTGGACTGAAATTTCACAAATGTGTGGGTTCAAAATCATTCTCTCTCTCTCTCTCTCTCTCTCTCTCTCTCTCTCTCTCTCTCTCTCTCTCTCTCTCTCTCTCTCTCTCTCTCTCTCTCTCTCTCTCTCTTTCTTTCTCTCTCTCTCTCTCAGTAACTAATAAGCAGCTGCCTAGGGATTTAGATGGAAATAGATAGACCGTTTAGGCCTAACTCTATCATTATCTACTATACTATCTGTATGTTCCCCTCCGGTAATCTGTCCCTGGCTTTTGTCTCTCTCCCCGCTGCACCTGGCCGATCACAGGGGTATTACTGGGGGGAGCGTCACTACCAATAATACCTAAAAATAGTATCCATTCACTTCGGTAGAGGGACTGAGCCGAGACTAGATTCATGTAATTATAATTTAATATTATTAATAATAATAACCGTCTGGTTACTTATATAGCTCCCAAATCTCCTCCTTCGAGGATTCACAAACGCATGACCTTCGTTAATCAACCAGAGACCATTACCCATCTCCCGTGCTCAAGTGGAGACGGTAACTGCCGGCTATATCCCAGAAAACAATTATCAACCATGAACGGGGCTTGAACGCGAGGCTGCCGGGATGGTAGGCAGAGACGCTATCAACTGAATATATAAACACATCGAACAATTTAGCCTTGTAGTTACCAGCGAACACGAACCCAACCACACGACTTTACGTTCATGGTCTGGTGTACGAATAAACACATATTTATTTATTGCTAGTTAGTGCGATTAGAAGCCTAATGGTGGTTAGGAAAAAACAGGTGAGAAGAATGTTATTGTCTGGTACAGCTGCGTCAGTGGTGGAGGGTTGTGGTAAGAGGAATGTTATTGTCTGTTACAGCTGCGTCAGTGGTGGAGGGTTGTGGTAAGAGGAATGTTATTGTCTGTTACAGCTGCGTCAGTGGTGGAGGGTTGTGGTAAGAGGAATGTTATTGTCTGTTACAGCTGCGTCAGTGGTGGAGGGTTGTGGTAAGAGGAATGTTATTGTCTGTTACAGCTGCGTCAGTGGTGGAGGGTTGTGGTAAGAGGAATGTTATTGTCTGTTACAGTTGTGTCAGTGGTGGAGGGTTGTGGTAAGAGGAATGTTATTGTCTGTTACAGCTGCGTCAGTGGTGGAGGGTTGTGGTAAGAGGAATGTTATTGTCTGTTACAGTTGTGTCAGTGGTGGAGGGTTGTGGTAAGAGGAATGTTATTGTCTGTTACAGCTGCGTCAGTGGTGGAGGGTTGTGGTAAGAGGAATGTTATTGTCTGTTACAGCTGCATCAGTGGTGGAGGGTTGTGGTAAGAGGAATGTTATTGTCTGTTACAGCTGCATCAGTGGTGGAGGGTTGTGGTAAGAGGAATGTTATTGTCTGTTACAGCTGCGTCAGTGGTGGAGGGTTGTGGTAAGAGGAATGTTATTGTCTGTTACAGCTGCGTCAGTGGTGGAGGGTTGTGGTAAGAGGAATGTTATTGTCTGTTACAGCTGCGTCAGTGGTGGAGGGTTGTGGTAAGAGGAATGTTATTGTCTGTTACAGCTGCTTCAGTGGTGGAGGGTTGTGGTAAGAGGAATGTTATTGTCTGTTACAGCTGCATCAGTGGTGGAGGGTTGTGGTAAGAGGAATGTTATTGTCTGTTACAGCTGCGTCAGTGGTGGAGGGTTGTAGTAAGAGGAATGTTATTGTCTGTTACAGCTGCGTCAGTGGTGGAGGGTTGTGGTAAGAGGAATGTTATTGTCTGTTACAGCTGCGTCAGTGGTGGAGGATTGTGGTAAGAGGAATGTTATTGTCTGTTACAGCTGCGTCAGTGGTGGAGGGTTGTGGTAAGAGGAATGTTATTGTCTGTTACAGCTGCGTCAGTGGTGGAGGGTTGTGGTAAGAGGAATGTTATTGTCTGTTACAGCTGCGTCAGTGGTGGAGGGTTGTGGTAAGAGGAATGTTATTGTCTGTTACAGCTGCGTCAGTGGTAGAGGGTTGTGGTAAGAGGAATGTTATTGTCTGTTACAGCTACGTCAGTGGTGGAGGGTTGTGGTAAGAGGAATGTTATTGTCTGTTACAGCTGCGTCAGTGGTGGAGGGTTGTGGTAAGAGGAATGTTATTGTCTGTTACAGCTGCATCAGTGGTGGAGGGTTGTGGTAAGAGGAATGTTATTGTCTGTTACAGCTGCATCAGTGGTGGAGGGTTGTGGTAAGAGGAATGTTATTGTCTGTTACAGCTGCATCAGTGGTGGAGGGTTGTGGTAAGAGGAATGTTATTGTCTGTTACAGCTGCGTCAGTGGTGGAGGGTTGTGGTAAGAGGAATGTTATTGTCTGTTACAGCTGCGTCAGTGGTGGAGGGTTGTGGTAAGAGGAATGTTATTGTCTGTACAGCTGCGTCAGTGGTGGAGGGTTGTGGTAAGAGGAATGTTATTGTCTGTTACAGCTGCGTCAGTGGTGGAGGGTTGTGGTAAGAGGAATGTTATTGTTTGTTACAGCTGCATCAGTGGTGGAGGGTTGTGGTAAGAGGAATGTTATTGTCTGTTACAGCTGCGTCAGTGGTGGAGGGTTGTGGTAAGAGGAATGTTATTGTCTGTTACAGCTGCGTCAGTGGTGGAGGGTTGTGGTAAGAGGAATGTTATTGTCTGTTACAGCTGTGTCAGTGGTGGAGGGTTGTGGTAAGAGGAATGTTATTGTCTGTTACAGCTGCGTCAGTGGTGGAGGGTTGTGGTAAGAGGAATGTTATTGTCTGTTACAGCTGCGTCAGTGGTGGAGGGTTGTGGTAAGAGGAGTGTTATTGTCTGTTACAGCTGCATCAGTGGTGGAGGGTTGTGGTAAGAGGAGTGTTATTGTCTGTTACAGCTGCGTCAGTGGTGGAGGGTTGTGGTAAGAGGAATGTTATTGTCTGTTACAGCTGCGTCAGTGGTGGAGGGTTGTGGTAAGAGGAATGTTATTGTCTGTTACAGCTGCGTCAGTGGGGTTGTGGTAAGAGGACCCCCTGCACCTCGCTTTTTTTTTATCTTTCGCTCACCTCTCTCTTTGGCTTATATCCGTTCGGCCCCTTTCAGCCTACTGTTTTAAGACGTTTACCCCCATCCAGGTGTCAATATTTTCCTGGCGAGCGATAGCGAGTCAGCATATATATGTTTTTGTTTAGACAGCAAGCTAAATTTGTACATTTGTCGATAGAAAAATTTCTACGGCAAAACTGGAGATCTCCATACAATGCTCGCTCGCTATCGCTCGCCAGGAATAAATTGACACCTGGATGGAGATAATATCTTAAAACAGTTGGCTGAATGGGTCCGAATGGATACAAGCCAGAGAAAGAGAGAAAAGGAGAGAAAGAGAAAAAAAGCAGGTGACACTCTTTAAGGCATAGTCACGGGAACACGTTTCACGTCATTTTTTCGCGGCATTTATGGTCAGGAAGCTTTTATAATATTATGCATTCAAGTTTTGCTAAGCTTTCAATCAAATATGTCAGTTGAAAGTCACCGCAATAAACAGTCGAGTGAATTAGCCTAAAGGAAAAACCGGAAGAAGGTTTTCCTGTTAGATTGTTGTAAAACCATGGAGGAGGAGGATTCAGAAACAGTGGTGGAAGGAAGGCCAATAATTATTGTGTGCTGCCATTATTATTATTATGGACCCCAGGGTTACCAAAGCAAGTCCGTTAGGTAGTATACAAAGGCCGAAAATCTCTACAATAATGCCACACTCCCTAGAATGCCGTCTAAAATTGCTCAAATCTCCAGAATAATGCCACAATATCTAGCATATCGCTCTAAAATGGTTCGAATCTCCAGAATATTGCTAGAATAATGCTACAATGTCTAGAATATCGCTGTAAAATGGCTCAAATCTCCAGAATATCGCTAGAATTCATGCCGCTAGATGTACAATTTGTCTCTAGATCGAAGTAAATACCTGTAGATCTAGCGGAAAAGTAACTAAATTGGCAACACTGATTATGGCTTCTGTAAGGCTGGGTTTCGGCGAGGGTTTTACATAATGTGAAGATAATACAGGCTATTATAAAACGCAATTATTTAACCCTTTCAGCACCATGACGCATTTCTACCTTGGATTATGACTAAAATTAGATGGTTCTATGCAGTTTAAGAAGGCCCTATGTTACTAAAAGGGTTTATTGAGACCGTATTTATCCATTTGAGTCGCACAGGTAGATTACAAACTAAAAAAAATCGTCTAATGTTAACGAGAATATGATGACAATTACGTAATGGTGGTGAAGGGTTAACAGTAAATGTGATTATGTGAAAATAATATAATAACTTGAAAGTGTTGAAGAAAATTATAATTCATATAATTATGACATTATAACTGTGATTGTGTGTGAGTGGGTTCGTGGTGTATGTACAAAGGAGTACAAAGGAAATCAAGCAACAACAGATCTAGTGACCCATCTAGGCTGCTTGCAAAACACTGAGGATCAAGTGTCCAAACAGTGGTTTAGAGTGGGTAAGGGAACATTGGAAAGGGAACTACTGCCCCGGAACTAATGTCCGTGGCAGGACTAGGAAGTTAGTAGGGGACATATGGGTTAGTAACTGAGGGGAGGATAAAATAAAGTTATTCATTTACAAACGCAGTCAGTCGCGGGTTTGATGCGAGATATTTGTCGAGGCGGAGTTTAAATGAATCAAAGGTGCTGCAGTCTATAACGTCTCGGGGAAGCCCATTCCACAAGTTGACAACTCGATTGAAGAAGAAATTCTTAGATTCGTGTGAGTTAAAAGATTTACCAATAATTTTGCAACCGTTTCCCCGCGTGTAATTAGATTGGTCGAAAGTGAAGTACTTACTACAGTTCATATTGTCGATGCCTTTGATGATTTTGAACACTTGAATTAAGTCACCTCTTAATCTGCGCTGGGTTAAAGGAAATAGATTTAATTCTCTAAGACACTCTTCGTATGGTTTGTTCTTTAGGCTAGGTATCATTTTGGTAACTCTACGTTGAACTCGTTCTAGCTTGTTTATGTCTTTTTGGTAATAAGGGCACCAGGATTGAACGCACTATTCCAGAAGAGGGCGGACTAAGGAATTGTAAAGGGTTAGGATAACGTCTTTGGATTTATGCTCAAATGACCTGCCTAAAAAGCCAATTATTGTGTTTGCCTTCTTAACAACTTCTGAACATTATTGACTCGGTTTTAGGTTATTGTTGTTGTTGTTGTTCCCCAGGCTGCCTGGCCGAACAGCCCCAAGGTCCCGAGCAAGGCCAAGGCCATAGAGCGCCCCCACAAAACCCTCCCTGCTTACCACTAACAAAACCCAGGTGACCGAAGCCACTCTAAGGCAGGGAGCTGAGGAGGGCGCGGAAACGCCCGGGAAACCAAAGCCCCACCCAAGGCCCTGTGCCCCTCAGCAATTATGAAGGAAAAGTTGTGGGGCAAGGGAAAAATGTGACGTTTGGCTCCCAATCTGCCAACTTTTAGGTTGGCAGTAGGGAGGTCGATCCACGGAAAAGATGCCATCACTTGAGATCTAGAAGATATATAAGTAAAAGGAACAGTCACAGTAAGCTATGGGTATGGCAGAGATTGCTCAGCTCTCACTCTGATAGACCAGCCCATCATCATCCGTTTTAGGTTACTCGATATTGTTACTCCCAGATCGGTTTCTCTGTTTACATTCTTAAGCTGAGTGCCATTCATCGAATAGTTTGCTTTCTCATTTAGGTATCCGATATGTAGTACTTTACATTTATCCGCATTGAAACTCATTTGCCAAATTTGGGCCCAATGTGACAATTTATCTAGATTGTGTTGCATATCGTCAACTTGTTCTTTTGAAAGTACGCTATTTGCAATTTTTGTATCGTCAGCAAATTTTGAGATTGTACAGGTGAGACCCTCATCTATGTCGTTGATGTAAATTAAGAACATAAGAACATAAGAACATAAGAAAATGAGAGTCTGCAGAAAGCCGATTGGCCTAAGCAAGGCAGATCCCTGTCCCACACAACCCCAAATCAATTACAAAGCCCAATTATAGGCTCAACACTCTAATACCCTGAGGATCATCCTACCAAAACGGTTAGAGATTAACGCAGGATTATGGGGGTCTGCAGAGCGCTGATTGGCCCAACCCGGCTGATCCCCCTTCACACCCAACCCTTCTCGTCCATATGCTTATCCAATTTTATCTTAAAGCTCCCTACAGTTTTAGATCCCACTATAGCACTTGGTAGTCCATTCCACCCATCTACAACTCTGTTACCAAACCAATATTTGCCTATATCTTTTCTGAAACGAAATTTATCTAATTTGAAACCATTGGTACGAGTTCTTTCGCTATCACTGAGCTTTAGTACATTTGTCATGTCCCCTTTGTTAATCCCACTAACCCACTTGAACACCTCTATCATATCCCCTCTAACTCTGCGTCTCTCTAACGAATGTAAACCTAATTTCTTCAACCTTTCTTCATACGGAAGATTTCTAATATTATGGATCATTTTTGTCATTCTACGCTGTACTCTCTCCAATGAATCTATGTCCATTCTGTAATAAGGACACCAAAATTGGACAGCATAATCCATATGGGGTCTCACTAATGACAAGTAAAGTTTTAAGATAACATCAGCAGTTCTGTTACTCACACTCCTAGAGATGAACCCGAGAATCCTGTTTGCCTTATTACGAACGCCTATACACTGTTTTCTAGGCTTCAAATCATTGCTAACAAACACACCTAGATCTTTCTCGCAGTCTGAATTTTCTAATTCTAAATTAGCTAGTTTATATTTAACATTTGTTTGCATCTTCCCTATCTTTAATACCTTGCATTTGTCAATGTTAAACTTCATCTGCCAATTTACTGACCATTCATGTAAGGTATCTAGATCCCTTTGGAGGCACTCTATATCGCTATCTGAATCAATTGATCTCCCCATTTTAGTATCGTCTGCGAATTTACTTATCCTACTAGTTATACCTAAATCTAGGTCATTTATGTATATAAGAAACAACAGGGGACCTAATACCGATCCCTGGGGGACACCACTTTTGACTGCTCCCCACTCTGACTTGGTACCATTTATGCTGACTCTCTGTTTCCTACCAATTAGCCATGACCTAATCCATCCCAACAACGCCCCACCTATTCCATGTGCCTCAACCTTCCTCATCAATCTCTCATGAGGGACTCTGTCGAAAGCTTTACTGAAATCTAAATATATAATATCGTATGCCTTGTCATTATCTACTGCTTCATATACCTCTGAGAAAAAACTAAGCAAATTAGTAAGGCAAGAACGTCCCTGTGTGAATCCATGCTGAGAAGAATTGATTAAGTTAAATGTTTCTAAGTGGTTTCTCATTTTCCTAGCAATAATTGACTCTAGTAGCTTTCCTATGATTGAAGTGAGACTAATGGGACGGTAATTGGATGCTATTGATTTATCACCTTTTTTGAAAATCGGAACTACATTTGCAAGCTTCCAAGCTTCTGGAACTATACCTGTTTCTAATGAATTGTTAAAAAGAAATGTTAATGGGTAACTTAACTCATCTCTGCATTCTTTTAATACTCTGGCATATACCTCATCGGGACCAGGCGATTTCTGAGGTTTCAGTCTGTCAATTTCCTTAAGCACATCATTTCTACTTATAGTAACCGTACTTAACCTATTTTCTATACTATCTCTATACACCTTACGGACTTCTGGAATCTGTGCCAAATTTTCATTAGTGAAAACGGATAGAAACTGACTATTTAATGTACTGCACATTTCTAAATCACTTTCTGTCATTTCTCCTATCGAAGTTTTAAGGGGGCCTATTTTATCTCTAACTTTAGATTTATATAGCTGGTAAAAAGCCTTAGGGTTATTTTTTGAGTCATTGGCTATCCTGATTTCATAATTTCTTTTGTCTGTCCTTATATTAATTAGAAAGAGAATTGGTCCTAGTACCGATCCCTGGGGTACCCCGCTACTTACATTGGTCCATTTAGATGCCTTACCGTTTATGACTACTCTTTGCTTTCTGTCGCTGAGCCAATTTTCTATCCATTTCAACACACCGTCTTGTA
Source organism: Paralithodes platypus (assembly GCA_032716605.1). Classification (NCBI taxonomy): domain Eukaryota; kingdom Metazoa; phylum Arthropoda; class Malacostraca; order Decapoda; family Lithodidae; genus Paralithodes; species Paralithodes platypus. The sequence continues at coordinate 4,536,229 of CM064496.1, forward strand.
TTCCATGCGCTTTTAGTTTTAGCAGTAAACGTTTGTGGGGAACTTTGTCAAAGGCCTTTTGAAAATCAAGGTATATAATATCTACAGCTTTACTCTCATCGTAGAGGTTGAGGATATCGTGGAAGAAGTCTAAGAGGTTTGTTAAACAGGAACGTTTTTTACGAAAGCCGTGTTGAGTATCTTTAAGTATGTTATTTTCCTCTAAGTGATTTACGAGTCTGTCTCTTATGACCGTTTCTAGCATTTTACATACAACTGAGGTTAAGCTAATTGGACGATAGTTACTGGGTAGGGATTTGCTGCCTTTTTTGAATATCGGTGTTACATTGGCTATCTTCCACTGATCAGGCATAGTTCCAGACTGCAAGGATTTATTGAATAGTAAAGTCAGTGGTTTAGAGAGCTCATCCTTAGCTTCCTTTAGAACTCTAGGCGAGATTGTATCAGGTCCAGGAGTTTTATTTACCTTGAGTTTATCTAAACAATTCAATACTTCTCTCTCTGTAACGGTGATATTGCTTAGAACATCTGAATTATCAATCTGAATCGGCGATGGTGTAGGGATATCACTGAGGTCTTCTGTTGTAAAAACTGATGCAAAGAAGGTATTGAGGGCATTACTCATTTGCACTTCGTCTTTGGTGTATTCTCCATTTGCATCGACTAACGGTCCAACAGTTGAAGTAACTACTTTTTTCTTTCTGATATAACTATAGAATTCTTTCGGGTTTGTTTTACTTTGATTCGCAATATGTAACTCTAGGGTCTTTTTACTTTGCTTAATTAACTTTTTGGCTTTGCGTCGTAGCTCTACGAATTTCACCCGTTCTTCGTCATTTTGTGAGGATTTTAATCTATAATTAGCAAATTTTTTAGCAAGCAGACAGTTTGAAATATCTTTATTCCACCATTTGGGCTTATTATTATGGCCTGGACGCCGTATTTTCGATGGTATGCAGTCTTGCACTTCTGTTAGGTAAGTGGTTTCGAATAACTTCCAAGATGTATTTATGTCGTTATTGTTAATTAAAAAGCTCCAGTCAGTTTCTTTAAACATAGCTCTAAGTTTATGAAAGTTTGCTTTCTTGAAATTAGGGACTTTTTCGATGCTACTATTTGGTTCGTTACTAGTAAAGTTTAAAGTGAAAGTTTTCGTAAGATGGTCGCTGTTACTGAATTCATCACCAACATTCAAATTCTCTATTATTTCTTCTTTTGTTGCAAGTACAATGTCAAGAACGTTATTACCACGGGTCGGTGTTCAAACAAATTGATAAAGCGAACTCTCTTGCAAGTTCGTATACAAGTCATGTCCGGAGTGTGAAGTAAGAGTATCGCCCCACTTGGTCACAGGTAAATTAAAGTCGCCAAAAGTTACGGTATCTTGTGAGTTACTTACATCTACAATTTGTTCGTAAATTTCTCGGTCAGTTTGCACTGATTGAGCTGGAGGTCTGTATATTAACGCAGGTATTATTTTTGTACCTTTATTATTCTTTATTAGCACAAAAGATGTGTCGACGTTCACAATTTGAGGTTTTGACAAGAGGGTAGGGTTAAGACTTTCTTTGATATAAAGTAAAACGCCACCTCCATTTCGATTTATTCGGCTTTTCTCAAACATTACATAACCGGGAAGTGAATACTCTGCTAAAAAGTCTCTATCTTCTGTATTGAGCCAAGATTCAGTTATGCCAATCACATCATAATTTTCTGTAAACACTAGCTCCTCTAAATCTGAAAATTTATTGCGTATGCTACGAGCGTCTGTATAGAAAACCTTTAAATTTGTTATTTTAGAACTCACGGAAGAACGCTCTTTAATAATATTGTTGGTTCTTGTCAGATCTACATGTATGTTCATGGCTGTCCTCGGTCCACGCTGTCTTCGGTCCTTATCGCTGGTGGTCCTCGGTTGCCTCTGTTTTTTGCTTGGCGTTGGATGATTTATGTCACGGCTGCTTCTTCTCGGATGGCGTTTTTTTATCCATGGCTGCGGACTGCTTCATGTAGGAGACGACCCATGCGTGCTGAACCCACAGGGTTTAGACGAGTGCCATCCTTGTGGAACAGAGTAGGGTGGTTATAGAAATTATCCCAGAGGTTGATGAATTCAACTTCTTCCTTCAGACACAAATATTTTAGTCGGCTATTTGTGCTGAAGGCCTTGTCGTAGAATTTGTCAGGTGCGTCGATCTTGGGGAGAATGCCGGAGATGATGATATTCCTTGACTGGTTTTTGTAGTGCTGGATCATCTTGCGATATTTCTCCATCAACTCTTCGGATCTGGTGCGCATGATGTCATTTGAACCAGCATGGATGACAAAAAGTGTATTTTCGTTTGCATCCTTTGTGGTATCTTCGAAGGCTTCCACAATGTCGTCCAGTCTAACTCCTGGGATGCATATGTGTGTGTGTGTGGGTGGTGTATGTGTGTGTGTGAGGGTGGTGTATGTGTGTGTGTGTGTGAGGGTGGTGTATGTGTGAGTGACTATGGTGTGTATGTGTGTGTGTGGGGGGGGGGGGGGTATGTGTGAATGTGTATGTGTGTGTGTGTGTGTGTGTGTGTGTGTGAGTTTTCAGACATATCAATTTATTTAATGTCTATATTTTTGTGGCTAAAACACAATTTTGAAAATAAAACTGGCATGTGAAATAAATGATATCGTGTTCAATTATGTGACATATCATCCACTATACTGTATGTTAACCCATCACAAAGTACAGTCACTTAGATAACATCGTGGACCCCTTGTATTTACATATCATCCACTATATGTTAACCCATCACAAAGTACAGTCACTTGGATATTTACATATCATCCACTTGGACCAATTCTCTTTCTAATTTACATAAACGACATAGATGAGGGTCTCACCTGTACAATCTCAAAATTTGCTGACGATACTAAAATTGCAAATAGGGTACTCTCAAAAGAACAAGTTGTCGATATGCAACACAATCTAGTTAAGTTGTCATGTTGGGCCCAAATTTGGCAAATGAGTTTCAATGCGGATAAATGTAAAGTACTACATATCGGATACCAAAATGAGAAAGCAAAACTATTTGATGAATGGCATTCAGCTTAAGAATGTAAACAGAGAAACCGATCTGGGAGTAACAATATCGAGTAACCTAAAACCGAGTCAACAATGTTCAGAAGTTGTTAGGAAGGCAAACAAAATAATTGTCTTTATAGGCAGGTCATTTGAGCATAAATCCAAAGACGTTATCCTAACCCTTTACAATTCCGTAGTCTGCCCTCTTCTGGAATATTGCGTTCAATCCTGGTGCCCTTATTACCAAAAAGATATAAACAAGCTAGAACGAGTTCAACGTAGAGTTACCAAAATGATACCTAGCCTAAAGAACAAACCATACTAGGAGGGTCTTAGAGAATTAAATCTATTTCCTTTAACCCAGCGCAGATTAAGAGGCGACTTAATTCAGGTGTTCAAAATTATCAAAGGCATCGACAATATGATCTGTAGTAAGTACTTCACTATCGACCAATCTAATTACACGCGGGGAAACGGGTGCAAAATTATTAGTAAATCTTTTAACTCACACGAAGCTAAAAATGTCTTCTTCAATCGAGTTGTCAAATTATGGAATGGGCTTCCCCGAGATGTTATAGACTGCAGCACCGTTGATTCATTTAAACTTCGCCTAGACAAATATCTCGCATCAAACCCGCGACTGACTGCGTTTGTAAATGAATAACTTTATTTTATCCTCCCCTCAGTTACTAACCCATCTGTCCCCTACTAACTTCCCAATCCTGCCACGGACATTAGTTCCAGGGCAGTAGTTCCCTTTCCAATGTTCCCTTACCCACTCTAAACCATTGTTTGGACATTTGATCCTCAGTGTTTTGGAGGACAAGTAGCCTAGAAGGGTCACTAGATCTGTTGTTGCTTGATTTCCTCTGTACTATATGTTAACCCATCACAAAATACAGTCACTTGGATAACATCGTGGACCCCTTGTGTTTACATATCATCCACTATATGTTAACCCATCACAAAGTACAGTCACTTGGATAACATCGTGGACCCCTTGCATTTACATATCATCCACTATATGTTAACCAATCACAAAGTACAGTCACTTGGATAACATCGTGGACCCCTTGTGTTTACATATCATCCACTATATGTTAACCCATCACAAAGTACAGTCACTTGGATAACATCGTGGACCCCTTGTGTTTACATATCATCCACTATATGTTAACCCATCACAAAGTACAGTCACTTGGATTACATCGTGGACCCCTTGTGTTTACATATCATCCACTATATGTTAACCCATCACAAAGTACAGTCACTTGGATAACATCCTGGACCCCTTGTGTTTACATATCATCCACTATATGTTAACCCATAACACAGTACAGTCACTTGGATAACATCGTGGACACCTTGTGTTTACATATCATCCACTATATGTTAACCCCTCACAAAGTAGTCACTTGGATAATATCGTGGACCCCTTGTGTTTACATATCATCCACTATATGTTAACCCATCACAAAGTACAGTCACTTGGATAACATCCTGGACCCCTTGTGTTTACATATCATCCACTATATGTTAACCCATCACAAAGTACAGTCACTTGGATAACATCGTGGACCCCTTGTGTTTACATATCATCCACTATATGTTAACCCCTCACAAAGTAGTCACTTGGATAATATCGTGGACCCCTTGCGTTTACATATCATCCACTATATGTTAACCCATCACAAAGTACAGTCACTTTGATAATATCGTGGACCCCTTGTGTTTTCCTTTATGCAATTATAACCATCTGGATTGTTTTTTGGATGGAACTTGTTTTCAATATACAGTGTTTATAGTTGTATGGTTGATGTATAGAACATTGCGTTCATAAATTCGTGTCCAGAGATATGCTTCCGTAATTAGAAATAGGTGAAGAAGTCCACGAATTATTGTGAGTGATTGTTCGTTAACCTCTATGTTAACCCTTTCAGTACTGGTGCTGTCCATTTACCTTTATTCTGGTTGCTATTAGACGATTTTATTCAGTTTATAAAGCGCCTCCAGCAATTAACAGGCTTCAACTATCTCACATAGCTACCACAGATCCTTCTTAAACATGGTCTAAATGTGGCAAAAATATAATAATAAAGACGTTGCCGGTACACAAGGGGTTAAGTTTTATCTCTTTATAATCTAGTGTTGAGGATGCCTAGAATAAAGGTCTGCCGTTCAAGAGAGAGAGAGAGAGAGAGTTACACAGAGAGAGAGTTACACAGAGAGTTACACAGAGTTACACAGATACTCAGTTCCACGTAGACCTTGTAGTCCCTACTAGGTGGTCCTACCTTAATACTACTGACAAGGACAGTTTATACTAGAAGAATAGGACAGCAAAGTAGAGAGAGAGAGAGAGAGCAAGAGCAAGTTAATAAGGTAGACTGGGGGACATCTGTTAATGTATGAAGAGAATGATGAATGAAACAAAAACAGTTTGATGATCCCACTGTTTACCTAGGACGCTCTTCTATCTTGTCTCACAGGTGTCACACGCGCGCTTTTTGTGACAATATTCTATGAGCAGGATTGTTCTCGTAATATTTTGAGACTTCTCCACATTGGAATCGGAAACTAGACTGAAGGTAGATTATGCTAGGTGGCTGATTTATTATATAACTTAAATTTTGAAGCTGCCAGACTACAATTGCTCGCAAAAATTGACGGAAAAATAACTCATGTGACATCGCCTTTCTTCACTTGCTCATTCCAACTGATTAATAAGAACACAAGAACAATGGAAATCTGCAGGCCTATTGACTTATAGGAGGCAGACCCCTTCTTCCCTAAATCCCTATTAGTTCTATCCCTACACTAAACACATCTCCCACTACAACCTATATCCTAACCCCGAAAGGGGTTGAAATAGGGGAGCTATTCCCCTGCCAAAGGCGGCTTTCTACGATCTTTCGTAGCTGATACTGAGAGGATTGGGTTCTAGTCATGTGATTGACTGGTCTATCAGAGTGGGAGTTGAGCGATCTCTGCCATACCCATAGCTTACTCTGACTATTCCTTTTACTTATATATGTTCTAGATCTCAAGTAGCGGTGTCTCTTCCATGGCTTGACCTCCCTACTGCCAACCTAGAGGTTGGCAGACTGAGAGCCAAAGCGTCTCATTTTTCCTTTGCCCCTCAACTTTCCCTTCATAATTGTTAAGGGGCACAGGGCCTTGGGTTGGGCTTTGGTGTCCCGGGCGTTTCCGCACCCTCTTCAGCTCCTCGCATGGGAGTGGCTTCGGTCACCTGGGCATTCTTAGTGGTAAAGCAGGAAGGGATCTGAAAGGGTGCTCGGTTATGGCCTTGGCCTTGCTCGGGACCTTGAGGCTATTCGGTCAGACAGCCTGGGGACCAACAACAACAACAACAACATATAACCCCTACACTTCATCAATATAATGAATCATTGTTTTCTATTTCAGCAATTCATACAAGCCCAGGAACCATGATTGCGAGGATTCAACCACCATATGTAAGTACCAAACCTAGAATCACACGCTTAGTTAATACTCTCCTCCCCTTGTGTTTAATCGTTTAAGGGGGAAGTGTTTTTTTATTCGAGGGATCTGCCTCGTTTGGACCAATTGGCTTTCCTGCAGACTCTCATGTTCTTATATATGAAGGACACAAAAGGCAATGCTGACTGCAACGAGTGTCTCCCAAAATATTGAGAGTTAGACCGCCAATTTTAACTGCAATTTTGTTTTGTTTTTACAATATTGGAAAGAAGAGTGGTGTGCTTGTTTAGTGTAGTGAAATGGATAGGAGGAGGAGGTGGTATTTGTAAGAGCTAGCTGGATTACTCTCTGTGTAGATGAGACACAGACAGAATCAGTGAAGGAAGCCAGACAAATGAAACGGGAGACAGACCCTCTCACAAACAGAATATTAGAACTTCAGAGTAACTTCATTATGTGTAGAATACACACACACACACACACACACACACACACACACACACACATTTGTAGAACATTTGTCTTTGTCTACTAAACCCTCCAGTACCGGTGACGTCCTTTTAACTTTATTCCGGCTACTATTAGACAATTGTATTCACCTCCAGCAGTTTACAGGTTTCGAACTATCTCATTTAACCCTTTATACTACACCAGATCCCCCTTCATATGCTACAATCGTCTAAATATAGCTAGAATATAATTAAAAAGAAGTCGCCGGTACAGAAGGGGTTAAGGTCGAGATGAAGACTATGTTCGCAATTTGCCTCATGGATAGAATCAGGATAATATAATTGTATGTAATCTAACTGGTGCATTACAGTATATTCAACCAATAAGCTGTTCGAGGTAATTAGATGCATTTAAAGTGTGCACACTCGTTGGAATAATTTATTTACTACCCCATCATGTTCACTGTGCAACTTGCATAATAAGTTATTTACTACCCCATCATGTTCACTATGCAACTTGCATAATAAGTTATTTACTACCCCATCATGTTCACTGTGCAACTTGCATAATAAGTTATTTACTACCCCATCATGTTCGCTATGCAACTTGCATAATAAGTTATTTACTACCCCATCATGTTCACTATGCAACTTGCATAATAAGTTATTTACTACCCCATCATGTTCACTATGCAACTTGCATAATAAGTGATTTACTACCCCATCATGTTCACTATGCAACTTGCATAATAAGTTTTTACTACCCCATCATATTCACTATGCAACTTGCATAATCAAAATTAATAAGTACGAGAGAGGTGTAGTGTGGATGTAGATGTGCTGGAAAGTGTGAAAAAGAACACCTTGAGATGGTTCGGCCATGTGGATTGTATGGGAAGCGAGAGAATGACTAAGAGAGTGTACGAGAGAGAGCTAGACAGACAGAGAGGGAGAGGTAGACCAAGAAAGAGGTGGAAGGATGGAGTTGAAGAAGTATATGTTTGAAAACGGTGCTGGATGGGAGGATGGGCGTCGACTGACTGGGGACAAAGGTGCGTGCGGGCGTTTTATTCGTGGTCATCCCTTCGGGGATCACGGCGTTCAGCAATAGATAGATAGATAGTATAATAAACATTCGAATATAACAATTCCGTTGCATATTTTTGCAAACTGTTGGGTGAGTTACTTTTTCACTAATATTTCTAAGCTGTTCCTAATAATATGTAATATTTGCATAATGAAAATCACAGGGTGGTTAAGAACTTATTCCCACGACTGTGTGGCAGCGCTAATAAGTCAGGTCTCAGCTGTCATTTCGTTTGGCTCGTTCTATGCTGTATTAATGTCTGCCAGATGTTGAAACATGTTTGTATAATCTACTCGAAATTAAGAAATCAGGCTTAGATATTGCTGCTACCAATTATTTATCAAAATATACTTGGTGCAGAGACATCACTTCTTAGGATAACTGTATACCTCTCCAGCCATGACCTGAACCTTTCCCTGACCCATAAGATATATTGGAGGAGCAAGTTCCCTCCGTGACCTAGTAAATAATTCAGAGGCGAGCAAAGTTGTAGCTGCCTGGATGGTTGATGTCTACCTCCTGGGTACAGTGTATGTCTACCTACTGGGTGCATTTTTTTTTTTTTTTTTTTTTTTTTTTTTTTTATGAAGGAGACAAAAGATAGATTGCCTGTAACGAATGTCTAACCCAAAGCCAACAGAATGACAGAGCCCAATTAAAGGGGCGTTGGAGTCAAAATACCTTGACACACAAAGTTTAAAGCAATCAAAGTCATAGGATGAAGGAAAGATTGATTGAGGGAGAGAGTTTCATAGTTCACTTGTTGAGTGGAAGAACCCAATTCTTGGGTTAGAGAGCTGGACAGAATAGGAGTGGGACTGAGTTGAATGGCGGGTGCATCGCACTCACCGCAAGGGAGGGGGTATACACAGAGAGCTATGAAGAACACTGATTGATATAATAGCGATAGAAGAGTGAAAGAGATGCAACACTGCAGCTTGTAGAAAGAGATTGGAAGGAACTAGTAAGAGGAAGTGAGTTGATGGGGCGAAATGCTTTGGACTTTACTCTTTCAAGAAGTGCGGTATGGGTGGAGCCTCTCAACACATGTGAACAATACTCAATACAAGGGGCGCACTGTGCCCCAATACAGAGCAAGAAGCTGTGCAGAGGTGAGGAACCCACGGAGACAGTTCAGCACACCTAACTTTTGGGAAGCTGTTTTATCAAAAGTGGTAAAATGATCTTTCCAAGGAAGATCGGATGAAAAAGATACACCTACAATAATAAGAGAAGATGAAGGGTTGAGCTGTGTATTGTTGAAGAATAGTTGATAGTCTTGTGGAAGATGTGATGGGGAGATAGAGGAAGAAACTGGGTCTTGGAGGCATTGGAAGTAACAAGATTTTGTCTGTCCCGATCGGAAATAATTGATAGATCAGAAGATAGGCGTTCTATGGCCTTGTCACGTTTGTTTTGGAGTGCTTGCATGCTGGGTTGACGTGAAAAACTGGTTGAATAGTGTAAGGTAGAGTCATCAGCATATGAGGGGATAGAAATATAGGTACAGTTGAGGAGATCACTTATGAATATTAGAAAGAAAATTGGAGACAGGACAGAGCCCTGAGGAACATCGGAGTTAATAGGTTGAGGAAGTGAGCGATGGCCTTCCACAACCGCAGCTATGGAACGGTCTGAAAGAAAATTAGTGACAACAGCACAGATAGAGGGATAGAAACCGAAGGAGGGAAGCTTGGAAATTAGAGATATGTGCCAGACTCTATTGAAGGCTTTCGATTGCAAATGTGTGGTAAGTATTACATTCCTGAAGCCACGATTCGAATGTAGTTTCCATCGGTTATATTATTGTTGACTTATTTATACTAATGCTAGTAGTGTTCATGATACATTACACCAGTCTCCTGTCTATTGTCAATGCAATAAAATATATTCAACACCGAATGAAGGCACACCCATCGTTCAATACAAATATAAAAATACCTTGTATCTCTCATTCGTATTTTATTAATTTCAACAGTATTTCCATTATTGACATTTAATTAAAATGTGTTGTGCTCTCTATATATTTTGTTCTATGTGCATGAAGGAGACAACAGGTAAAGCTTTCTTTAACAAGTGTAATCCAAAGGTAGAATGAATGATAGAGGATGAATATCGAGGTACATTAGAGGTAATTTAGATGTTTTTGTAAAGAAGTGTGGTGTGCTTGTTAAGTGTAGTGAAATGAATAGGAGGAGGAGGTGTTTGTGTGAGATAGCTGGATTACTCTCTGTGTGGGTGAGGCACAAATAGAAACAGTGGAGGAAGCCAGACAAATGAAACAGGAGTTCCAACAACTCCATATCATATGTCCATGTGGCCTCCCCTGGGTACTGCCCTACTCGATTTATATCATAAATGTACTAATATGATTGATATCATATTGTCGATTCTATTCATGACCCTTCCTTCTTTATAATATTAAAATTGAAAATGTCTAATAATTTCATCTTCCTAATGATAAAATTTAATCAGATAAGTGTGTCTCTACACTGTCTTTCTCCATGATATCCTGGATATATATTTATGTCAGATAAGTGTGTCTCTACACTGTCTTTCTCCATGATATCCTGGATATATATTTATGTCAGATATGTGTGTCTCTACACTGTCTTTCTCCATGATATCCTGGATATATATTTATGTCAGATAAGTGTGTCTCTACACTGACTTTCTCCATGATATCCTGGATATATATTTATGTCAGATATGTGTGTCTCTACACTGTCTTTCTGTATGATATCCTGGATATATATTTATGGCAGATGGGTCGTTTTTCTGGTCCCCCTTCTTCCATATTTACTCAGATTTTCATAATTAGTTTATATATATATATATATATATATATATATATATATATATATATATATATATATATATATATATATATATATATATATATATAATATATTTGCTCTCATTAGGACTCAAACCAGGGTCACCCAGGGCAACATACCAGCCTTTTTACGGATTCAACCCCGGCTTGTTCGGTGTATCGGTAAAAAGGCTCGGCATACCAACCCGACTGACCGAGTGGGGTGAAATATTCCTACCGTCATTTCTTCGTTGTTATCTCACCTATTGGTTATCTACATGCTGCAATAAAGAACACAACAAATATACCAGGGCGTTACCATATGCAGATCTTAACTCGTACAGTACCATATATTTCAGCTACATTTAGACGATTTTATGAAGCTCAGAGAAAATATATGGTAGCTAAAATGATGGATTGAAATAGTTTGAAGTCTTTTAATTGGTAGAGGTTCTTCTTAGTCTGAGTATAATCGATTAGTGTTAGCCAGAATAATATTATAAAGTCGTCGCCAGTACAGTACACTCTAACCATTACACCATCAAGACAGTTAAAAGTTAAGTATATGGCTACGATTTTATATCCATTTATCAAATTCTGGATATCAATCTAATCATGTAAACCAAGAACCAAACACTACACCCTTAACCCCTTCAGCACGATGAATACTTTTTTCCATGGATTCTGATTATTTGTTGACGATTGTATTCAGTTTAGGAAGAAGCTGTGAAAGTCAAAGGGTTAAACATACTAGTGTGTACTCCTTTGACACCTTGAAATCCTTCCTAAGTTGAATATAATAATCTAGAGATAGCCTGAGTAAAAGGAAGATTACGTCATCGTGCTGAAGGGGTTATCCAGTTAATGTACAGCTTATTAACACTCATCATGAAACACCACAACTTCCAACACATTATTATAACCTTCCATTAACCACTACCATGTCCCTCACATAACTGACACATGAATCATCTACCGGTACCTATGTTGCTGTTCTTCTGACCCTGTATATATATATTGCCTGACGCCGTGATCCCTGAAGGGGTGGCCACGAACGAAACGCCCCCATGCTCCTCTTTCCCCAGTCAGTCGACGCCCCTCCTCCCAACCAGCACCGCTTTCATCCATATACTTCCTCACTCCATCCTTCCACCTCTCATTCGGTTTACCTCTCCCACTCTGTCCTTCCACCTCGTTCTCGTACACCCTCTTAGTCATTCTCTCACTTCCCATACGTTCCATATGGCCGAACCATCTCAATGTGTTCCTTTTCACACTTTCCAGCACATCTACCTACACACCACACCTCCCTCTTACTTCCTCATTCGTCTGTCTATCCCTCCATGTAACTCCGCACGCACTTCTCAAGTAACTCATTTCCACCCCTCTCACTCTTGGTATGAGTCTCTTCACCAACGTCCATGCTTCGCTTCCGTAAGTCAGTGTTGGGATTACCACACTGTCATGCAAGGACTTCTTCACTTCCATGCTGACCACCCTATTTCTTGTTACTGCTCTCAGCGTTCCTACAATCCTCGTCCCCTGTTGCACCCTCTCCCGCACTTCTTCATCTATACTCCCATTCTTACTCAGCACACTGCCTAGATACTTAACCCCTTATTGGCGGGCTAGGTGGTCTATTTGACCGTAGCGCCCAGCGGGGTGTTTTTACCCTAAATAGGGTTGTTTACGTGATCATTTTCATGCCTAAATAAGACCCAGAGCGTAAAACAAGTATCTATCCCTGAAAGGGCATAAACAGAGCTTTCCAATGACACCCGAACCATCCTTGTATGACCACTGGTTCTCTTGCAACGATCGCGCAACACGAGTGCAAAAACCATGTAATTAGGTACTTTCCCTACATAATTCCCTGTGTAGCGAGTGAGAAGAAGGGGAGGAAGTTAGAATACAGTTCAGTTGGTCCACCGCGGTGGTGGGGGAAGGTCAAACGGTTGCTATGCTCCTCACACCGCTCAGCTCTCTCTCTCAGCAACATTACGTGCTGAAAATGGCACACAACATAAGTTGTGAACCGCTACTTAGTCCATATTTATTTCACACGACATAAGTTGTGCGCCGCCAGTTAAGGGTTAAATGAGCTGACAATCTCCATAGCCTGACCGTTCAACTTCACCTCACACTCTGTGGCTTCACCCCTTTCCAAGACCATAACCTTGCTCTTCCCCGCATTTACCTTCAGATTCAGTTTTTCGCACACTGTTCCAAATATATTTACCAGACCCTGCAACTCCCATTCATTATCACTCATCAGAACTGTATCATCAACAAACAGCAGTACAGGTAGCTTTCCACTCGTTTCCCTCCCTTATCAGCGATACACCAACATCCACTGCTATTCCTTGTATTTCTTTCATGACTTCATCCATATATACAGTAAACAACCACGGGGACATCACACACCCCTGATTCAACCCAACATTCAGATCAAAGAACTCGCTCTGCTTATTCTCCACATGTACTGCCACCTTTGCACCCTCATACATGCTCTTCACTGCTTTCAGCAAATTGCCATCTACTCCGTATATTCTAAGTACTTTCCACATACCTTTTCTATCCACTCTGTCATAGGCCTTCTCCAAGTCCATAAAGGCAACATAGAGCTTGTGTTGCTTATCCAGATATTTCTCCACAACACATTACAGGGTAAAAATCTGATCTACACCATCCTCTTCCCTTCCTAAAACCTCCCTGCTCGTCACCTATCCATTTCTTCGTTCTCGCTCTCACTCTCTCAATCACTACCCTACTGTAAACGTTCCCTACTACGCTTAGAAAACATATTCCTCGGTGGTTACCACACACTCCACTTTCCCCTTTACCCTTATATAAGGGGACTATTATGCCAGTCTTCCAGTCATCAGGTGCACACCCCTTCTCCCATGATAGTTTGCACATTTTCCATACCCATTCGATCACTATCTCATCACCATACCTCAGCATTTCCCCACACACTCCATCTATTCCTGGTGCTTTCCCCAACTTCACCCTTTTCATGGCTTCACACACTTCTGACCTACTGATCCCCACCTCCTCCTCCACTACTTCTCTTCTTTTCCCTCCCATACCCCATCCAACTATGTTTGCTGGCGCTTCATATACAGGTATATATATATATATTATACTGTATATATATATATATATATATATATATATATATATATATATATATATATATATATATATTTATATATAAACCCTGTTGAACTATGAAGGGTTAACGAGCGTTCTTAGGCATAGTAGTGGTCAGGTTGGGACACATGTGGTGACGGTTCAGATACCAATAGTGACTCATGTCCTTATACCATGACCAGTGACCACCAGTAGAGATGGTGAGACAGATACTGAGGGGCACTGTGGTATCTGATTCATCACCACATGTGTTCTAAACACTACTATGTTTACAATGATCCCTAACCCTTTACCATTTAATGTCTTATTTTAAGGGGGGATGGGCCGGTTTTCTGGACCACTTTCTCTCTCATGTTTAGCCCCATTAGTTTTCAGCTGTTAAGATGTTTGCCCTATTAGTTAGTTGATTTTAAGACCTTTCGCCCCATTTCTTCTTCAATATTTAGACCTTTCGTGCTATTTAGGTGTCGATTTTTTCCCTGGCGAACGATAGTGAGCCTGTAATGTTGAAAGAACCGGCCTTCGGCCGGGAAATTTTTCTACCAAAACATGTACAAATTAATCTAGAAGGGGGATCTAATGGATGTTTTTTTTTTTAAATTTGATGGAGGTCTAGGGAGGAAACTAGAACAATAATGAATACATGCACAAATTACCCAAAAAGTGAGCCATCTACCCTTAAGGGGATATTTTCTCTTACTAGTTCCCTACAATATCTGTTACATACCATAATGTTACCAATTTAGCTACTTTCCCGCTAGATCTAGAGGTATTTACTTCTTCACATCCTCTTACTAGTTCCCTACAATATCTGTCTACACCCCCGGCCACAACTATGTCTACACCGCTCCCCAAACCTTTATCCTTCAAGTTGGTATGTCTACACACCCGGCCACAACTATGTCTACACACCCGGCCACAACTATGTCTACACCGCTCCCCAAACCTTTATCCTTCAAGTTGGTATGTCTACACGCCCGGCCACAACTATGTCTACACCGCTCCCCAAACCTTTATCCTTCAAGTTGGTATGTCTACACCCCCGGCCACAACTATGTCTACACCGCTCCCCAAACCTTTATCCTTCTAGTTGGTATGTCTACACCCCCGGCCACAACTATGTCTACACCGCTCCCCAAACCTTTATCCTTCTAGTTGGTATGTTAGACAATTATCTGCTTATTATTCTCTTGGTATTTTTATTTCCGTTTTTTCTCCGATTTATCATTATTAAATTCTTAACCCCTTCTGTACCAACGACGTCATATTAATTTGATTTGTTCTATATTTAGACGACTTTGTGCAGTTTAAGAAGGGTGTGTGACAGTAAAAAGGGTTAAGTGAGATAGTTTGCAGCCTGTTAATTGCTGGAGACACTGAATATAATCGTCTAATGGTAGCCAATATAAAGATATAATACGTCGCCGGTAGAGAAGAGGTTAATGGTAGCCAAAATAAAGATATAATACGTCACCGGTAGAGAAGAGGTTAATGGTAGCCAAAATAAAGATATAATACGTCACCGGTAGAGAAGAGGTTAATGGTAGCCAAAATAAAGATATAAATACGTCACCGGTAGAGAAGAGGTTAATGGTAGCCAAAATAAAGATATAATACGTCACCGGTAGAGAAGAGGTTAATGGTAGCCAAAATAAAGATATAATACGTCACCGGTAGAGAAGAGGTTAATGGTAGCCAAAATAAAGATATAATACGTCACGGTAGAGAAGAGGTTAATGGTAGCCAAAATAAAGATATAATACGTCACCGGTAGAGAAGAGGTTAATGGTAGCCAAAATAAAGATATAATACGTCACCGGTAGAGAAGAGGTTAATGGTAGCCAAAATAAAGATACAATACGTCACCGGTAGAGAAGAGGTTAATGGTAGCCAAAATAAAGATATAATACGTCACCGGTAGAGAAGAGGTTAATGGTAGCCAAAATAAAGATATAATACGTCACTGGTAGAGAAGAGGTTAATGGTAGCCAAAATAAAGATATAATACGTCACCGGTAGAGAAGAGGTTATTGGTAGCCAAAATAAAGATATAATACGTCACCAGTAGAGAAGAGGTTAATGGTAGCCAAAATAAAGATATAATACGTCACTGGTAGAGAAGAGGTTAATGGTAGCCAAAATAAAGATATAATACGTCACTGGTAGAGAAGAGGTTAATGGTAGCCAAAATAAAGATATAATACGTCACTGGTAGAGAAGAGGTTAATGGTAGCCAAAATAAAGATATAATACGTCACCGGTAGAGAAGAGGTTAATGGTAGCCAAAATAAAGATATAATACGTCGCCGGTAGAGAAGAGGTTAATCTTGGTCTTCGTTTTCTTTTACCTCTTCTTCTTATTTCGTTTTCTCCTTGCTTACGACTAACATTATCTAATGAAAGGTTCAATTAAATTAACTGTTATCGCTTCCTTACTATCTCCCTCAATCAATCTTTCCTTCATCCTATGACTTAGATTGCTTAAAACGTCGTGTGTAAAGGTATTTTGACCCCAACGTCACTTGAATTTGGCTTTCGGTCATCCTTTTGACTTTGGGGGAGACACTCGTTACAGGCAGCCTGTCTGTTGTTTCCTTCATACACATAGGAAAAACAAAATCAATAAAATTATACTTAACCCTTTCCGTATCGGTAACGTATTTGTTTGTGATTTCAGCTACTATTAGACGATTTTATTCAGTTTATAAAGGACCTCCATCAATTATTACCAAGCTTCGAACTATCTCCCTTAACCATCATTATTACCATAGATCCTTCTTAGGCTGGACACAAATCGTCTAAATATAGCTAGAATACACTTTAAAAGACGTCCCGGTACAGATGGGGTTAAACCAATATCACACGAGAGCTTTTATAGTCAACATTCGATGATCAACATTTTTCTGGCAACATTTCTGGAGTATGTTGCATTGGTATCGGAAACTAGACTGATGATAGACGAAATTTAGGTGACCGAAATAATATAAATGTTGACCTCATAAGCTGCCAGACCAGTGTTGAGGATAAATATTGAGGGAAAAAGCGTTCGTCTGATAATAAAACTCTAATAGTTCTTTATAGTCAGTCCTCACTCCCACAAGGGATAGGGAGGATCAGCAAGAGACACGAGAAAGGAAAACAGAAGGTGACAGGAGAAGAACATATAACAGTTCGCCCACAAATAACACATATAACAGTTCGCCCACAAATAACACATATAACAGTTCGCCCACAAATAACATATAACAGTTCGCCCACAAATAACACATATAACAGTTCGCCCACAAATAACACGTATAACAGTTCGCCCACAAAACACATATAACAGTTCGCCCACAAATAACATAACAGTTCGCCCACAAATAACACATATAACAGTTCGCCCACAAATAACACATATAACAGTTCGCCCACAAATAACACATATAACAGTTCGCCCACAAATAACATATAACAGTTCGCCACAAATAACACATATAACAGTTCGCCCACAAATAACATATAACAGTTCGCCCACAAATAACACATATAACAGTTCGCCCACAAATAACACATATAACAGTTCGCCCACAAATAACACATATAACAGTTCGCCCACAAATAACACATATAACAGTTCGCCCACAAATAACACATATAACAGTTCGCCCACAAATAACACATATAACAGTTCGCCCACAAATAACACATATAACAGTTAGCCCACAAATAACAATATAACAGTTTGCCCACAAATAACACATATAACAGTTCGCCCACAAATAACACATATAACAGTTCGCCCACAAATAACACATATAACAGTTCGCCCACAAATAACACATATAACAGTTCGCCCACAAATAACACATATAACAGTTCGCCCACAAATAACACATATAACAGTTCGCCCACAAATAACACATATAACAGTTCGCCCACAAATAACATATAACAGTTCGCCCACAAATAACACATATAACAGTTCGCCCACAAATAACACATATAACAGTTCGCCCACAAATAACACATATAACAGTTCGCCCACAAATAACACATATAACAGTTCGCCCACAAATAACACATATAACAGTTCGCCCACAAATAACATATAACAGTTCGCCCACAAATAACACATATAACAGTTCGCCCACAAATAACACATATAACAGTTCGCCCACAAATAACACATATAACAGTTCGCCCACAAATAACACATATAACAGTTCGCCCACAAATAACACATATAACAGTTCGCCCACAAATAACACATATAACAGTTCGCCCACAAATAACACATATAACAGTTCGCCCACAAATAACACATATAACAGTTCGCCCACAAATAACACATATAACAGTTCGCCCACAAATAACACATATAACAGTTCGCCCACAAATAACACATATAACAGTTCGCCCACAAATAACACATATAACAGTTCGCCCCACAAATAACATATAACAGTTCGCCCACAAATAACACATATAACAGTTCGCCCACAAATAACACATATAACAGTTCGCCCACAAATAACACGTATAACAGTTCGCCCACAAATAACACATATAACAGTTCGCCCACAAATAACACATATAACAGTTCGCCCACAAATAACACATATAACAGTTCGCCCACAAATAACACATATAACAGTTCGCCCACAAATAACATATAACAGTTCGCCCACAAATAACACATATAACAGTTCGCCCACAAATAACACATATAACAGTTCGCCCACAAATAACACGTATAACAGTTCGCCCACAAATAACACGTATAACAGTTCGCCCACAAATAACACATATAACAGTTCGCCCACAAATAACACATATAACAGTTCGCCCACAAATAACACATATAACAGTTCGCCCACAAATAACACATATAACAGTTCGCCCACAAATAACACATATAACAGTTCGCCCACAAATAACACATATAACAGTTCGCCCACAAATAACACATATAACAGTTCGCCCACAAATAACACGTATAACAGTTCGCCCACAAATAACACATATAACAGTTCGCCCACAAATAACACATATAACAGTTCGCCCACAAATAACACATATAACAGTTCGCCCACAAATAACACATATAACAGTTCGCCCACAAATAACACATATAACAGTTCGCCCACAAATAACACATATAACAGTTCGCCCACAAATAACACATATAACAGTTCGCCCACAAATAACACATATAACAGTTCGCCCACAAATAACACATATAACAGTTCGCCCACAAATAACACATATAACAGTTCGCCCACAAATAACATATAACAGTTCGCCCACAAATAACATATAACAGTTCGCCCACAAATAACATAACAGTTCGCCCACAAATAACACATATAACAGTTCGCCCACAAATAACACATATAACAGTTCGCCCACAAATAACATATAACAGTTCGCCCACAAATAACACATATAACAGTTCGCCCACAAATAACACATATAACAGTTCGCCCACAAATAACACATATAACAGTTCGCCCACAAATAACATATAACAGTTCGCCCACAAATAACACATATAACAGTTCGCCCACAAATAACATATAACAGTTCGCCCACAAATAACACATATAACAGTTCGCCCACAAATAACATATAACAGTTCGCCCACAAATAACATATAACAGTTCGCCCACAAATAACATATAACAGTTCGCCCACAAATAACACATATAACAGTTCGCCCACAAATAACACATATAACAGTTCGCCCACAAATAACACATATAACAGTTCGCCCACAAATAACATATAACAGTTCGCCCACAAATAACACATATAACAGTTCGCCCACAAATAACACATATAACAGTTCGCCCACAGGCAGCAAGCCCACAAGCATTCAGAAGCACCAATCTCTCATCAGCACCAGAAATCAATGGCTTCACCTCAGATGTTATACTTCTTTTTGCTTTCCTTTTACAAATACTAAATACCTACTGTATAGCACCTATACGTGAATAGTTAAAACAAATGCCTTCATAACCAGTTTAGCAATTATGGAAAGAGACGTGAGTATTTTTGCACGGCACAGTCAATTAACAAAAACAGAAATTAGTGTCCATTGTGATCCATTAAACCGAGTATGGGTGTCAGACAAATGTGACACATAGAATGATTACCTCCCGTTACTGTTAAGAGTAATGATCGTATTTATGTTCTCATTTATGTATATATATTTAATATAGTTCTAGTTTCCTCCCTAGACCTCCATCAAGCTTTAGAAAAACACCCCCTAGACCCCCTGTCAAGATAAATTTGTTCATTTTTCGACCAAAGGCCGGTTTCTTTTAAAATTACAGGCTCGCTATCGCTCGCCAGGAAAAAAATCGACACCTAAATAGCACGAAAACTCTTAATGTTGACAAAGAAATGGGTCGAAACGTCTAATGGAACGAACATCTAAAAATTTCAACCCTAATGTGGCTAAACATGATGGAGAAGGGAGCCCAGAAAAAGCGACTAGCTCCCCTTATAAAACAGCAATTAGTGTCTATGTTGAGCCATTAAACCGAGTATGGGTGTCGGCCAAATGTGACACATAGCATGATTACCCTCCCATTACTGTGTGGCATGTTGTTAACGGGGGAGTTAGTTGCTTTTTCTGGACCCCCTTCTACTTCTTGTTCATCCCCATTAGTTTTGAAATTTTAATACGTTCGTCCTATTAGTTTGTCGACTTTAAGAACTTTCGCCCCATTTCTGACAATTTTAAGACATTTCGTGCCATTTAGGTGTCGATTTTTTAGAGAGAGGCAGACCGAGAGTGAGGTGTAAGGATGGAATTGAAAGGTATACGAGAAAAAGGGGTGGAGGGGTATCAGCTGACAAGGGACAGAGGAGCATGGGGAGCGATTCACTCGTGGCCACCCCTGGCAATAGATAGATAGAATATAATATATTAGAAGAGGATGCGACCAAGTTATATTGAATAGGATAAAATATATAAGGAAAACGTGGCGGCTACTTTATCTTATTAACCCGCTTCACTTAATACATTTTCTAATCCAGTAAACCACATTCTCTTGAAGGATCTGGAATTGGAGGCCTTCTTGTTTTACTTCCTCCGGGCCTAAAGAATTGGAGGCCTTATATTTTGGACTCTTCGATATATATATATATATATATATATATATATATATATATATATACACACACACACACACACACAAGCTTTTAAACAATCCTGTAAAAGGTATATACATCCTCTCGTCTCTCTCGTACTCCCAGCTCACCTAATCCACTTTCACTGCCACTCCGCTGCTGAAACTCACACTCTGCTTGCTGTATATTTGTTTTAACCCCTTCTGTACCGGGAACGTCCTTTTCCTTTTATTCTAGCTATATTTAAAGGATTGTGTGCATCTTAAGAAGAATTTGTGGTAGTACAAAGGGTTATGTGAGATAGTTCGAAGCCTGTTAATTGCTGGAGGCCCTTTTGAAATGGAATACAATCTTCTAATAATAGCCAGAATAATGTTAAAAAGGACTGCACCGGAACTGGAAGGATTAAAACCACAATTTTGCTTTGTTAATGTCTGTCAGATGTTGAATAAGGCGGGTAAGTGTAGGAACATGTTTGAATATCTTACTCGAAATGAAGAAATCGTGCTTAGATATTATTATAATGTAAAACTTGCAAAATACACAAACCAAAACAGGGACAACGCAATTTATAGACAATAGAACTGATCAAAATCACTATGTGGATTAAAATAACGCTTCAGCAAAATATTGTTTTTAAATTAAATAACTCAACACCACCACACACTGTATATACCAATTATTGATTAAAATATACTTTGTGCCGAGACGTCACTTATTTGGCCGAGTGTACATTGATGACCTATCCCCGTGACATATCAACTTAACAGAATAAGATTATTTTATCCCGATAGAGATAATTCAGCCCCACACTCTGTGGTATCTCTCTGGTGACTGATGTGGAGATATACACGCTTGTTTTCCCTTTGCCCTCTCTTTCCATATATAGCCATTTATTTTAAGGGGAGGTTGTTGTTGTTGATGTTGTTGTTCCCCAGGCTGTCTGACCGAACATCCCCAAGGTCTTGAGCAAGGCTAAGGCAATAACCGAGCACCCCTACAGAACCCTCCCTGATTTATCACTAAAAATGCCCAGGTGACCGAAGCCGCTCCCTGGCGAGGAGCTGAGGAGTGTGCGGAAATGCCCGGGACACCAAAGCCCCACCCAAGGCCCTGTGCCCCTCAACAATTATGAAGGGAAAGTTGAGGGGCAAAGGAAAAAATTTGATGCTTTGGCCCCCAGTCTGCCAACCTCTAGTTTGGCAGTAGGGAGGTTAATCCACAGAAAACACGGAAGAGACGCAGTCACTTGAGATCTAGAAAATATATAAGTAAAAGGAACAGTCTGAGTAAGCTATGGGTATGGCAGAGATCGCTCAACTCTCACTCTGATAGACCAGCCCATCACCACATGACTAGAACCCAATCCTCTCAGCATCAGCTAGGGAAGGCCCTAGAAAGCCGCGGGGGTATAGCTCCCATAAGGGTAGGTAGTTGTTTTTTGTGGTCCCCCTTCTTCCTCATGCTTAGGTGAGAGAGGTGGTGGAGGGAGGGGGAGAAGGGAGAGGTGAGGGAGGGAGGGGGAGAGAGGTGGGGTAGGGAGGGTGAATGAGAAGGGGGAAGTGGGGGAGGTGAGGAGGTTGGGGAGGGAGGCAGAGCGGACATCGTTTGTTTTGATGAAGTCAAGGCAGAAGTTCCCAGGAGGCTTGGTGTCCCGCCATATCCGTGACCTACGAAATTCATGACCTACAAAATTCATGACTTGCGAAATTCATGACTTACGAAATTCATGTATATACTGAGGCACATACCCTTTTAGCTGGTGGTGGCCGACTCGAGACAGAGCCCGAACAGAAACAACATTTAAAGTTCCAATACTTAGGGACCGGGACCATTTTTGCATTCCCTCACCCCTTGCTCTGTCTCGTCTAGTAGTGAAGTCTACAAGGGGAGGAGGATTCCCAGCCACCCGCCCCCGAAGTACGAAAAGTAGTACAGGAAAAGAGACAGACAGAAACGGCTAAGGTTGGGTAGAGGATGCCAAACCTCACTCTGGATAGGACCAGCCCTCACCATAGGCTGAGACATAGAAAACAAATCATACATGTAGATAAATTTAGTGCCACACAGCTAAAATTAAGTATCACGAAACTTGTATAAGAACACGTTTGGTTGAAATATGGTTAAAGGGAGGTTTTTAGTTTGTTCCCTAGGCCTCCATCAAGCTTAAAATTACACCCCCTAGACACCCTTTCAAGATAAATTTGTACATTTTTCGGTAGAAAAATTTCCCGGCCTAAGGCCGGTTCTTTTTAAACTACATGCTCGCTATCGCTCGCCACCTAAATGGCACGAAAAATCTTAAAATTGACAAATGGGGCGAAAGTCCTTCAAATTGCCAAACTAATTGGGCGAACGTCTTAAAATCTCAAAAACAATGGGGCTAAACATGGGGGAGAATGGGGTCCAGAAAAAAATCCTCCAAGTGGAAATCTCCCCTTAACCCTTACACCTCCATTACGTAATTGTCATCAAATTCTGGTTACCATTAGATGATTTTCTTTAGTTTATAATCTACCTCTCCGACTCAAATGAGTAACGACGATCTCGGTGAAACCCTCTTAGTAACATAGGTCCTTCTTAAGGTGCACAAAATCGTCTAATTTTAGCCGGACCCATGGATAAAAAGACGTCATGGTGCTGAAGGGGTTAATAAGAATGATATCAGTAATAATAAGATAGTTACGGGCAGACCAAAATGTTTACATAATGCCTGGGAATTTAGGATCAAAGCAGGGGGTGGGGGGGGGGGGGGGTATTTGATAGAGGACATTAATTATACAAAGTGGTCCTAGGGAGGTTGAACGAGGGGCGCATTTACAACCTATTGATTACGGGGCCGATTATAAAGTTAAGGGGGTGACGTACAATGTTCTCTCTCTGGGTTGTATCCATGCGGCCCCGTTCAGCCCACTGTTTTAAGAATTATCCCCATCCAGGTGTCGATATATACCTGGCGAGCGATAGCGAGCCTTCATATTTTGGATAATGAGTTAAGCCGGTATCGCACGAGAGCTTTTATAGTCAACATTCGATGATCAACATTTTTCTGGCAACATTTTTGGAATATTTTGCACTGGTACCGGAAACTAGATTGAAGATAGATGAACTTAGGTAGCAGAACAATTTTATATTTTTACCTCATAAGCTGCCAGACCAGTGTTGAGGATAAATGTTGAGTGAAAAAGCGCTCGTGTGATACCGGTTTTAGACAGCTGGCTAAATATGTACATTGTGTGTCTGCGTGTGTGTGTGTGTGTGTGTAATGAGTGTGTTTGTGTATGTACAGTATATGTACTGTATATATGTGTGTATATATATAATTATATATTTATAATTATATATATATATATAGTGAGTAATACATCAGTGAGTGATCTGGGACACCGCAATTTCCACAACAGCAGGACAAATAGGGACAGTACTCCAAACAAGGCCATCTTTATTATACAAATAGGGACAGTACTCCAAACAAGGCCATCTTTATTATACAAATAGGGACAGTACTCCAAACAAGGCCATCTTTATTATACAAATAGGGACAGTACTCCAAACAAGGCCATCTTTATTATACAAATAGGGACAGTACTCCAAACAAGGCCATCTTTATTCTACAAATAGGGACAGTACTCCAAATAAGGCCATCTTTATTATACAAATAGGGACAGTACTCCAAACAAGGCCATCTTTATTATACAAATAGGGACGGTACTCCAAACAAGGCCATCTTTATTATACAAATAGGGACGGTACTCCAAACAAGGCCATCTTTATTATACATATAGGGACGGTACTCCAAACAAGGCCATCTTTATTATACAAATAGGGACGCTACTCCAAACAAGGCATCTTTATTATCAAATAGGGACGGTACTCCAACAAGGCCATCTTTATTATACAAATAGGGACGGTACTCCAAACAAGGCCATCTTTATTATACAAATAGGGACGGTACTCAACAAGGCCATCTTTATTATACAAATAGGGACGGTACTCCAAACAAGGCCATCTTTATTATACAAATAGGGACGGTACTCCAAACAAGGCCATCTTTATTATACAAATAGGGACAGTACTCCAAACAAGGCCATCTTTATTATACAAATAGGGACAGTACTCCAAACAAGGCCATCTTTATTATACAAATAGGGACAGTACTCCAAACAAGGCCATTTTTATTATACAAATAGGGACGGTACTCCAAACAAGGCCATCTTTATTATACAAATAGGGACAGTACTCCAAACAAGGCCATCTTTATCATACAAATAGGGACAGTACTCCAAACAAGGCCATCTTTATTATACAAATTTTCGGGAAAAGCTTCAGAACTGGTAATTTTGGGGGCAAAATGACTTTCTCGGCTATTAGGATTCATTGTCGAGCCGAAGACCATCCATTTTCACCAAAAGATTTTAAATAATTGCTCGTTTCGGAAATCAATATGGTACGCTAATAGGTGAAAAGCTTCTCATAAAGAAGCACAACCCTGCACTTAACGTGTCCAACAATAATTACCATTAGTTCATAATACTTAAGTTGGGTGGAATATGCAATTTTTTTTTTTTTTTTTTCCTTTTTCGTTGTTGTTGTTGTTGCTGTTCCCCAAGCTGCTTGGCCGAACAGCCCCAAGGCCCCGAGCAAGGCCAAGGCCATAACCGAGCGCCCCCACAGAACTCCCCTGCCGACCACAATAAAGCCTGGGTGACCGAAGCCACTCCATGGCGGGGAGCTAAGGAGGATGCGGAAACGCCCGGGAAACCAAAGCCCCACCCAGGGCCCTGTGCCCCTCAGCAATTATGAAGAGAAAGTTGAGGGGCAAAGGAAAAATGTGACGCTTTGGCTTCCAATCTTGGTAGATTGGGAGATCAATCCACGGAAGAGACGCCGTCACTTGAGATCTAGACAATATATAAGTAAAAGGAAAAGTCAGAGTAAGCTATGGGTATGGCAGAGATCACTCAGTTCTCACTCTGATAGACCAGTCCATCACCATTTCCTTTTTCGTTTTCGTTCTTTGTGGTACTCTGTGTAGATATATTAGTTCAATGTTGGTGTTTGTTAGTTGCTCTGATATCTCCGAGCGGCTCGCTTGGTGTAGTGACTAGCGTCTCGGACTTCCACCCTGAAGGCCCGGGATCGCACCCACGCTCGGCGCGTTAAAGATTTTTCACAAGCACTGAGTCGTTACCATCCCTCATGAGCAAGGGGATGGGATAGTAGTACAGGACCCCAATGGAAATACGCCTAAGCGACATTATTGGGCTATCCTTAGCTGGCTTAGCATGCGCTAGCTTTAAGAACCATTATAATAATTATTATTAAGGACGGTCCAGTGAAGAGGGTATGTTTTTTATGTGTTTGTACATTTCTAGGTTCAATTTTAGTTATATTTTAGGTTTCATGTTTGTTACTTTAGGTGTCACTATTGATTTTCTGTTAACTTTTCAAAAATAACAGTTCAATATTTGTCAGATAAATTCAAATTCAGTGTGTAAACGTCTGTATGTTTGCCTGTACTCTTTATTAGGCGTATTCTTTGAGATAGTTCTTTCTTGATGAATTCTTCTACTATTTCTTATGTCAAACGATTATTTTAGACGTTAGATATTTTCAAGTATTTGTTTTACGTACCGGTACCGGTTCTGCTTAATTTTTATCAAGCGAGTTATTTTAAACATTTTCTAACTTCATTGTTGAAAGATCCATGTGTTTATGTTTTTCTTATAGTTGTCTGCCCTGTTTTTAGGATCACGGGGTATACCTGTAGATGGCTGCTTGTTGATAGCCCAAAATTTGTATAATAAAGATGGCCTTGTTTGGAGTACCGTCCCTATTTTTCCTACTGTTGTGTATATATATATACCGGTATATATATATATATATATATATATATATATATATATATATATTATATGTGTGTGTGTGCGCGTGTGTGTATGTATGTATGAATGTATGTATATAATGAGCGTGTGTGTATATGAGTGAGTATGTATGCATGTATGTATGTATATATGCATGTATGTATGTATGAATGCATGTGTGTGCAAGCAAAGGATAATTAGCCTAATAGCAGTAATACCAGAGAAAAATCCTGCCCCTTGCCAGATTACCTCAGGGAAAAAGATCAAAGGATATTATGAAAGAAAGGCTAAAAGACAGAGAGAGAGAGAGAGAGAGAGAGAGAGTACAAAGGAGTACAAAGGAAATCAAGGAACAATAGGTCTAGTGACCCTTCTAGGTTGCTTGTCCTCCAAAACACTGAGGATCAAGTGTCCAAACAGTGGTTTAGAGTGGGTAAGGGAACATTGGAAATAGATCTGCTGCCCTGGAACTAATGTCCGTGGGAGGCCCACGTGGGAGGCCCACGTCTCTTCAACAAACTCCCACGGCGAGTAAGAGACATGAGGGACATCTCGTTAGACAACTTCAAGAGAGCCCTAGATGTCGAACTGCAAAAAGTGCCAGACGAGCCCATCCTCGCAAGGGAGCGAGCTGTCGCTTCAAACAGTCTACTGCACCAGATCACCACCCATAACGAGGGGCGTCGCACTCCTTGGTGCCGCTTGAAGAGCGGCGAACACATCAAAAGGTATCAAAAGGTAAGGTAAGGATTAGGAAGTTAGTAGGGGACGGATGGGTTAGTAACTGAGGGGGGAATAAAATAAAGTTATTCATTTACAAATGCAGTCAGTCGCGGGTTTGATGCAAGATATTTGTCTAGGCGAAGTTTAAAAGAATCAACGGTGCTGCAGTCAATAACGTCTCAGGGAAGCCCATTCCACAAGTTGACAACTCGATTGAAGAAGAAATTCTTAGATTTGTGGGAGTTAAAAGATTTACCAATAATTTTGCAACCGTTTCCCCTCGTGTAATTAGATTGGTCGATAGTGAAGTACTTACTACAGTTCATATTGTCGATGCCTTTGATGATTTTGAACACTTGAATTAAGTCGCCTCTTAATCAGCGCTGGGTTAAAGGAAATAGATTTAATTCTCTAAGACGCTCATCGTATGGTTTGTTCTTTAGGCTAGGTATAATTTTGGTAACTCTACGTTGTTGAACTCATTCTATATCTTTTTGGTAATAAGGGCACCAGGATTGAACGCAGTATTCCAGAAGAGGGCGGACTACGGAATTGTAAAGGGTTAGGATAACTTCTATAGATTTATGCTCAAATGACCTGCCTATAAAGCCAATTATTTTGTTTGCCTTCTTAACCCATAACTGGCGGCACACGACTATAGTCGAGTGAAATAAATATGGCCTATGTGGCGGCACCCGGCTATTGTCGAGTGCAATTTTGAGCACGTAATGTGGTCTGAGAGAGAGCGGAGCTATTGGAGGAGCATAGGTTACCGCCTGACCGCTCGCCACGGCCGCCGTGGACCAACTGAGATTCATTGCACCCTCCCCCACCCTCTCTCACTCGCTACACACGTAATAATGTAAGAAAATTACCGTATTTTATTCGGTTGCACGATCGTTGCAAGACAACCAGTGATTGTAGAAGGATGGTTCGGGTGTCATTGGAAAGCTCAATTTACGCCCTTTCAGGGATACATACTTGTATTACGCTCTGGGTCTTGTTTATGCATGAAAAAGAGCACGGAAACGACCCCATTTATGGCCAAAACCCCCGCTGGGCGGTACATATAAATTACCGCCTAGGCCGCTCGTAGGGTGTTAACGACTTCTGAACATTGTTGACTTGGTTTTAGGTTACTCGATATTGTTACTCCCAGATCAGTTTCTCTGGCTATAGTCTTAAGCTGAGTGCCATTCATCGAATAGTTTGCTTTCTCATTTCGGTATCCATTATGTAGTACTTTACATTTATCCGCATTGAAACTCATTTGCCAAATTTGGGCCCAACTTGACAACTTATCTAGATTGTGTTGCAATCAACTTATTCTTTTGAGAATACGCTTTTGCAATTTTTGTATTGTCAGCAAATTTTGAGATTGTACAGGTGAGACCCTCATCTATGTTGTTGATGTAAATTAGAAAGATAATTGGTCCTAGTACTGATCCCTGGGGTACCCCGCTACTTACATTGGTCCATTTAGATGCCTTACCATTTATGACTACTCTTTGCTCTCTGTCGCGGAGCCAATTCTCTATCCATTTCAACACACCATCTTGTATTCCATGCGCTTTTAGTTTTAGCAGTAAACGTTTGTGAGGAACTTTATCAAAGGCCTTTTGAAAATCAAGGTATATAATATTTACAGCTTTACTCTCATCGTAGTGGTTGAGGATATCGTGGAAGAAATCTAAGAGGTTTGGTAAGCAGGAACGTTTGTTACGAAAGCCGTGTTGAGTATTTTTAAGAATTTTATTTTCCTCCAAGTGATTTAGGAGTCTGTCTCTTATGAGCATTTCTATTAATTTACATAAAACTGCGGTTAAGCTAATTGGACGATAGTTACTGGGTAGGGATTTGCTGCCTTTTTAAAAAATCGGTGTTACGTTAGCTAGCTTCCACTGATCAGGCATAGTTCCAGACTGCAAGGATTTATTGAATAGCAATGTCAGTGGTTTGGAGAGCTCATCCTCAGCTTCCTTTAGTACTCTAGGTGAGATTGTATCAGGTCCAGGCATTTTATTTACCTTGAGTTTATCTAAACATTTCAATACTTCTCTCTCTGTAAAGGTGATATTGCTTAGAACATCAGAATTATCTATCTGAATCGGCGATGCTGTAGGGATATCAATGAGGTCTTCTGTTGTAAAAACTGATGCAAAGAAGGTATTGAGGGCATTACTCATTTGGACTTCGTCTTTGGTATATTCTCCATTTTCATCGACTAACGTCCAACAGTTGAAGTAACTACTTTTTTCTTTCTGATATAACTATAGAATTATTTTGGGTTTGTTTTACTTTGATTTGCAACATGTAGTTCCAGGGTCTTTTTACCTTGCTTAATTAACTTTCTGGCTTTACGCCTTAGTTCTACAAATTTAGCCCGTTCTTCGTCATTTTGTGAGGATTTTAATCTATCATTAGCAAACTTTTTAGCAAGCAGACAGTTTGAAATATCTTTATTTCACCATCCCACCATTTGGGCTTATCATTATGGCCTGTAGGCCGTATTTTCAATGGTATGCAGTCTTGCACTGCTTTCAGGTAAGTGTTTGCTAATGATTCCCAAGGTGTATTTATGTTGTTATTGTTAATTAAAAAGCTCCAGTCAGTATCTTTAAACATTGCTCTAAGTTTACAAAAGTTTGCTTGCTTGAGGTTAGGGACTTTCTCGATGCCACTATTTGGTTCGTTACTAGTAAACTTTAAAATGAAAGTTATCGTACGATGGTCGCTGTTACTGAATTCATCACCGACATTCAAATTCTCTATCAATTCTTCTTTTATTGAAAGTACAAGGTCAAGGACATTATTTCCACGGGTTGGAGATCTAAAAAATTGATATAGCGAACTCTCTTGCAAGTTTGCATACAGCTAGGTCTTGTCCAGAGTGTGAAGTAATACTATCTCCCCACTTAGTCACAGGTAAATTGAAGTCGCCAAAAATTACGGTATCTTGCGAGTTACTTAAGTCTGCAATTTGCTCATAAATTTCTCGGTCAGTTTGCACTGATTGAGCTGGAGGTCTGTATATTAGTGCAAGTATTATTTTTGTCCTTTATTATTCTTTATTAGCACTAAGGATGTGTCGACGTTCACATTTTGATGTTTTGACAAGAGGGTCGGGTTAAGACTTTCTTTGATAAAAAATAAAACTCCACCTCCATTTCTATTAATTCAGCTTTTCTCAAACATTACATAACCAGGAAGTGAATACTCTGCTAAAAAGTCTCTGTCTTCTGTATTGTGCCAAGATTCTGTTAAGCCAATAACATCGTAATTTTCTGTAAACACTAGTTCCTCTAAATCTGAAAATTTATTGGTATGCTACAAGCGTTTGCATAGAAAACATTTAAAGTTTTGGATTTGGAATTCACGGAACGCTCTTTATTCAAATTATTGGTTCTGCTCGGATCTACATTTATGTACCTGTCTGTCCTCAGTCCTCGATCCTCATCCCTGGTTGTCCTCGGTCCTCGGTGTCCTCGATCATTGTCCCTAGTGGTCCTCGGACCTCGCTGTCCTGGATCATTGTCTCTGGTGGTCCTCCGTTCTCGCTGTCCTCGATCATCGTCCCTGGTAGAGAGAGAGAGAAACAAATAAAACTGTGAGAATTGAAGAAAATGAGGAACAGGGGAAACTAAAGTATACTTAGTTTATTCTGGTTATCATTAGACGATTTTATGCAGCTTTGGAAGGATCTGTGGGAATTATAAGAGTATAGACTGTCTCAAGATGGGATGGATGTGAAGGGAATCTGCTGAGTGTGGGCCAATCGGCGCTCTGCAGACCGCCGTTTTCTTATGTTGACCTCTGACCGTATTGGTAAGGTCGGTCCTCGTGGTGTTAGTGAGTTGGGCTTATAATATAGGCCTTATAATTAGGCTTGAGTATGAGAGGGATCTGCCTTGAGTGGGCCAATCGGCTTTCTGCAGACTCCCAATTTCTTATGTTCTTATGTTCAATTTACCCTCCGATTTCATTATACCCTTCCTAATCTGAATAAAATCGTCTACTAATAACCAGAAAACAAAATAAACGCGTAATGGATCTTGAAAGGATTGATGTTCTTCTCTTATAAATAATGAGGAAGCTAAGTATATGTAATAGTACACCAAGCTATTGTGTTTAGTATGTGTCCAGCTTTGCTTAGGAGTATTTCTTCTTGTATAACAAAATTAGTATGTACAGTCGAGCTAATAAGTGATGTCTCACCACGAAGTATATTTTGATCAATAATTGGTATCAGCAATATATAAAGGAGAAGCGTGCCTCCCCAAGGTACGTGATGCACCTATTTTCCGGGTGGATGGGACTCGTTAGCCCTGGTCGGCAACCCATCTAGGGGAGATAACCTTATATAAATCCGGGTGGATGGGACTCGTCAGCCTTGGTCGGCAACCTGTCTAGGGGAGTAAACCTTATACAAATCAGTACTGCTATCTTAGGGTGAAGCAGGTTAGTGGATGGATTAGCCGCACACCACAGTAGAAAAATAGTGCTAAAAAATACATAAAAGGCCTCAGAGTCAGACGGACCCTAAATTGAGTGGTCAATCGTGTAAGTCCTTCAGTGAACTGGCATGGGTTGTCCCTCTTACAGGGGATAGGTTTGCTTGGGGGCATTTTGTGTATGGCCACACCCAATTAGGGGAGTAAGGCGTCTGGCAATAGATAGATAGATAGAGAATATAATTATAAAACTCGATGTATTCGTTTCGAGTGAGATATACAAGCATGCTCCTACACCTACCCACCCTATTCAACATCTGATATACATTAATACAGCACATAGCGAGCCAAACGTAATGACCACTGAGACATGACTTATTAGCGCGACTGTACCAATCTAACTCGAAGGGGGATCTTGGGGACTATTTGTTAACTTTAATGGAAGCCTGAGGAGAAAACTAAAACATTATAAACAAATTAATGTGTATAGTTTCTCTTGGTCTTCACCTGGGCGACCTATAAAAAAAAAAAAAATCCATTTGCTGGTGCCGTCTGGATCTTGGTAGTACTACATTACCACTTCCCTAACGTAAAATACAGATGGGCCAGGGAAATTTGTAACACTGCTGCCAACCACCCTTTACACTTGTTTAACGTCCCCCCCCCCACCCCCCACCTAACCACCAATGTCGCCATCATAAACCCGCCCACTCATTTGAACATGCAAGGTCTCTGATACCCCCTCCACCTGTCTTCGTTATAGTATTGTACACACACACACACACACACACACACACACACGGTCGGGGGTTCAATCCCCGGCCGGGCGGAGACAAATTGGGCTTGTCTCCTTTCATGTGTTAGCCTCAGTTCACCTAGCTGTAAATAGGTACCTGGAATAAGTGGACGACGTTGTGACGTCCCATCTGGGGTTGGCAAAAATGGTACAAGGCGAGATGGGTATCATATGGTTCACCTAAGCTGATGGCTACCTAAGCCTTCGGGCGAGACGGTACCGTCTATAGTGAGAATGGTACCATACAGATCCACCCTAAGCCTTCGTTTCCGATGTCGCCAATTGGCTAAAATACAGACTACACACACATCCACAGCCATTCCAACAGTACATAAAACATTTAACATGCATTTCACACAATACATTCCCAGTTAAGGAGGCGCGATAATAATGAGCTTAGCTCGCATTGCGTGGATTCCCCTTGACGAACAAGTAACTGAGTAACACACACTCTCGAATGGAACTAATAATTGATAGTGTGTGAATGAAGTATGTATTGGACTAACATAGGCTATACTGACAAGAAATATATCATGTCAAATAAACAAATATTTTGTTTATACAGTGCCCATATGCAAGCATATTAGACTCATAAAACATGCAATTCAAAGTCTGATTATTCATACTAATATATATATATAATTATATGCTATAACTAAAGAGCTCATAGAGTGCATACCTCTGCCTACGTTGATCAAAACTCTAAGGAAGCAAATCGTCCTTGGTGCATATCCTATCTGTCCACCAAATTTTGTGAAGATCGGTTCATAACTTTACGAGATAGCCTACCTGACGATGGTGTGCGCTCTACCGATCGGCTCCATAACTTAATCACTTCTTCCCAGGTGAGTACCCACCAAATTTCAGGAAGATAGGTTCATAGGTTTTTGAGATATCTTGTACACAATTACACAGACAGATACACCGACAGAGGTGAAAACATAACATCTCCTCGCTTTCGCAGGCGGAGGTAAATAACCTGCCTATAATGGTCAGTGGGGGTGACGCTCGGATTAAACCCACTCAATATTATATTTTATAGACTATATATCTCATTGGTTATAAATACACTTGCCTCAGTGAAGAATGTCCATATTAATGGGAGAGCTGTCTGTAACGAGTGCCACCACCCCTTTGATTTAATTATATATACAATGTATATACCGGTATGTTATAAATACCATGGTCACAGGTAGGAATGCACAAATAAAATTAGATATTACTTTATTTAAAAATAAATTATTATTTTTATGCAGAGTATTTATTTGTTATAAATACATTTGGTCATCGGCAGGCATATTAAATTAAGCCATGTTATAATGTTACATGTAATTATAATGTTACATGTAAAATGTACGCTAAACACAAAGATTATAATGATTGGTTTTCGTTGTCACTTTCATTAGACTCCTCACTACTGGTGTCTGACTGTGAAATTGTAATGGTAAAGGATTCAAACAAGTGTTCAAAGGCTGTGTCTTTATCTTTGTAATCTCCTTCAATCTGTCGCGTGTGTTCAGTGCATTTTCGCCAATAATCCGGGGTTACGTCATCAATAGCCTGTCGTGTAAGCTGCTCCACCTTCTTGAGATATTGCTTATCATTGGAATTGTGTTTCTTCACATCTTGCTTGACTTTGGCCCAAACAAGCTCAATCGGGTTAAGCTGACAATAATAGGGTGGCAGTCTAACCACTGTATGTCCGGCTGCTTCTGCAAGTTCGTCAATCTCGTAGGACACAATACGTTTCCGGTGTTGTTTAACCAATTGTAAGAGTTCCATTCGGATGTGAGAGGGTGCATGGGGGATGGAGTTCTCTGTCAACCACTTCACTATGACTGCTTTCCTGGAGCTGCTAGTTGGGGCCTTGTTCAGCTGCACGTTGTGGTAAGGGGCATTGTCCATAACAATCAACGAGTTTGCAGGGATGTTTGGTAAGAGTTTCTCTGTGAACCATTTCTTGAAAGGTGTGTTGGTTCATTGAATTATGGTAGTCCCCTTTGTTACCAAACTTGGATTGGAACATAAGCAGAGCACCTGGGATAAAACCTTCAGATCCGCCAGCATGAATGATGATGAACCGTGCACCTTTACCTATTTTTGTTTTAGGCCCAATGGTTCCTTCTGTGTTGGTCCAACACTCGCCAACGCAGGTGTTTTGGTTGACCCATGTTTCATCAATATATACTTCGGGCCTTGGGTTAACGCTATGCCGGTTCTCATTTATTTCTCTGAGATATTTATTCCGTGCCGCTATAATGTCAGTTCTCTCCATCAGAAGGGCTCTGCTGCTACAATGTTTCTTGTACCGAAACCCCATCTCCCTCAATATTTTCCATAGACTGTCTCTTTTTCCTGTAAATGCAATTGGTGGCTTAATTACCTTTTCTAGAAGCAAATCAAGTGTTGGTATTTCTCTCCTTTCATAGAACGCCAAAACTTCTCTCCGTATTGCTTCCTTGTCAAAATCGTCCACATTTCCTGTAACAGGGGAAACTCTCTTTTTCCTAACTGGTGACTTTATAACCCCATCATCAGTCTTGGAAGCTTCATATCTGATTTTTACTACGAGTGACAGGGACACTTTCGTTGCCTCGCAGGTTTTCTCCATGATCTCTTTTACTGGTCTATTCTTTCCTTGTTCTTCAAAGTACTTGAACACATTCAGTACAATATTTCGACTTTGGCTATCAAGTCGTGGGGCATTAGCGGGTCTGCTTGCACCAGCTGGAGGAAATTGCGGAAGAGACAGCGCCATCCTGCCTCTATGTATGGGAGAGTGAGAGTGATGACTTTCATGCAAATTTGTCCGTTCTCCGCCCTTCCAGCCCCCCCCCCCCCCCCCCCCCCCTCCTCTCCAATCTCCCTGTACCGTATTCTCTAAACAGGTGTGACGACACAGGATATATTTATATATATATAGCAGGATATATTTAAAGGAATAACTATTATGTCTTCAGAAACTTTGAATGAATATCATTACTTTCTATATAATAATATTTTGTAGCAATATTACAAGGACACACATCCTTGTAAAGGAGAGACAGGAAGAAGAGAGAGAGGAAGGGGGGGGGGGGGTAAACTAGGGGGATATTGGAGAGACGTAGCCTGCATTCGCGCATACAAATATAATGCGTGAAAGTTACTATAATTGCATAGCAATATAGTTTATATGGAATGAGCAATCAATGATTGATGGACAGTAGGTAGATGGCATTACACTGCTGGTTAAAGGTACTATACGTACTGTACAATATAAGAATGGGAGGGAGGAACAGGTTTTTACAGGTGGGCGTGGCTATAGCGGAGGTAATGGAGAAAACAATTGGAGTGGAGAATTATCGGGAGGGTGCAGCAGCACTGCCAACTCTGGCTACTGCTGGTCTAAGGTCCCTAGACAACTCTATGTTGGGGAAGAAATGCTAACATGTACTACCAAGATCCAGACGGCTCCAGCAAATGGATTTTTTTTTTTTTTAGATGTGTGTGATTTTGTGTATTATTGTGTTGCTT
The DNA here is from genome assembly GCA_032716605.1 of Paralithodes platypus. Classification (NCBI taxonomy): domain Eukaryota; kingdom Metazoa; phylum Arthropoda; class Malacostraca; order Decapoda; family Lithodidae; genus Paralithodes; species Paralithodes platypus. The sequence goes on from CM064496.1 coordinate 4,572,722, forward strand.
CTGCTCGAGTACACGATCAAGATTAATATCCATTTTCGAATTCTGGATATCAATTCAATCATGTGCTTAGACCCAACTACATTATGGAAAGTGTTATGTTGTAGTGAGAAGGATATAAATAACAGATAAGTGTTGGTAAAACCCATTTATTGTTGGTGACTGTACTGTATAGGTGGTGTGAGTCAAGGAGTGATCTGTGGTGGTTCAGCTGTTAACGTTCAGTGTTGAGTCAGCAACAATCATTGTTTGTAGTGTCTCACCCATAATAATGATGTGTTACCTCTCTCTCTCTCTCTCTCTCTCTCTCTCTCTCTCTCTCTCTCTCTCTCTCTCTCTCTCTCTCTCTCTCTCTCTCTCTTTCTTCTGTGTGTGGTGTGAGTGAAGGCGGTGATCTGTGGTGGTTCATCTGTTAACGTTCAGTGTTGAGTCAGCAACAACCAATGTTTGTAGTGTGTCTCAGCCATAATAGTGATGAGTTACCTCTCTCTCTCTCTCTCTCTCTCTCTCTCTCTCTCTCTCTCTCTCTCTCTCTCTCTCTCTCTCCTGTGTGTGGTGTGAGTGAAGGCGGTGATCTGTGGTGGTTCAACTGTTAACGTTTCGTGTTGAGTCAACAAAAACCAATGTTTGTAGTGTGTCTCAGCCATAATAATGGTGTGTTTACACCTCTCTCTCTCTCTCTCTCTCTTTCTCTTTCTCTATCTCTCTCTCTCTCTCTCTCTCTCTCTATCTCTCTCTCTCTCTCTCTCTCTCTCTCTCTCTCTCATACCTCTACATCTAGCAGGAAAATAGATAAATTGACAACATCAGCTGTTGACGTTCAATGTTGAGTCAGCACCCCACGCAAAGGACGGGAGTGAGGGCGGAGGTCGTTAAGGGGGTAGGTCTTATTTATTTGTTATATATATATATATATTATATATGTATATATATATATATATATATATATATATATATATATATATATATATTTGATATAGGGGTTGGCTCGTAGGAAACCGAAGCTTGCAGAGGAATAGAATAACGAGACTCCAAGTAAACAGCAACATATTTATACAATTGGCAAAACGTTTCGGCATTCACATATGTGAATATGTTGCTGTTGACTTGGGGTCTAGTTATTCTATTTCTCTCTCTCTCTCTCTCTCTCTCTCTCTCTCTATATATATATATATATATATATATATATATATACTGTATACAGTATAATAGTCTGTATACAGTATATATAGTTTCCTCCCTAGGCTTCCTTCAATCTTAAAAATAACAAAATGAATCCCCTTCGAGATTAATTTGTACATGTTTTGGTAAAAAAAAATATACGGGTCGAAAGCCAGTGCCTTCAAAATTCCAGGCTCGCTATCGCTTGCCAGGAAAATAAATTACAGCTTATTATTGACGACGAAATGGGGTGAAAGGTCTTAGATCGCCAAACTAAAGGGCCGAACGTCTTAAAATCTAAAAACTAAAGGGGCTATACATGAGGGAGAAGGGGGACAAGAAAAAAACCCGTCTCCCCTTAAGCAAGTCACATAAGGTGTTTTTGTCTCCGTCCCTGGAAGTAGGAGATTATTGGAGGCTCGGCGTATTTACTAGCTCATTTATCTATCTTTTTAACAAATGTTTAGTTTCCTCCCTAGACCTCCATCAAGCTTATAAAAGCACCCCAACAACCTCCTTCAAGGTAAATTTGTATATTTTTCTATAGAAAAATTTCCCGGCCGAAAATCGGTTTCTCTTAAATTACAGACTTGCTATAGCTCGCCAGGAAAAATCGACACCTAAATACCACGAACAGTATTTATGTTGACAGAGAAAAGGGGCGAAAGGTCATACAATCGCCAAACTAAGGGGGAGGTGTGGTGGAGTGGTCTTGCCACTGGCCTGGTAATCCAAAGGTCCCGGGTTCAAATCCCGATGTATCAATGGGAAGATATTATTGGGATGGATTTTGTGCTGTACCTAGTATCAGTGCATTACCACAAAGCCCACCAAAACGTCAATAAAATACCCTCATTGTTCCCTGATTAAATAGCACTGTATGAATATTCCCATATTCAAAATATGCTATAGGGGTGCAATGCCTGGTGAGTTATCTGCTCAACAGGTGGCGTTGTGTGTGTGTGTACGTGTGAGAGTCCGAGTGTAGGGGGTGAGACAGTGAAGCACGGGAACGAGGTGGCTTCAGAGATGGGTTCGTTTCGGGCCATGAGTGAGCACCGTGCCTCATGTGAAGGCAAGATGGCAGGTGCTCGTTGTACTCTACGTGCTTCACATGTCTCACTCCCTAGACTGGAACAAGACCTCACGGGCTTCACTGTTCATTGTAAAGCGGTGAATGTTATGGCTCTCAGCCTATGCCCGAGAGGAAGTAAGTTGAAAAAAAAAAAAAAAAAAAAGCATGAAGGAAAAGGGTGTCGAGAAAACCGCCCTCTCCCCTTAATGGTGGGTGGGATACCTCTGGCCTTTTGTTTTTGTTGTTGCTGGGTCTGGATTAGGGAGCAAAGATGTCTCGGAGAGGGATAGAGAGAAATAGGCTGTTAACCCCTTCAGCATGATGACGTAATGTTCATGATATTCTGGTTACCGTTAGACGACTTTCTTTAGTTTATAGTTTACTTATATGACTCAAATGGATACATACGATCTCAAAAGACCTTCTTAGTGACATAGGTCCTTCTTAAACTGCATAATATCTTCTAACTTTAGCCAGAATATAAGTTAAGAAGACATCATCGTGTTGAAGGGGTTAAGGGTGATAGGCGGTGGGCCCGATATGGTCTGTGAGAGCCGAACCACAGCACCACAGGTCACCCACATAACATGTAAGGTAATGAATTGTTGAAATGAAGATGAATCTGGACCAGACTATTATCAAAGACACCAGCGTAATGTTATCCCACAGACCAATATGGATGTGGTAACAATGGTGATGTGTTCTGTGACCATACACGCTGGTAAAGGAGTAGGTCCACCATTGTTTGGTCAGTAGTGCTTGCTTGGGGTGACAGAGAAGGACTGGTGTTATCATAAGGGCTTACCCTGCCCCACTGGGCTTCATCTCTCTTGGGTTTTTTTTCCTATGCGAATGAGGGAGACAAAAGGCAGAAATGCCTGTGACGAGATTCCTTCGCCCTCCCAAGAGATTCCTCCCCCCTCCCTAGAGGTTCCTCCCCCCTACTTAAAGGTTCCTACCCCCGCCCGAGAGGTTCCTCCCTCCTCCCGAGAAGTATCCCTCCCCCCACCCCCCTGAGAGGTCCTTCCCCTCTCCCGAAAGGTCACCCTCCCTCTCCCCCTTACCGTAATGTCCCCCACTCTCCCCCATGCCCCCCCCCCACCCCCCCCCCCTGCAGGGTTCCCTGCCTCACAACTAACTTGGCCTTGGTCGAGGAACTCCAACTATTTTCATTGACGTGTTCATCCATCACGGGGAACGTCCGTGTTTGTCGAGAAGAATTGCTCCTTTCTTTATTACGTGGGAAGCTTTCTATATAGTTGGCATATAAAAAATGGACGTTCCCATGAATTACAGTAACATTTGTTCTCCAGCATTAGTTGACTGCAGCAAATACCAGATTATTAATCGTACATTGTATTTTAATACAACGGAGCTAAACTTGTTTGTAATTGATTCTAGCCGTTTAAACAAAGCCTGGGGCGGTATTTATAAAGCACTTTTAGGCTTAAAAGTAGCTTTTAAAGATGGCGGCCACTTTTAAAAGATAAAAGTTGGGTAAAAAAATCTTTAGCAGCTAAAAGTAGCTTTTAAACCCGGCGAAAACTAAAAACCCTCCTGGGGACTTTTAGCGCTTAAAAGTTACTTTTAGAGGACGATGAAGATGGTTGAATAACAAATCCGCCACCCCCTGCCAAGGAATTTTCATGTTAAAAAGACCAATTGGATTAATAGGCCTATCATACTACTCAAAGGTGATCCACTGTGTTTTCTCCAACGAATAAGCTATATTATAAAGTAACTTACCACCATATATATCAACCTACTTTAAACATTTCGATTCATACTGTATATAATTATGTCCGACTACATTTTTTGCCGCGGTCGGTCTCTCTATTTTTAGATGGGTAAATCCAAGGTTAAGAGATAAAAAAAAAAAATCTTATGTTCTTATGTTCTTAAATCTCTTAACCTTGGATAAATCCCCTCCTCCGCCCACAACCTTTATAGTTCCAGCGTCCTCGTTGACAAACGCCTATACTGTACTTGTTGGAAGAACACTAACAAATAGACCAAATTAAAGGAGTGTAGAAGGACTAACAATTATAATATTAAGCTGCATTTTGTGTCACCCCAAAGTCTGATAACCCACTCTCATTAAAGTGTGGTGGCACAAAATGACAAGGGACGATCCAGACTTTTAAATATATACATTATATGGACAACCTTTCCTGACTATTTTTAAGAATGAAAGTAAATATGCATTGCAGAATAATTATTACAAAGCAAATAAAGACAAAATAAAAGCGAAATAGCGTAATATACCAAATATCATTAGGTAGGTCAGGGACTGGAATATTCGACAACAGAACATATCGGCAATAAATTTGAATATATACAATTTAAGATGTGTTGTGACATTACATATTAGGTGAAATTATAAAACATATTTATTTGTTTAATAGTAGAACAAGAAATATTCGCATACATAGACATTTCAATAATTCTGAGGAGGAGTGACGGATTAATTACCGTGACGAAAACTGATTTTCTGAACTTGACTCTTGGTCAAGGTCACAAGGCTAGATGCCCCACCCACCCCTCGATATATCTACGTTCCTACTGGCCCTCACGCAGCCGTGGTGCTTAGCGCGGTCGAACCTATATTTCACAAATGTTATGATATTTTTATATATGCGTGTACTGTTACTTAGTAATATTGTATTGTGTAACCTAATCAACCCGAATGATATACATTTAAGTAAGAATACACCGAAATATAATCGTGATTAGGCTCGAATGGAGTGGCACCGCGGCTGCGGCCAATGTTTATAAACAACATGCTTTAGGTCTACATATCAAGATCAATAATTAATGATCCATCATTTCGATATTATTTTGATCTAGTTGAATTTGTAAAAAATTGTGATGACTATTCCTATAATATAATCGCTTACTTTGAGGTATTATATATAATAACTCCGGTAGGTTATCGGCCTTCTATAGGATTATGACGCTTCTTTTGGAGATTCTGAGGATATAGCTAGGTACATTTATAATTATCACATCCAAATCAATTATTTGTATATGGATATATACACAAAGTCTTAAAACTGTTATCAAGTTCCGAAAGTCTGAATCGGGTTGAGTTTAGACCCTGTGGAGGAGCAGGGTTGAGTTGGCTTGATATTGGACACCCTTTTATGGCATTTGGGTGTGAAATACGCCACCATTTCCAGTCTATCGGAGATAATGATGGTAAAGGAAAATGCGGTAATAGATTGTTGTTGTTGTTGTTGTTGTTGGCGCACTCTCCCATCCAGGAGTTCGTTCTATGAACGATGGCTGTTTCCTTATTGTTATTTGTATTTGTTAAACATTTTCATATTACTTATATATTTCTTTTCTCAAATTAACGATAGTCTCCCTCCCTTTTAGAACTGTTCTTATAATCTCTGCTACCCTTTTTAAGTCATTTTGTTCAAATATTTCCCTCAAGTTGTCCCTACCTCTCAGATCTTTGTATAGGTTTTCGTATGATTCACAGTTGAACAGGTGCATATGATTTTCATTTTAATTTTGACAAATATCGCACAATAGGTTAGGTTCATATTTGTTTTTGAAGTTTTCTTTTACTTCTATCATTCTTGTCCTTGTCATAAAAATTGTTCTGGCATTTTCAAAGCTTAAGTCCTCAATATAATTACTTGATATGTCTTGTTCAACAGCTTCTCTAGTTTTACTTTTACTTTCGATTGCCACAAGATAGGCCTATTTCATAACATCCGAGAACAATTTAAGTAGCCTATTTGCACCCTATTTTTTTCGCAAATTACTGTAAACTGGGGTGATTTCGGACTGCGGTCATAACTTCGGACTTTGGCGATAATATGTAATTAGCCATTGTCATTATACAATGGAAACGCTTTTACCATACTTTTCAAGAATACTTCGGACATCATTTAGGATAAGGATAAGGATATTATGGGGGATAATTTTAGGAGGCTTCCTGGATTACGGCGCACGGCGCATTATCACTACACATCACTTGACCTAGTTAAATCTCTACAATGTGTTTACAGTCAGGAGAAATTGTAAAAAACAAACTAGGAAAATTTCCAAAATTACCCCACTTTACGAATTATGTAAACTCGCGAATTTGGCAACTATCTCAGATGCTGCGACACCGGAGTATGCAATTGTTTTGGTAGGGTAAATAATTATATTACCCTTTCAATTTAGCAATATATAATTGATTTCACAATAACAAAATATTGCATAATTACCCTAATGTTTTATAGTAATTAGTATATGCAATTAGAAGCCTATACTTACCTATTAATAGCGGTTGTGGCAGCTTTCTTAACGCTTCCACTAAAAGCTGCTTTTAAATGTTTTATGAATAACTTTTAAGGATTTTCTTTTAGTTAAAATTACTTTTAGGGACATTTTTAAATTCTTTTATAAATACCGGCCCAGGTGGTTCAGTAAGGGAAGATTGGAATTAAGGGGGAAGGGTTTATAAATACCGGCCCAGGTGGTTCAGTAAGCGAAGATTGGAATTAAGGGGGAAGGGTTTATAAATACCGGCCCAGGTGGTTCAGTAAGCGAAGATTGGAATTAAGGGGGAAGGGTTTATAAATACCGGCCCAGGTGGTTCAGTAAGGGAAGATTGGAATTAAGGGGGAAGGGTTTATTTTGTGGTCGATTTTGTCATACATATATATTTGTTTTTCCTCCCTAGACTTCCATCAAACTTAAAAAAACATCCATTAGATTCCCCTTCGAGATTAAATTGTATAATTTAGAAAAATGTCACGGCCGAAGGCCGGTTCCTCCACAATTATCGCTCGCCAGGCAAAAAATCGACACCTATAGGGCACGAAAGGTCCTAATGTTGACAACAAAATGGGGCGACAAATCTTAAAATTGACAAACTAATGGGGCAAACGCATTAAAATCTCAAAACTAAGGGGGGAGAAAGGGTACCAGAAAAACGGCCCATCTCCCTTTAAATACAAGCGGCCTGAAATGGAGTAAGTCATAAGCGGCCGAAGATGTATCGAGTCTAACTAGGATACAACTAAGTAGGGATGGTCTCTAAGCAGTAGCCTCCATCTATACAGACCATAAGGTACCGCCAGTGAACTTGACCCCATAACCCTTTCTGTACCGGCAACGTCTTTTTCATTTCGTTTTAGCTTTATTTAGTTGATTTTGTGCAGTATAAGAAGAATCTGTGGTAGCAAAAATGGTCAAGTGAGAGTGTTCGAAGCCTGTTAATTGCTGGAGGCCCTTTTTTAAACGGCATAACATCGTTGAATAGTAGCCAGAATAAAGTTAACAAGACGTCGCCGGTACAGAAGGGGTTAACTTCTTATAACTCGAAATGAATGAAAGCAACTGGGCTCACGTTTCTATCATTTGGGAAGAGTCCACCAGGAAATAGGTGTGGATAGTAACAGGCAGTTTATTCAAGGACCTTTTGAGTTACAGAGAGGTCAGGGGTCAAGAGTATTGTCAAGTTCGCTGGCACTACCTATACCAACCAGTGATGCCAATTGACCACTTGCGAGTTTTAGGCTATAAGGAAGTTGGAGCAGTAAACCTCGATATTAAAAGGAAATGCAATAATAATGTAGGTTTCTGATGGCTAGAAAGTATGCTTATTTTTATTTCATGTGTTTATAAATCTACTGCAACCACGTGTTAGCCGGTAATTCTGTTAAATATCGATGTCTACAGCTCCAACTTCCTTATAGATCGAAACTCGTAAGTGGTCAATTTAGCTACTTTCCCACTAGATCTAGTACTATTTATTTTGATCTAGAGGCTAATGTTTACATCTAGCGCCATGAATTCTAGCGATATTCTGGAGATATGAGGCATTTTAGAGCGATATTCTAGAAATAGTGGTGTTAGGTCTAGGTTAGTTTTCAGATTATAGGATGTTCGGCCATTAGTTTGGCGATTTTATGACCTTTCGTCCCATTTCGTTGTCAATATTAAGACTTTTCGTGTCATTTAGGTGTCGATTTTTTCCTGGCGAGCGATAGTTAGCCTGTAATTTAAGATTTTGGGCATTTATTTACGATCTAGTGTACTTGATTTGGTAACCTTGTACCACCCGTCACTCCTCAGAAACTATATCTTTGTCCCTCCTTCCCTTCCTCCCGATCCTTCTACCTGAGAGACTAAATTAGAGGTGATAGGCTATTATAGGAGTGCGAAGGTGAGGTTTAGAAGGTGTGTGTGTGTGTGTGTGTGTGTGTGTGTGTGTGTGTGTGTGAAGGTGAGGTTAGGAAGGTGTGTGTGTGTGTGTGTGTGATTATGTGTCTGTGTGAGTATGTGTGTGTGTCTGTGTGTACGTGCGTGTGTGTCTGTGTGCATGTCATTTGCTGAGGGGCAGATATTCACGTATACTTCACGATAATATTTCGCTCCATTTGTTAAACTCTCTCTCTCTCTCTTTGTCCCGTTTCATTTACCAAGTTTATTTGTGTTCATTCATTGGGGGGAGGGGCGTCGACTGACTGGGGACAGAGGTGCATGGGGGCGGTTCGTTCGTGGCCACTCCTTCGGGGATTACAGCGTCAGGTAATAGATAGATAGATTTGTGTTCATTTTTGCTTTTACTAAGTGAATATGGTGTTCTTCTTTGCGTTTCATCCTATCTTACATTATCTTTAATTGTTTACCTCTCTTTCGCCGGACATATTATGTTACCGCGGGCCTTGTAATACAGTCGCGCTAATAAGTGGTGTCTCGGCACCAAGTATGTTTTGATCAATAATTGGTATCAGCAATATCTATGCTTCATGTCTTCATATCGAGTGAAATATACAAACATGTTCCTACACTTACCCACCCTATTCAACATCTGACAGACATCAATACAGCACAGAGCAAGCCAAACGTAATGACAGCTGGGACATGACTTATTAGCGCATCTGTACACCGACCTCACCTTCCTTAATTAACAGGTGTTGGTGTTATGGTGGAGGCCGGATAGATGTCCTGGTGATAATGTCCCTTAAGGGGAGATGGGGCGTTTTTCTAGATCTCCTTCTCCCTCATGTTTAGCCCCATTAGTTTTCAGATTTTTAAATGTTTGCCCCATTAGTTTTTCGATTTTAAGACCGTTCGCCCCATTTCTTTGTCAATATTAAGACCTTTTGTGCTATTTAGGTGTCGATTGTTTTTTCCTGGGGAACGATATGAAGATATGAAGATATGAAGATATGAACGATATGAAGCCTGTGATATTGGAAGAATTGGCCTTTGGACGGGAAATGTACTACCGAAAAATGTACAAATTTATCTAGAAGGTGGATCTAATGGATGTGTTTTTAAGTGTGTTTTTTTTTTCTCTCTCTCTCTCTCTCTCTTTTTTTTTCTTCTTGGGAGTGTTTCACAACCACTTACCTTAAGGCAGTGCAACACTGCATACCATCGAAAATACGGCGTCCAGGCCATAATGATAAGCCCAAATGGTGGAATAAAGATATTTCAGACTGTCTGCTTGCTAAAAAATTTGCTAATGATAGATTAAAATCCTCACAAAATGACGAAGAACGGGTGAAATTTGTAGAGCTACGACGCAAAGCCAAAAAGTTAATTAAACAAAGAAAAAAGACCCTGGAGTTACATGTTGCGAATCAAAGTAAAACAAACCCGAAAGAATTCTATAGTTATATCAGAAAGAAAAAAGTAGTTACTTCAACTGTTGGACCGTTAGGCGATGAAAATGGAGAATACACCAAAGACGAAGTACAAATGAGTAATGCCCTCAATACCTTCTTTGCATCAGTTTTTACAACCGAAGACCTCAGTGATATCCCTACACCATCGCAGATTCAGATTGATAATTCAGATGTTCTAAGCAATATCACTGTTACAGAGAGAGAAGTATTGAATTGTTTAGATAAACTCAAGGTAAATAAAACGCCTGGACCTGATACAATCTCGCCTAGAGTTCTAAAGGAAGCTAAGGATGAGCTCTCCAAACCACTGACATTGTTATTCAATGAATCCTTGCAGTCTGGGACTATGCCTGATCAGTGGAAGCTAGCCAACGTAACACAGATATTCAAAAAAGGCAGCAAATCCCTACCCAGTAACTATCGTCCAATTAGCTTAACCTCAATTGTATGTAAAATGCTAGAAACGGTCATAAGAGACAGACTCGTAAATCACTTAGAGGCAAATAACTTACTTAAAGATAGTCAACACGGCTTTGTAAAAAACGTTCCTGTTTAACAAACCTCTTAGACTTCTTCCACGATATCCTCAACCTCTACGATGAGAGTAAAGCTGTAGATATTATATACCTTGATTTTCAAAAGGTCTTTGACAAAGTTCCCCACAAACGTTTACTGCTAAAACTATAAGCGCATGGAATACAAGACGGTGTGTTGAAATGGATAGAAAATTGGCTCAGCGACAGAAAGCAAAGAGTAGTCATAAACGGTAAGACATCTAAATGGACCAATGTAAGTAGCGGGGTACCCCAGGGATCGGTACTAGGACCAATTATCTTTCTAATTTACATCAACGACATAGATGAGGGTCTCACCTGTACAATCTTAAAATTTGCTTACGATACAAAAATTGCAAATAGCGTACTCTCAAAAGATCAAATTGACGATATGCAACACAATCTAGATAAATTGTCACATTGGGCCCAAATTTGGCAAATGAGTTTCAATGCGGATAAATGTAAAGTACTACATATCGGATACCTAAATGAGAAAGCAAACTATTCGATGAATGGCACTCAGCTTAAGAATCTAAACAGAGAAACCGATCTGGGAGTAACAATATCGAGTAACCTAAAACCGAGTCAACAATGTTCAGAAGTTGTTAAGAAGGCAAACAAAATAATTGGCTTTATAGGCAGGTCATTTGAGCATAAATCCAAAGACGTTATCCTAACCCTTTACAATTCCTTAGTCCGCCCTCTTCTGGAATACTGCGTTCAATGCTGGTGCCCTTATTACCAAAAAGACATAAACAAGCTAGAACAAGTTCAACGTAGAGTTACCAAAATGATACCTAGCCTAAAGAACAAACCATACGAAGAGCTTCTTAGAGAATTAAATCTATTTCCTTTAACCCAGCGCAGATTAAGAGGTGACTTAATTCAAGTGTTCAAAATCATCAAAGGCATCGACAATATGAACTGTAGTAAGTACTTCACTATCGACCAATCTAATTACACGCGGGGAAACGGTTGCAAAATTATTGGTAAATCTTTTAACTCACACAAATCTAAGAATTTCTTCTTCAATCGAGTTGTCAACTTGTGGAATGGGCTTCCCCGAGACGTTATAGACTGCAGCACCGTTGATTCATTTAAACTCCGCCTAGACAAATATCTCGCATCAAACCCGCGACTAACTGCGTTTGTAAATGAATAACTTTATTTTATCCTCCCCTCAGTTACTAACCCATATGTCCCCTACTAACTTCCTAGTCCTGCCACGGACATTAGTTCCAGGGCAGTAGTTCCCTTTCCAATGTTCCCGTACCCACTCTAATCCACTGTTTGGACACTTGATCCTCAGTGTTTTGGAGGAAAAGCAGCCTAGAAGGGTCACTAGATCTGTTGTTGCTTGATTTGCTTTGTACTCCTTTGTACTCTCTCTCTCTCTCTCTCTCTATATATATATATATATATATATATATATATATATATATATATATTAATACGAGGCCAGACTGAGTTTAGTAAGGACCTGTGATGGGGATGTTTATGGTCAATTATGTGGTGGTCCTTATCAGTCCTTTGTTGTGGTGGTGGTAGGGGGAGGCTGATAGATGTATGTGTCCTTCCTTTCTTTATTTTTTTTTTCTTCTTTTGTCTATGTGTTTGAGGGAGACAAAAGGCAAAGCTGCCCGTAACACGTATCTCCCTTAACATTGAAAGAGTGACAGAGCCAAGATTTAGAGCGGTTGGTGATCATTGACAAAATAAATGGTGTATTGGAAAGAGGAGTGGTGTGCTTGTTCAGTGCACTTGTTTACAGTTATAAACATTAGTATAATTGTTGCAAACCTTGTTCAGTATTGCTACTTTATGTTAAACTATTCTTGGTAATTTTACTAGCAAATGACAATACTATTAGCAAATTTGATAATTAACTAAGTAATACACCTATAGGATTAAATATTAACAACACAGACATAATTACGAAGTTTGGAGAAGGCAGGATTATTTGAACACCAGCAATATTGTCTGGCTTCCCTCACTGTGTCTCACCTACATGGAGAGTAATCCAGCTTGCTCTCACAAACACCTCCTCCTCCTATTGATTTCACTACACTAAACAAGTACACCACACGTCTTCCGATTACACACACACACACAACACTATTTAAATAGCGACTATCACCCTTTTAACATTGGGGAGACGCTTGTTACAGGCAGTTTTGTTTTTGTCTCCTTCATACACATACAGTAGACTAAACATTCTGGCTACTACTAATCCATCTTATTCAGTTTAGCAAGGATCTCTAGCAACTGTATGCTTTTGAACTGTCTCAATCAACCCTTTAAACTCCCACAGATCCTTCCCAAGCTGTATAAAATCGTCTGAATATAGGTAGACGTCGCTGATACAGAAGGGCTAGACATGAAAGGGAACACTTCACTGAGTGCTGCTGCGGTGCGGGTTATGTTAATACTGTACTGGGTATTTCTATAAGGGTCCACTTAGCTAAAAACAAGATATTTCTACCATATAATTGTGGTGACAGGTCAGTTGAACCAGTGCCACTTCAACCAGTGCCACTTTAACCAGTGCTAACTCAACCAGTGGCCACTTCAACCAGTGACCATTTCAACCAGTGACCATTTTAACCAGTAGGTTAGGTTAGGTTAGGTTAGGTTAGGTTAGGTTACTGGTTAAAATGGTCACTGGTAGCAATGGGCACTGGTTGAAGTGGCCATTGGTTGAGTTAGCACTGGTTAAAGTGGCACTGGTTGAAGTGGCACTGGTTCAATTGACATGGAACCTATAATTGTAGTTTCGAATACATAATATCGCAGAATCTTAATATTTGTACTACTGCACTCGTGCCATAATATTTGTACTACTGCACTCGTGCCATAATATTTGTACTACTGCACTCGTGCCATAATATTTGTACTACTGCACTCGTGCCATAATATTTGTACTACTGCACTCGTGCCATAATCGTGCCATAATCGTGCCATAATCGTGCCATAATCGTGCCATAATCGTATTTTATGCATATTAATTGTTTTTGTTTCCTGTTTTTATTTAGATATTTAATATAGATTCTCTGATGCATTCCATCAGATCAAATCAGCTATATAATTATAAACACATATTATCTATTTATTAAATATAGTTAATTTGATCTGAACATCAATCTAGTTTGAATATCGCAATAGCTCACGAACATTTGTCAGGTGTACATATACTGTATATAACTATGACTTAAATTGCTTCAAGCTCCGTGTGTCTAATCATTTTGGCTAGAACGTTCCTTGATGTTGGCCCTGTCACTCTTTCAACTCTGGAGGAGGCACTCGTCACATGCAGTTTTGCCTTTTGTCTCCCTCATCCACATAGCAAAAAAAAACACCGTCTCCACTACGCACAAGGGACTGAAGTTCTCGAAAAAGGGCTCCAGTCCTGACGCTATTCTTGACTTACAGTGTACTGGCTTAATAATCCAGAAGGGTTGATAACCTCTGAATTCCTATTTTAACAAACTAACTACGCCAAAATACCCCGCCTTGGAGACGGACGCACATGTTACGTCCTGGGATATATAAACACTGGGCTCTTTCTATTGGACTAGGTATGCGGCAACAAGCAACAACGGAAAACGCTAGATCCAACCCTTATCTATAAACCCAGTCAACAAACCACCCTAAACCTTCAAGAGTCCTGCCTGGACAACAAGGTATCCTATGACTCGGTTACAGGGTGCACGCACTATAGACTGCTGATAGTCAAGCAGGCTATATAAAAGATCACACAATTAAGTTGACTTAAAGCTTCAAGGAAAAGATAGATAACGGAATTAAATTGCAGAAACAATTTAATAACAAACTAGAAGAAAGTACATTTAACGTTATGTTAATTAATACAACTAATCACCCCTGCATGAAAGAAGGTGAAAGCAAACAGTCCTCAAAACATCGTACCGGTAGACAAGATGCGGGGTTCTAAACTGCATGCGGCTACTGTAGGATCTAATGCTTAGCAAAGAAAGTACGTTACGGATTTAGAGAACTCTCAACTCATAAGCAGGAATAAATACTAGTGATAGGCCATACAGTGTATAATGGCATAGGTATAATTAAATAGCAGCAACTCGCAACATAACCACATACAGGTGTGCTTCTCACTCTTAGTCAGGCAAGCCTGCTCGGACAGAGTCTCTAAGCCACACCCTGACTCACAATGCTCACAAAAACGGTAAACTGTGGCACAATAACAAGCATACAGAGATCATAAACCCCTAGCTGTTAATCTGCCAGGTGGCAGAGGTCTAGCTGGAAGGATATAGGCTTCGGATACCCGGGCTGAGCCACCTGCTCTAGCCTAGGGACGTTCCCAAGTCTGTGCGCCAAATTACTCTAATTGAAAGGGTGCTCTCTTGAGAGACTCAGATCGCAAGTATCTGACTCTCTCCTGGCGACCCTAAAACAAAAGCAAGACGTGCTAGCGCAGTGCTGAGTGGACTAGGCAAGGGCCCTCACACAACACAACACTAGACATACAGGGACACAGGCAAGAAAATGCCCCCAGACTCCCACGGGTATCCTCGTAAAGTCGTGCGGGTCCACAGGACTCGCACCAGCAGACTTTACTTAAAGGATCGCAAAAAGCCCCCCCTCCGGTCTAGCCCCTGCTAACCTGACACAAGAACACACTAGCAAGCATGAAACCACCAAATATGAGACAACAAAAAAGCTTCCTAGGTCTCATTAACAATTACGTCTCTGCATAAGGCCCAAAATCCTATCTAATTATCTGAGAGCTCGTCGTTAATACAATAATAGATATAAGGTCTATCAAGGGGATGGGATAATTAAATAGATTGGTGAAGTAGTGGAAAGAAGGTATACAAAGTAAGAGAGAAAGTTTCTAAGTGGGGTTGAGAGGGATAGATATCAAGGGGGTCCGAAGGGTACGACAGTGAGGTGAGCTCTGAGTCTTGAATCTGTCTGGACCCCACCCTAGGCATGCAGAATACATCCCAGGCTTGGCAACACTCAACACAGTTGCCGGGTCAAAATCGTCTACCCCGTGCGTGAGTCGAAACTAAGCCTAACGTTGCGAACAAATGCATGTGGCACATCAGGCTCGTCCCACGCTAGACTCTCCGCGCGAAGCAACGTCCCCCAGCCGGTCTCTCTCTCCCGCTCGTCTCCTCCCACTCTCACTAAACTTACATCTTATATATTATAATGAAACAATCAACTATCGAGAATAAAATATACTAAGATGCGTTGGTTAAGAATAAGGGCAGCTACAAGCTGTGAAACAACATAAGAATATCCCAGACATTAGTTACAGTGTCGTAGGATATATACTAAGGAAAAGCCGGCCGGCCGGCTGCCGCCAGCCGGTTTCTAAACGGCTGGGCAGCCGACGCGCGCATGCCCGCACGTGGCTACTATGCAGAAGCGTCACACCTCCCCCAAGATATAAAACCCTTGACTGAGTTCTTCATATCTAACAGAAAGCTTCTCATAGTACCACACACTGTTGCGACACAAGGCACTATATATAAAAAAAATAAAGACTGTTGCGCTCCACCCAGCAAGTTCAACTAACTTAGCGACAATAAGCGAAAACATTCAACTTAGATACTGCTACAACATCTTATACAAAATTCTACACGTTATAAAAAATAAAGAGTTTTTATAAGGTTTTTGCTTTTTTAATTTGTTTTTTTCGGCTGAACTACAGTGACAGCCTATTTTCCTCCACACTCAACCCTCAATCCTGTGGCAGTCTAATCAACATCATCCACCCTTGATAGATAATCCGCTATCACGTTATCAGAACCGGCAATATGGCGTATGTCCAGATTATACTCCTGAAGCATGAGTGACCACCTGGTCAGCCTCATATTCCGGTTATGAAACTGATTCAAGAATTTCAGAGGGTGATGATCGGTATAAACCACTACGACTGGTCCGAAAGCAGGAACATATACAACGAAGTGCCTGAGCGCCAGCACTATCGCCAGGAGTTCTTTTTCAATTACAGAGTAATTCCTTTGTGCAATATTGAATTTTTTACTGTAGAAACTCACTGGATGTTCGATACCTTCATCATCTGTCTGTAACAAGACAGCCCCAGCTCCTACGCCACTGGCATCAGTCGCCAGCTGAAAAGGTCTGCTGAAGTCCGGGGCCCTGAGTATGGGGTGGGTACATAACAGGTGTTTCACCAAGGAAAACGCCTCTGCACACTCAGGAGACCACCGGAACTTCTTGTCCTTAGATAATAAGTCAGTTAAAGGTGCAAGTACAGTCGAATAGCCTTTGATGAAGCGACGATAATAGCCTATCATACCTAGAAACCGCATGATTTGTTTCTTAGTCGTAGGCTGGGGAAACTGATCGATGGCTTTGATCTTTGTCTGTGGAGGGCACACCTGACCCATCCCCACCTCGAACCTCAGGTACAAAACTGTGGCCTTGACAAAATTGCACTTACCCAGGTTTACCACCAAACCTGCTTCATTCAGTTTATTAAAAAGCTGTCCGATGTGAGCACAGTGACTGTTAAAATCATCGTCGTATATTATGACATCATCTAGGTACACCGTACAGTTGGGAATGTCGGCTACAATGTCGTTCATTAATTTCTGAAACGTTGCAGGGGCATTTTTCAGCCCGTATGGCATAACATGGCAACGATATGTGGCACCGTCCACCACAAACCCACACACCTCTCGTGCTCGCTCAGACAAGGACACTTGCCAATAACCCTTAACAAGGTCTATCTTAGTGAGGAACTTGGCTTTTCCTATCTTATCCACACTGTCGTCCACGCGAGGGAGAGGGTAGGCATTTGTGGGGGTTAAACCATTCAACCTGCAGAAATCTATACAAAACCGCACCTTGCCATCTGGTTTGGGCTGCAGTGTGACTGGGGAAGTCCACCTTACTGCACCCTCAGAAATCAGCCCACGTTTCAGCATATAATCCAGCTCTTCCCTAAGTGCTGGTAATTTAACCCTTTCAGACTCATATGACGCAGAGGTTGCCAGATTAGCAATAAGAAATAGAGTTATCTCACTCTTATAATTACCTCTCCAAAATTAGTTTTCTGCCCACAGCTAACTCAAAGACAACTGCAGAGGTTGAAGTAACTAAACTAAAGGTTTCTAAATACCCCTGATGGTAACAAAGGCTTTAATGTATCCCTAATAGGCTCAAAATCGCGTCATATGTCGGAGAGGGTTAATAGGGGGAACACGGTATGGCACTGATTTAAAGGGCGGGTGGTCCCCAACATCGACATCGTGCACCGCTTGAGTAGTGAGGCCAGGATGCTCCGCGAAAACAGCTGGGATTGAATCAAACAATTGCTGCACAGCTACACGCTGTTGCTCAGGCAGGTGCAATATCAACTCGTGAGCCACTTGTCTAGAATTCCCCGCCCACTGATCCGCGGAAACATGACAATCCCAATTATCCTCCCCCGCAGCTTGACTGTCCCTTCCTCCTTCTCCACCACGATCGCTGCAGATCAACACCGGGACAGTGAGAGGCTCGGAGGGGCGCCTCACATACTCTTTCATCAGATTTACATGGCAGAGTTGGTTCTTTTTCTTACGATCAGGAGTAGCTACTAAATAGTCGAGATCAGAAACCTTCCTTACAACCCGATATGGACCAGAATTCTTGGCAGACAAGGGGTGTCCCACCAGAGGTAGTAGTATCAGTACCTCCTGATCTACTTCAAACTCCCTCAGCTTCACCTTCTGGTCGTATCTGTCCTTCATCTGAGCTTGTGAACTCTTAAGGTTCCGACCTGCTACCTCCAAGCTCTTTAGCATTCTCTCACGGCTTTCAACAACATACTTTAGAAGTGAGCATGGCTTTGTGACTCCCTCCCAGATCTCCTTGACTATGTGGAGGGGCCCCCTGACCCTGTGTCCAAAAACCAACTCGTTCGGGCTAAATCCCAAGCTCTCCCCAGGTACTTCTCTCGCAGCAAATAAAACGTATGGGAGACCTAGATCCCAGTCCTTCCCATTTTCCATGCAATAACACCGCAACATACTCTTGAGAGTCGAGTGCCACCTTTCCAAAACTCCCTGACTCTCGGGATGGTAGGCAGATGACACCACAGACACTATCCCATATTGCTGCATGGTCTGCTTAAACAGAGCAGAAGTAAAATTGGATCCCTGATCAGGCTGGATCTCCTGAGGGTAGCCATAATGAGAGAAATAGACAAGTAGGTTTTTGACAACAGTCTTAGCCATCCCGTTGCGCATGGGGTAAGCATCTGAATACCGTGTTGCTACATCCATTACAGTTAGTAAAAATTTATTGCCGGCACTAGTGGGGGGCAATGGGCCAACCATATCGATAACTACTTTGCTGAAGGGCGGCCCAATGACAGGGATGGGTTGTAACGGGGCTCTCGGGATGACCTGATTGGGTTTCCTAACAGCTTGACAAGTGTGACACTGTGACACCCATGACACGACACTCGCCTTTAACCCAGGCCACTAGAAAAGCTTGCTCAGAGCTGCCTCCGTCTTACGTGCCCCCAGGTGCCCTGCCAAAGGCACATCATGAGCTAATCTCAATAAGCTCTCACGGCACACCCTCGGTACTACTAACTGGTCCACTAATCCTGACCCGCCATCCCACTTTTTCTTGGGATCCTGATGTCTCCGATACAAGATCCCCTCGGACAAGAAAAAATCACCAGGCTGCGCATCCCCATCGCTCTCCAGTTCGACAGCACCATTACCACACGCCCTGACTTCAGGATCTTCCAGCTGCAAGGAACATATATCAGCAGGTGCGAGATTATCCAAGTTCATCTTAAATAATTTATTTCCACCTCCAATGTCCCGCTGAGCCATCCCCTCTCCAGACTCTAACATAGGTGCCAATAATGAGTCACCAAGAAACACTGCCGGCTCAAAACTCTCCAATTGCCCAACACTTCCCGTTTTCTTGTGACCTTTCCTCCGCGGTTTGATAGACTGAGGTGGTGGCTGCAAGGCTCCGGATGTCTGAGAACGCGTCACAACACACGCCATAGTTTGTACGCTACACTTCTCAACCCACTCCTGTTCCTCCCTACTAACGTCAGCCGCCTTCTCGGCAACGACCAAGGGTAAAACCTTAGAAGCAGGCACCGCAAAGTCGTTGCCGAGGAGGAGGTCGACGCCCCCAACAGGCAAGTTCTCTACAATTCTGACATCCAGATCCTTCGCCACACCATCCACCTCCTGCTCCATCCACACCAGCGGGTAGGACTTCGTAGCATTGATCCCCTGAACTACCACCACCCGAGCAGCGTTAATCGGCCTACCAGTAAAGTTCTTTAACAAGGTCTGAGAAGCCCCCGTATCACGCAATAGCTTAACTTCTCGCCTTTCGCCAGCCCACCTCACAAAACCATGCCCTCTATGACCCCCAAAGACGTCGCGGACAGGGTTCGAGCCTTCCGGACTCTTGAACACATGCTGTGTCCCAACCTCTGACGAACTACCCTTGGCAAACTCAGAAGATATAGGCAACACCCCTATGCTGTGGGCCAATGACACAACCTTGTTTGGTGGCTTGTTCGGACAAGCATTTGCAAAGTGACCCTCCTTGTGACATGCAAAGCACTCTTTACTCTTTGGTTTCCCTTGGGAGTGGGAGGTACCATTAGACTTCTTATACGGGACGATATTTGGTTTATGTTCAGTTTTATTGTCAGTGCTAGATGGTTTTGTGTATTTATGTGTATCAAAATTCTTGGGAGGGGGAGGGGTACGATCCTTTGCACCCGACTCACTCCTAGCTGCTGCTCCGCACCCTCGAATTAATGACAGTCGGAGGTCAGCCTTTTCTGCTGCCTCCTGGACAGTTCTAGGATTGTTTTCCTTTATATTTAATGTTAAGTCCCCGCCTGTGCACTTAAAGAACTGCTCCAAGAGAACCAGCTCACTCAACTCCTCAAAAGTAGCTGCCCTCTCAGAATGCAGCCAATGTCGTAGTGCATCAGACAAGTCCCGGGCGTGTTCTAGGAAGGTACTATCCTTGCCCTTAGTAACACCCCGAAACTTCAAGCGGTAAGTTTCTGGTTGTAACTCATAGGCCCGTAGCACAGCCTTCTTTAGCTCATCATAAACTACACAGGACTCTAAAGGTAGTGCATCATACGCTTTTAGCCCCTTTCCTAGGAGTCTTGATGAAACTAATGCTGCCCACTTTTCCTGAGGCCACTGGTGTTCCTGACACTTCTTCTCAAATCGCATAAAAAAATCAGTCACACCTAATTCATCGAACACAGGAACTAGTTTAAGCAGGTGCGACAATGATTGGTCCCGATGTCTGTTACCTCCCCCAATATTTCGCCCTGTTACCTCCACTCGAGATCTCTCCAGCTCCCTGTCAGCCCGATACCTAGTAGACTCTGCCTGCAGTTCAGCCTCTCGTATAGCTGTTCTCTCTGCAGCCTCAGCCTGCACACTAGCCTGTCTCTCGGCAGCCTCAACCTGAGCTCTAGCCTGTCTTTCGGTAGCCTCAAACTGAGCTCTAGCAACCTCAGCCTGCACACTAGCCTGTCTCTCGGCAGCCTCAACCTTCGCCATCTCAAGCCAAAACAACAAATCTGGAGTCAACCCATGAGGAGGGGAAGATGCATTTAATGGGGAGGGTCCTTGTGATTGAATTCCACGCTGCCATTGACCATCAACTTGGGGGTATGTACTAAATTCAGGCACCCTGACGTTTGATACGGGGGTAGAGTGGAGGGGGGGCTGGGGACCGGGGCCCCCAGTCGCCTCTCCACCCAGGTCTCTCCCTTCTAAACCCAATATCAAAGTCCTCAGCTGATCTTTCCTCATGCCACTTAAACCCTGGTGACCCTGAAGACCTGCCACACACTTTAAGCCATACTTATTCAGCTTCAACACCCTGGCAGCGGTAAGGGGCACCTCTAAAAATCTTCTAGCACCCTCCTCGCTATCGACTAGCCACTCCACAGGTCTTTCTCCCTCCCAGCCCGTATCGTGACCTGACCCATCACTGTGTTCTGATGTATTAGACATGTTTATGTACTGCAGTAATTATCACGGTTATAGAATGTGCCTTATCTCCTATGCAAGTATGTATATACTAATGTTATTTTAAAGTCTTTAATGTGTTATATTGGTTGCTCAAAAAAAAAAACTATGTCCACTGTATTCCTCTAATCATAAGGAATCTCAAAACAAATGACCACTATATTCCTCTGTTCAGTAAATCCTATGCAAGGTCGCCATTTGTTACGTCCTGGGATATATAAACACTGGGCTCTTTCTATTGGACTAGGTATGCGGCAACAAGCAACAACGGAAAACGCTAGATCCAACCCTTATCTATAAACCCAGGCAACAAACCACCCTAAACCGTCAAGAGTCCTGCCTGGACAACAAGGTATCCTATGACTCGGTTACAGGGTGCACGCACTATAGACTGCTGATAGTCAAGCAGGCTATATAAAAGATCACACAATTAAGTTGACTTAAAGCTTCAAGGAAAAGATAGATCACGGAATTAAATTGCAGAAACAATTTAATAACAAACTAGAAGAAAGTACATTTAACGTTACGTTAATTAATACAATTAATCACCCCTGCATGACAGAAGGTGAAAGCAAACAGTCCTCAAAACATCGTACAGGTAGACAAGATGCGGGGTTCTAAACTGCATGCGGCTACTGTAGGATCTGATGCTTAGCAAAGAAAGTACGTTACAGATTTAGAGAACTCTCAACTCATAAGCAGGAATAAATACTAGTGATAGGACCTACAGTGTATAATGGCATAGGTATAATTAAATAAAGGCAGCAACTCGCAACATAACCACATACAGCTGTGCTTCTCACTCTTAGTCAGGCAAGCCTGCTCGGACAGAGTCTCTAAGCCACACCCTGACTCACAATGCTCACAAAAACGGTAAACTGTGGCACAATAACAATCCATCCAGTTCCTAAAAAAGGTGCCTCTTCAGATCCATCAAACTACAGACCAATAGCTATAACTTCCACTCTTGGTAAAGTCTTTGAAATTATATTAAATAATCACATAATTAAGCATCTTGAGAATAATAAATTAATCAGTGATAGGCAATATGGTTTTAGACGATGTCGATCAACTGCAGACATGCTTTGCCTTCTTACGCATCAAATCAACCAAGCTACAGACCAACATGGTGAAACACATACAATAGCACTGGATATATCAAAGGCATTTGATAGAGTCTGGTATCAATCCTTATTGTCGAAGATGTCACACTACGGCCTTGCATCATTAGTTCCACTAATTTCTTCTTATCTTCATAACAGAAAAATATGTGTAATGGTAGATGGCCTTTATTCTCAATTTCACTCAATAAATGCTGGTGTTCCCCAGGGATCAGTTTTGGCCCCAATTCTGTTCCTCATTCATATCAATGATCTCATATCTACCACTCATAATCCAATACATTCCTACGCAGATGACTCAACACTCCACAGTTCCTTCACATTTACCAATTCTTTCACCCAACCCGATCTTATAAATTCAAAAATAAACACTGCAATTTCTCTGAACCAGGACCTTTCTAGAATTGATGGATGGGGACAAAAGAATCTAGTTTCCTTTAATGCACAGAAAACCAAATACATTCAATTTTCTAACCGACAGAATCTCACTGACTCCCATATATTTTGTAATGATGTAAATATTCCCACTTCCCCTAGTATTGACATTCTCGGTGTAACATTAACTACTAACTTGAGCTGGACACATTATGTTAGAAGCATTGCTAAGAATGCCTCTAAAAAACTGGGACTCCTGTACAGAGTTCGTCTGTACGAGAATTCGTCACTGACGAGCAGTTGGCCGTGATATATAAAAGTCATGTGCGTTCTCAGATGGATTACTGTTCACCTCTGTGGGGTGGAAGTGGAGTGGTTGCATTGAGGCAGTTGGACAAAATTCAAAATAAAGCTATTAGATTAATCAATAACCCTGCAATCACACAGGACCTTCCTACATTATCCATACGAAGAAACGTTGCATCCCTTGCATTATTCTACAGATATTTTCACAGCAATTGTTCCGAGGAACTTGCTTCAATTGTGCCGCCTCTCCACATCTTTCCGCGTAGAACTAGGGCAGCTGAGAGCGCCCATGAATTTACACTTTCTCCTCCACAATGCAGAATTTCTGCTTATCAGAATTCATTTATCCCCAGAGCTACTACTCTTTGGAATTCACTTCCCTCGAATTGCTTTCCACAAACTTACAATCTGCAAATGTTTAAATCCAGTTGTTACAAACATTTTATGAATGGAGGATGCCTTTAGGCAACTGGACCTTTTTGTTTTATCTGTGTTTTTCCTTCCTCCGTTCATTGTCTCTTTAAAAAAAAAAAAAAAAATACTGAGATGATAAACCCCTAGCTGTTAATCTGCCAGGTGGCAGAGGTCTAGCTGGAAGGATATAGGCTTCGGATACCCGGGCTGAGCCACCTGCTCTAGCCTAGGGACGTTCCCAAGTCTGTGCGCCAAGTTACTCTAATTGAAAGGGTGCTCTCTTGAGAGAATCAGATCGCAAGTATCTTACTCTCTCCTGGCGACCCTAAAACAAAAGCAAGACGTGCTAGCGCAGTGCTGAGTGGACTAGGCAAGGGCCCTCACACAACACAACACTAGACACACAGGGACACAGACAAGAAAATGCCCCCAGACTCCCACGGGTATCCTCGTAAAGTCGTGCGGGTCCACAGGACTCGCACCAGCAGACTTTACTTAAAGGATCGCAAAAAGCCCCCCTCCGGTCTAGCCCCTGCTAACCTGACACAAGAACACACTAGCAAGCATGAAACCACCAAATATGAGACAACAAAAAGCTTCCTAGGTCTCATTAACAATTACGTCTCTGCATAAGGCCCAAAATCCTATCTAATTATCTGAGAGCTCGTCGTAAATACAATAATAGATATAAGGTCTATCAAGGGGATGGGATAATTAAATAGATTGGTGAAGTAGTGGAAAGAAGGTATACAAAGTAAGAGAGAAAGTTTCTAAGTGGGGTTGAGAGGGATATATCAAGGGGTCCGAACGACGACAGTGAGGTGAGCTCTGAGTCTTGAATCTGTCTGGACCCACCCTAGGCATGCAGAATACATCCCAGGCTTGGCAACACTCAACACAGTTGCCGGGTCAAAATCGTCTACCCCGTGCGTGAGTCGAAACTAAGCCTAACATTGCGAACAAATGCATGTGGCACATCAGGCTCGTCCCACGCTAGATTCTCCGCGCGAAGCAACGTCCCCCAGCCGGTCTCTCTCTCCCGCTCGTCTCCTCCCACTCTCACTAAACTTACATCTTATATATTATAATGAAACAATCAACTATCGAGAATAAAATATACTAAGATGCGTTGGTTAAGAATAAGGGCAGCTACAAGCTGTGAAACAACATAAGAATATCCCAGACATTAGTTACATTGTCGTAGGATATATACTAAGGAAAAGCCAGCCGGCCGGCTGCCGCCAGCCGGTTTCTAAACGGCTGGGCAGCCGACGCGCGCGCATACCCGCACGTGGCTACTATGCAGAAGCGTCACACACATTATATTCTTTCCTTCAGTAAGTCGGGCCAAAGTCACAGTAACATACTACCAGAATTTTGGCTCTCGTATTTTTCCGCAAGAAGAAGAAGAAGAAGAAGGGATTTAGTTAATGGGATGGTTACTTTTCCTAGACTCCCTTCTTCAGATTTTTCAACCCCATTAGTTTTCAGATTTTAAGACGTTTGTTCCATTAGTTTGGTGATTTTAAGACCTTTCACCACATTTCTCTCTCAATTTTATGACCTTTCGTGCAATTTAGGTGTCGATATTTTTACTGGGGAGCGATTGCAAGCCTGTAATTTTGGGAGGAACCGGCCTTTGGCCGGAACATCGTCCTACCGAAAAATTTACAACTGTATCTCGAAGAGGAGTCTTCGGGGTGTTTCTTTAAGTTTGATAGAGGGCTAGAGAGAAATATTATATATATATATATATATATATATATATATATATATATATTATATACAGTATATGGAGGAGGATGCCACGAATCACCTCCACCAAAATCACCATCACTACCGAGAGAGAGAGATATTTGCGTAGATTTACATAGATACACAGGCCAGACAGACCTTACGATCCAAACGAGGTGGTCACGACTTAATTCTAGTAGAGATGTCATACCCGATAGAAAAGGAAAGTTGAAGGAAAGGATAGAAAAGAAGAAAGAGAGAGAGAGAGAGAGAGAGAGAGAGAGAGAGAGAGAGAGAGAGAGAGAGAATACAACCAAGTGGTGGGTCTCTTTTTAACCCTAGCCCATGTTGAAAAGGCTAATAATTGCCTGGATTGACAAGTTACATATTTTTTTTCCCACAGCGTTCGTGTTAACCCTTCTATACCAACATCTGCCACCCTTCCCTTCCCCTTCCATCCTATTCAGCCTTCACTACACAATCTCTCTCTCTCTCTCTCTGTATTTCTTTTATTGTCGCCCCTCTCACCTGTATTTGTCATCCTTTCTGTGTGTGGTGTGAGTCAAGGCGGTGGTATCTGTGGTGGTTCAGCTGTTAACGTTCAGTGTTGAGTCAGCAACAACCAATGTTTGTAGTGTCTCAGCCATAATAATGATGCGTTACCTCTCTCTCTCTCTCTCTCTCTCTCTCTCTCTCTCTCTCTCTCTCTCTCTCTCTCTCTCTCTCTCTCTCTCTCTCTCTCTCTCTCTCTCTCTCTCTCTCTCTCTCTCTCTCTCTCTCTCTCTCTCCTGTAGATCTAGTATAAATTGGCAACACTAGACTAACATCATCTGTTTGATGTTCAGTGATGAGTCAGTAGTAGCCATATTGTTTGGGGTATCTCAGTCATAATAATGACGTGTTACCTTCAGTGCTGGCTGGGAGGGGATCACCAAAGAGGTCAATAAGAGGGAAAGGTTTATTTAATGATAGATTCATTTATTTATTTATTTATTCTTTGTTTTAGTTTAGTCCGTAGACCTACATCAATCTTAAAAAAAAACATCACCAAGATCCCCCTTCGAGATTAATGTGTACATTTTTCGTTAGGGAAATCTCCCGGCGGCCGAACGAAATTCCAGGCTGTACATCGCTCGTCAGGAAACTAATCGACACGTAAATGGCACAAAATAATCGACGACACGTAAATGGCACGAAATTTCTAAATATTTACAAAGATCTTGGGAGAAAAGTCTTTCAATCACCAAACTAATGGGCTAAACGTCGTAAAATCTGAAAACTAATGGGGCTAAACATGAGGGAGAAGGGGGGCCAGAAAAACCATCCCTCCCCCTTTAACCCTTTCGCTGCGGGTGACGTTCTGGAATGTTTTGGCAAGTTACAGCAATTTCCAGGCTTTAAAAGCCTGTAAAAAACGTAAAAATCGAGTGTCAGTGGGCGGGAGCGTGAGGGGCCCACCTCCGACCCTCAGAGCACCGAGCGGCTCACTGAGCTAGGCTGTGTCTCGGGCGAGTCTCTCTCTGTCTCTCTCATCAGTGTAGCCAAGCGAGCGAGTGTTACATAATAGCGGGGTTCCCGCGTTTCACTGGGACCACTGTGGGTGAACCAGACCACGTATACAGTCTGTTCTGGTGTCATTTTGAAGCTATTTTTGCCTAGTTTTCGGCAGAATACACTTTATTTAATGCAGATGCTTGATTTATCATTCAGGAGTGCCTGAATATGCCCTAAATAGCCCAAAATAGGCCGCAGCCAAAGGGTTAAACAAGTCACATAAGTTCTGTTTGTCTCCGTTGCTGGAGGTAGGAGATTAACCCCTTCTGTACCGGTGATGTCTTTTTAAATTTATTTTGGCTAATATTAATCGATTTTCTTCAGTTTAGGAAGGATATGTGGTAGTAATAAGGCTTAAGTTAGATAGTTCGAAGCCTTTCAATTGCTGGAGGCCCTTTTTAAGCTGAATAGAATCGTCTAATAGTAGCCAGAATAAAGTTAAAAAGACGGCACCGGTACTGAATGGGTTAGAGGGAGGTTTTTAGTTTGTTCCCTAGACCTCCATCAAGCTTAAGATTACGCCCCCTTGACCCCTTTTAAGATTTATTTGTAAATTTTTCGGTACAGAAATAACCCGGCCGAAGGCCGGTTCCTCTTAAATTACAGGCTCGCTATCGCTCGCCAGGAAAAAATCAACACCTAAATTGCATGAAAGGTCTTAAAATTTGCAGAAATGGGACGAAAGTTCTTAAAATCGCCAAACTAATGGGCTGAACGTCTTAAAATATCAAAACTAATGGGACTAAGCATGAGGGAGAAAGTGGTCCATGGACACCAAAGAAGGAAGTGGGGGGAATATCAAGCAAGTCACATAAGGTATTTTGGTCTCCGCCACTGGAAGTAAGAGATTAATAGTGGCTCGGATACCTCTGGACTTCTGTTGTTGTTGCTGGGTCAGGGTTTTTCTGGTCCCCCTTCTTCCTCATGTTTAGCCCCATTAATTATCAGATTTGATGACGTTCGGCCCATTAGTTTGGATATTTTATGACTTTTTGCCCCATTTATTTGCCAATAATAAGACTTTTCGTATCATTTAGCTGTTGATTTTTTTCCAGGCGAGCGAAAGCGAGCCTGTAATTTAAGGGGAGATGGGTGTATTTATTTCCTCATTTATGTTTCTTCTTATCATATGCATTTTTAGTTTCCTCCATAGACCTCCTTCAAGCTTAACAAACAACACTCCCAAGACTCTCCTTCAAGATAGATTTATTCATATTTCGATAGAAAAATGTCCCGGCCTCTTAATGGTGGATCGGACACCTCTGGGCCTTGTTTTTATTGTTACTAGATCTGGGTTAGGGACCAAAGATGTTTCCGAGAGTGGTAGAGAGGTATAGGCTGTGGAGGTGATTGGGGAAGTACAGAGGAAGTACAGTCGGCCAAATAAGTGAAGGATCAGCTTAGTGTTTAATAATTTAAAATGCTTAATAATTTGCTTTAATTGGTGCTGTGAGTCGAGCGTGCTAACCACTGCACCACAGGTCACCCACATAACATGTAAGGTAATGAATTGCTCAAATGTAGATTAATTTGAACCAGACTATTATTAAAGCCACCAGAGAAATATTATCCCACAGACCAATATGGATGTGGTGACAATGGTAGTATGGTCTGAGACCACACTGTGGTAAAGGAGTAGGTCCACCATTGTTTGGTCAGTAGTGCTTGTCTGGGGTGACAGAGAAGGACTGGTGTTATCATAAGGGCTTACCCTGCCTCACTGGACTTCATCTCTCTTTTTTTTTCCTATGCAGATGAGGGAGACAAAAGGCATAACTGCCCGTGACGAGGTTCCTCCCCCATCCAAGAGGTCCCTCCCCTCTCCAAGAGGTACCTTCCCCACCCAAGAGGTCCTCCCCCCTCCCAAGAGGTCCCTGCCCCCTCCCGAGAAGTATCGCCCCCTCCCCCCCCCCTCCACCCGAGAGGTCCTTAGCCCCTCCCAAGAGGCCCCTACCCCCTCCCAAGGCCCCTACCCCCTCCCGAAACGTCCTTCCCCCGTTCTGAGAGGTCCCCCTCCTTCCCCCCCCCCTACCCTAATGTCCCTCACTCTCCCCAATATGTACCCCACTCTCCCCAATATGTCCCCCACTCTCCCCAATATGACCCCCCCTCTCCCCAATAAGTCCCCCACTCTCCCAATATGTCCCCCACTCTCCCCAATATGTCCCCCACTCTCCCCAATATGTCCCCCACTCTCCCCAATATGTCCCCCACTCTCCCCAATATGTCCCACATCCCCCTGCAGGGGTCCCTGGCTATCCGCTGGAGCCACAACTAACTTGGCCCTGGAGTCCAGGAACTCCAACAATTTTCATTGACGCGTTCATCCATCAGGGGGGGGGGGGGAAGAAAGAGAAAAAACTGTTGGACGTCCGTGTTTGTCAAGAAGAATGGGTCCTTTCTTTATTTCGTGGGAAGCTTTATAATAAATTATATAGTTGGCATTTTAAAAATGGACGTTCCCAAGAATTATAGTAGCATTTGTGCTCCAGTAATATTTGACTGAAGGAAATACCTGATTATTAAACGTACATATATTATATTACAATGGAACTAAACTTGCTTGTAATTGATCCCAGCCGTTTAACCCATTCTGTACCGGCGACGTCTGTTAAAATATATTCTAGCTATATTTAGACGATTTTGTGCAGTTTAAGAAGGATCTGTGGTTGTAAATGGGGTGAGGTGAGATAGTTCGAAGCCTGTAAGTTGCTGGAGGCCCTTTTTAAACTGAATAATATCTTCTAATAGTAGCCAGAATAAAGTAAAAAAAGACGTCGCCGGTACAGAAGGGGTTAAACAAGGCCCGGTAGTGTTCAGTAAGGGAAGGTTGGATTTAAGGGGAGGTATGTCATGTTTCTGGACCCCCTTCTCCCTTATATTTATCCCCATTAGTTTTGACATTTTAAGACATTACTTTGTCGATCATATGACCTTTTGTCCCATTTATTTACCAATATCAAGGCCTTTTGTGCAATTTAGGTGTCGATTTTTTCCTGGCGAGCGATAGCGAGTCTGTAATTTAAGAGGAATCGGCCTTCGGCCGGGACATTTGTCTACCGAAAAATGTACTAGTTTATCTTGAAGGGGATCTTAGGAGTGATTTTTAAGCTTGATGGAGACCTAGGGAGCAGACTAAAATCTTCCTTTAAGATGGGATGAGTCAATTTCTTGTTAGCTTAAATTTAATACAAGCGGCCCCAGTCACAATCAGCCGGAGGTGTATCAAGTCTAACCAGGATACAACTAAGTAGGGTTGGTCTCTAATCAGTAAATCTATACAGACCATAAGGTAACGCCAGCGAACTTGACAATTATCTTGACCCCTTAACTTCTTATAACTCGAAATGAATGAAAGCAATCGGGCTGACGTTTCTATCATTTGGGAAGAGTCCACCAGGAAATAGGTGTGGATATTGACAGCCAGTTTGCTCAAGGTCCTTTTGAGTTACAGAGAGGTCAGGGATCAAGATTATTGTCAATTTCATTGGCGCTACCTATACCAACTTCGATAAAATCACTTCACCTTCCACAGTTAGTTAGTTAAAATAGGACTTCAGAGGCTATCAACCCTTCAGGATTATTAAACCAGCACACTGTAAGTCAAGAATAGCGTCAGTAAGTTAAAATAGAACTTCAGAGGCTATCAACCCTTCAGGATTATTAAACCAGCACACTGTAAGTCAAGAATAGCGTCAGTTAGTTAAAATAGAACTTCAGAGGCTATCAACCCTTCAGGATTATTGAACCAGCACACTGTAAGTCAAGAATAGCGTCAGTTAGTTAAAATAGAACTTCAGAGGCTATCAACCCTTCAGGATTATTAAACCAGCACACTGTAAGTCAAGAATAGCGTCAGTAAGTTAAAATAGGACTTCAGAGGCTATCAACCCTTCAGGATTATTAAACCAGCACACTGTAAGTCAAGAATAGCGTCAGTAAGTTAAAATAGGACTTCAGAGGCTATCAACCCTTCAGGGTTATTAAACCAGCACACTGTAAGTCAAGAATAGCGTCAGTTAGTTAAAATAGAACTTCAGAGGCTATCAACCCTTCAGGATTATTAAACCAGCACACTGTAAGTCAAGAATAGCGTCAGTAAGTTAAAATAGGACTTCAGAGGCTATCAACCCTTCAGGATTATTAAACCAGCACACTGTAAGTCAAGAATAGCGTCAGTAAGTTAAAATAGGACTTCAGAGGCTATCAACCCTTCAGGATTATTAAACCAGCACACTGTAAGTCAAGAATAGCGTCAGTTAGTTAAAATAGAACTTCAGAGGCTATCAACCCTTCAGGATTATTAAGCCAGCACACTGTAAGTCAAGAATAGCGTCAGTTAGTATAAATAGAAATTCAGAGG
The DNA here is from genome assembly GCA_032716605.1 of Paralithodes platypus. Taxonomy (NCBI): domain Eukaryota; kingdom Metazoa; phylum Arthropoda; class Malacostraca; order Decapoda; family Lithodidae; genus Paralithodes; species Paralithodes platypus. The sequence goes on from CM064496.1 coordinate 4,604,064, forward strand.
CTATCAATCCTTCAGGATTATTAAGCCAGCACACTGTAAGTCAAGAATAGCGTCAGTAAGTTAAAATAGGACATGCTACTCGTGACTCTTCAGAAACTACATCTTTGTCCCTCCTTCCCTCCCGACACGTCTACCTAAAAAACTAAATTACCGGTGAATTGTAGAAGTGAGAAGGTGAGGTTTGGAAAGCGTGTGTGTGTGTGTGTGTGTGTGTGTGTGTGGGTGGGGGTCTAGGAAGCAAACTAAAAATATCCCCTTAAGGGAGTCCACCTCGCTTTTTTTTCTCTCTTTCTCTCCCTCTCTCTTTGGCTTGTATCCATTCGGCCTCATTCAGCCTACTGTTTTAAGACGTTTACCCCAATCCAGGTGTAAATATTTTCCTGGCGAGCGGTAGCGAGCCAACATATATATATTGTTGTTTTGACAGCAAGCTAAATTTCTCCGGCGAAGCCGGATTTCTCCATACAATGCTGGCTCGCTATCGCTCGCCAGGAAGAAATCGACACCTGGATGAGGATAAACGTCTTAAAACAGTTGGCTGAATGGGGCAGAATGGATACAAGCCAGAGAAAGAGAGAAAATGAGAGAAAGATACAAGTAAAAAGTCGGTGACCCCCCTTAAATATTTTAATAATTAGGAAGTTTGGAGAAGGCAGTAGGATTTGTACACTAACAATATTGTCTGGCTTCCCTCACTGTTTCTGTTTGTGTCTCACTTACATAGAGAGTAATCCAGCTAGCTCTCACCAACACCTCCTCCTATTAATTTCACTACACTAAACTATAGGTTTGATTCCCGAAGGGAAGTAGAGAAAACCTAATATTTAGTAGGGCCCCGTAATCATTGACGACTTCGCCTATTAACATTAATAGTCTCCATTCAACATCCTGCGCCAGCAATTTGAATAACCCGCGCGGAAGATCATGGAGTACTCATCACAAGTGCACGCCTAATTCCCTTATGGGATCGTCATTTTGATTGGGTGCCATACAGAAATAAAATCGGTAAAAAATAAAAAAATAAAAAGATAAAGTAATATCTGTTATTATATGACTTACCATAATATTATACAGTACATGGATTATATGACTTACCATAATATTATACAGTACATAGATTATATGACTTACCATAATATTATACAGTACATAGATTATATGACTTACCATAATATTATACAGTACATAGATTATATGACTTACCATAATATTATACAGTACATAGATTATATGACTTACCATAATATTATACAGTACATAGATTATATGACTTACCATAATATTATACAGTACATAGATTATATGACTTACCATAATATTATACAGTACATGGATTATATGACTTACCATAATATTACAGTACATGGATTATATGACTTACCATAATATTATACAGTACATAGATTATATGACTTACCATAATATTATACAGTACATAGATTATATGACTTACCATAATATATACAGTACATAGATTATATGACTTACCATAATATTATACAGTACATGGATTATATGACTTACCATAATATTATACAGTACATGGATTATATGACTTACCATAATATTATACAGTACATAGATTATATGACTTACCATAATATTATACAGTACATAGATTTCTCATGTTTTGCTTCCCCGATACCAGGCCCTCTAGCGGCCATCCTCGTCCTTCACTGATATACCAAAACAAAACTATGGAAATCAACGAATGGGAAGTGGGATGGTTGGGAGGGCCCGAGTCGTCAATGATTACGGGGCCCTACTAAATATTAGGTTTTCTCTACTTCCCTTCGGGAATCAAACCTATAATTTAATAGGGCCCCTTCATCATTGACGACTTCCCCTGAATACCAAGACTGGAGGCGGGACATTCGTAAAATATTCTACCTTTACGGAAGAAAATCCGAATAACATTTTTCTTAAGATTTTTATTGTATGCAATACAAAATATAAAAAAGGTATAAAAGATTTGCTAGCAGTGCGTGGCATTAAGAAACTGCTTGCTCAAGGTAAGGCCGTTGCAGGCGACCTTATGCATGAAAGAGTATGACACATCCGTGTCCTACCGAGCGAGACCCAGCAGTAGGTACTCGCACTGATCTTAAAACTAATTATACAGTAATCTCACTGTGCACTTTGGTTGCAACTATGTAAAAACTCTCTTAAAATTAACACGACTAAATACAGGACTGAGAACTCGTCCTATCACAGCTCGTGATATATCACAATCTCCAAGGGTACAGAGGGGATATGGTCTTATTCCGCACAGCCCCCCCCCCCCCTTTTTAACAATTAATTAATAAAAACATACTACTTACTGTACCCGTTGCCGTAAAGCTACACAAGTACGCTTTGGTTTATCTAGAGCGACCGACACGTAGCGTGTCAGGAATGTATGGTTGGAAGCCCAAAGCTGGGTCTTAGCAATATCCTCAATTGAAACATTTTGTAAAAATCTGAGAGACACCGCCCACTTCCTAATGTTGTGAGCCCGACCTAACACGCCGGGGTTGCTTTCCTTAATAATGTCCACTATTAAAGAAGCTAACTTCCATTTCGTAGCACGCGTACCTGTTCGGTTCACACATAAAGCACCTGGTTGGCGAGGTTGCGCAGCCTTCATAAACTTTGTGAGCGCTTGCACAGGACATAACATGTGATGAATGAGGCCCCTCTTGAGGGCTGGGACTGAAAATTCAGAGAAGACATGGTCTGAATGTTCATTTTTTGCAATAAATGAGGGAGATGGCGCGATTTGAACATGGTCGTGCAGCCTCCCAAACCTAAGACAGTTTGGTTCGTTGCTCATTGCCGCCAGCTCTGATACCCGGTGTCCAGTGGCAAGTGCCATGAGAAAAACCGTTTTCTTAAAAAGTGAGTCAAAGTCCGGCGCATGATTATACTTGCGGGATTGTAGCAATTCCAAAGCTTTATCAAGGGACCAGGTGGGCATGAGCTGGCGAGGAGGAGGACGAAGTTTGAAACACGCCCTCATAATACCTTTCTCCTCCGCTTGCGGTATGGAAAAGCCGGTGAGATCAAGGAAGGGAGTCCTAATGGACGACAGATGATTCTTTAACGTTATAACCGAAAATAGTTTCTGCTCAAACAGATAATCTAAGTACTTGAATACTAGGGCTGACGAAGCAGTTGTCTGCCTCGATTCCACAATCCAGGTCGTAAAAGTTTTCCAATGTTTTTTTTTTTTTTTTTTTTTTTTTTTTTTTTTTTTTTTTCTATATTCCAACTTACTTCCTCTCGGGCATAGGCTGAGAGCCTTAACATTCACCGCTTTACAATGAACAGTGAAGCCCGTGAGGTCTTGTTCCAGTCTAGGGAGTGAGACATGTGAAGCACGTAGAGTACAACGAGCACCTGCCATCTTGCCTTCACATGAGGCACGGTGCTCACTCATGGCCCGAAACGACCCCATCTCTGAAGCCGCTTCGTTCCCGTGCTTCACTGTCTCACCCCCTACACTCGGACTCTCACACTTACACACACACAACGCCACCTGTTGAGCAGATAACTCAAATGTGATTGATATTGTCTCCTGGTAGACGGGGTGTACTGATTCAAGAGCTTTTGAGTGACACTAGGCCCAAATTTATTTAGCCATTTGGCCGAGAAAATATCCATAAGGCAAAACTGAGAGAGGTCGAAGGTTGCCAATCGCTTCCAAGTGGAAGGCGGAGACCGGGAGGGACACCGGTGTCCGGCACCACTGTTGCAATTGGTGGTACCATACCTGAGCCAGCCAGAGCGGCGCGATCAGCGCTACTCGGCCCCGGTAATCCCTTAGTTTGTGAATGACCTTGCACATTAACACAGAGTCTGGTGGCGGAAACAGATAGATCGAGGTCCACTTGTTCCAGTCCACCAGCAGTGCATCGGGTTCCCCCGCCGGGGTTACCTCGTGACGGGTCAGAAAGAGTGGCAGTCTGTGGTTCTGCGTTGATGCAAACAAGTCTACTTGTGGACGGGCCGGCTTTGCAATTATCTTGTTGAAGATCGCCTGTTTGATTGTCCACTCTACTACAGTACTCCGCCGGCGAGAGAGAGCGTCTGCCCAGACGTTCGCCATGCCGGGGAGGTATGTGGCATGCAGATGAATCCCTAGCGAGTCTGCTAGGGTAAAAATTTGTTCTGAAACTCTCAACAACTCTTGTGACCTCACTGAGCTTTGCTTCTGAATGCAAAAAACTGCAGTTTGATTATCCATTCTGAATGCTATTGATTTGTTCTCCAACATCGTGCTGTGAGTTTGGAAAAAACAGGGGAACTAAAAGCTCCTGCTTGTTGATATGTGACTGACTGTTTGCCCCCCAAATGCCTTGTCCCGGGTGGCCTAGACTTGACTGATATCCCCACCCCAGGGACCCCGAGGCGTCCGTGTCTATCCAAACCGTAGGTGGAGGAGAAACCCATGACATGACTGAGTAGAGGACTTCGTGCATGGTCCAGGCCGAGAGCAAGTTGTGGATTAATGGAGGAATTGGCCATAATTCCTTCTCCGGCAAGAGAGGGAACACTTTGTTGCCTTCCAGGATTAATCGCTTGGTTTTCAGTCGGCCTAGTTTGACAGTTAATTGTATCCAGTTGAGAGAACCGATAAGGGAATCCCACGTTTTCCTGGTCGTATCCAGACTGTGGAGGAACCGGAACAGTGTCCTTCGAAACCTGTTGCGGTTGTCCGCACTCTGTGTAAGAGTCAGAGCGGCGGTATCCCAGACCAGCCCTATCCACTGAATCGTCCTTGAGGGGACAAGGCGTGACTTTGCCAAGTTCACCTTGAACCCTAGGGCTTGTACATGAGCTAACACTCGGTTGACATGATCCTGACATAATTCTAATGAGTTTGCCACTACTAGCCAATCGTCCAGATACCAAAACACCTGTATGCCTTGAACTAATAGGGGTAAGAGGGCTTGCCTGACAAGCTTGGTGAAAACTCTTGGTGCTAGGTTCAGCCCGAATGGCATCCTTTGACAGACGTAAGTCTCTTGCCGGATTCTCAAGGCGAGAAACTTTTGGAACCTCTTGTTTATAGGGACATGTCAATAGGCATCTTTGAGATCGATCAAACACATCCAACCTTGCGGTGGGAGTGCGAGTCTGAGTTGCTGTATAGTCAGCATCCTGAAGGGTGAATTCTCTTTAAATGTGTTCAGTTGCGAGAGATCTAGAACTGGTCGCATTTGCACACTGTCCCTTTTTGGCACTAAAAAGAGGTGTGACGTGAAAACTAGTTGGGAAGCATTGACTGGAATCAGAACTCGTTTGGCAATCATTTCTTGTACTACGGCCTCCTCCTCCTGAGACATTGGGGTATACACCTGCGGCTGACGCAGTCGAGGCCGCCGGAGCCATCGCCAGGTAATTCCTTTGCTCACTACTTTTCTGGCCCAGGTAAACTTGGGCCAGGCTGAGCGGAATGAAAGGAACGACCCCAGGTGCAACCGGGGATCGTCCGTTATGGCAACTTCCCAATCCCGGGTCTTTGAGCTCGACTCCAGGATGTGGGGAGGATGAGTGGCTAGTTTTTTGGAGGGGGAGGTGTGTTGGCCTCGGACGCTTGACTAGTTTTGGCTTGTGTAGTGTTCGGATTACCTTTATATGGGGCCTTACCTTTATACCCATGAGGCTTACCTTGTTTGGTTTTGTACTGAGGACCTCCCTGCTGAGGGGGTAGTCTAGGGCTCGAGATGACTGTTTCTGATGTGGTTGGTGCTGCTTGTGACCGCCCTTTGATTTATGAAAGGGTTTGTTGGGATGGGGTCCTTCCTCGCTTGGGAGGTAACCTGTTTATTATTATTATTATTATTATATGAGATACCGTAGTCTCCAACCAGGGTGCAGAAACACCATCAAGATGAATTCACACAAAACACCTGGAGGCACTGGAGAGAGACTACGGCAACTTAGGAAAAAATTAAAACATATACTGTATACTGTACTGTACATATACATATATTAAACACAGATAACATATTATGCAGTGGAGGATATCAAGTATAAATATAATACAATAAAATAGAATAAAATAAGTTTAAAAAATAGAATTAATGCTGCAAATAAGCATTAACTCTAGACTTAAAAATGGAGATATTAGCTGAATTGACTAGCTCATTTGGCAACTTATTCCACAAGTCAACCATGGCCGGCACAAAACACCGTGAAAATTGTGTAGTAGAAAAATTAACACGGCTCATGGCAAGATCATTAAGATTGCTTGTGAATCTAGTTGCACGAGACCCCCGGACGTAGGGCCCAGGCAGAACCCCATGTAAGGGATGCTGAGGGTTGTTAAAAACTTTAAATAAAAGACTAAGGGCACCAACTTTACATCGATAACACAGATCAAGAGACAAATGAGGTAGAATAAAACTGATGGAATTTAGTGACCTGTCAAGCAACTTGAGATGGCAGTCAGCTGCTGACAACCAGACAGGTGAGCAGTACTCGAAATGTGGCAAAATAAAAGCATAAAAAGACTTGGAAACTGTGGCGTCATAAGCAAATGTTTTATAAACCTTGCGAAGCAGACCAATTTTGGGGGAAATGGAAGAGGAGAAAGAGCGAATATGCTTTTCAAAAGTAAGTTTGGGATCAAGAGTAACTCCTAACAAACGCAGAGTATCCACATTCTCAATTTGCTCGCCAGAAACTTGTAGATAAGGATGGGGAGGATCCAAGGTACGAGATCTGCTGATGATAATGGAGTGTGTTTTACTAGCATTAAGTTTCATGCCCCAAAGTTCACACCATGATGTAATTATGGCTAAATCCCTATTCAGAGCAGTATCAATTACGTGTCGATCTATTCGTGATGGAATTGACGCATATAAAGTTGTATCATCAGCATAGGAGATTAATTTATTTTCAAGCTCAGAACACAAGTCAGCAGTAAAAATAATAAAAAGCAAAGGCCCAAGGACACTGCCTTGTGGAACACCAGAAACAACAGTAACAGAAGGGGAATGATACCCATCAATGACCACAGACTGAGATCTTTTCGTCAAAAAATCTTCAAAGATCCTTACAAAATTGCCACCAATACCGATGAGCTGTAACTTATACAGAAGTGCTTTATGGTTGACTAAATCAAAAGCAGAACTAAAGTCAATAGCCACGACACGAGACTCATGTCCCTGGTCCAATGAAGATTGCAAGTCATGGGTGAGTGTCAGAAGCGCATCACATGTACCCAGTCCCTTACGAAAACCAAACTGTGAGTTTGGTATCAAATTATGACTATTACAATAAGAGGAAAGGCGTCTGGACAAAAGCCTCTCATAGAGCTTGGATAGGATAGGTGTAATGGAGATAGGGCGATAGTCATTAGGAGATGATGAGGCAGTATTTCCCTTTGGAATAGGAGTGATAATAGCCTTACGCCAGCAAAGAGGAAAACTACCTGATTTCAAAAGCAACCTAAACACCACGGCCAATTTAGGTGCCAAGACCACTGCAACCTTTTTAAAAAGAGAGGGAAAAACCCATCCGGGTCTGTGCCACCATAGGTATCAAGATCCAGCAAGTACCTTTTCAATTCAGCTGATTTGAATGCCATTGAATTGAGGTTGGGTCTAGGGAAACATGTCAATGGCAAAGACAATTCCTGATTACTCTGCTTATTAATAAAAATATTAGATAGAATATTGGCCTTCGATAATGGATCAAAAGAGATGGAGGCATCAGAATCACAAAGAGGAGGCATGGAGGAATCTATTCCAAATAAAGAGGATTTCAAAGCGGACCACCATTTATAAGGCTGTGTAGCTCCTGCCAGAACATCCTGAAGATGGGAGTTATAATCCCTCTCAGCATCATCATAAACTCTCTGCGCAGATGCCCTTTTAAAAACATAATTTTCCCAATGCAAAGGGGTTTGATTACACCTCCATAACCGATATGCAGCCTGTTTGTCATCAAATGCACGCTTGCAGTCATCATTAAACCATGCTTTATCCGTGATACGAGACTTAATTGTTTTTGATGGAACTCTTTTGCGAAGGATACCAAGAAGGGAATTGTTGAGAGCTGAAACCGGGTCATGAGATCTTAGTATGTGATTCCACTCAATATTACAAACATCATTACAAACGTTGTCCCAGTTAACTCGGGATTTATGGTAGACTTTACGCGAGAGAGTAATATCAGGAACAGAAAAATCAAGATTAATTTTACACATGATGGCATTGTGGTCGGAAGTGCAAACAGGTACAAGAACGGAGGTTTCTACAACATCAGGAATATCTGTTAGTACTAGATCAAGACAATTTCCAGACATATCAGTAGGTCCTTGGATTAGCTGTTCACAACCAGATAAGTTTGCAAAATCCAATGCAGCAAGACCATTTCTATTAGTTGGAGAGACCGAGTTCAACCACTCTTGATGATGCGTATTGACATCACCAACAAAAATAAAGGATGATTTGACATCTACAGACTGTATTGAAGCCATGGTTGTTAAGAGGCAGTCATATATGTCATTGTTAACATCAGGATTTCTGTACAGGCTAAAAATGTAATGATTATGATACTTGCTGGAAACTTTAACTAACTGCATCTCATGGCATTTACAAATATTCTTAGTTAAGTGCTGAGCATTATACCCAGATCTAATATACAAGCTCATTCCACGAGCACGAGGAATAGAATCACGCCGAATAAGAACTGGTTTACTGAAGTTAGGTATAAGAAGTTCAGAATACTCTCTATAACCAGAGACAAGGGTTTCAGAACAAAAGACAATATCATAATCAACAGATGCCAATGTAAGATCCTTGATGTTCTTATAGAGACCACGAATATTGGAATAAAATACACGACAACTTGTAACAGGTTGTCTGTGAGGACTGGGATTAACTTCTATATCACCGGACAAAAGTAGAAACAAAAACAGAAAAAGTTGAAAGCAATCCATACACAAATACATAAAGATGGATATAAACAGTTTGACCCAGACGGAGCCATCACATCTGGGTAAGGTATAAAACAAGCCCCAAAGACACCATATCCAGGGGGGAGCAGTAGCGCTGGATTTTATTTGTTTAGAAAAGACGAGAAACAGAAAAAGAATGTCAAATCTCCTGAAAATCCACCAGACTCAAAAGACTTCCTCATTGGCCTGCTAACCACTGTGTGGTTTCCAACCACTTACCAAATTAAAGACTAAGCTCCAAGTGTCAGTGTTAAGAAGGGTAGCCGTAAGCACCGGGGATAGAGTTACCCGGTGACCTATGTCCGCCGGCAACTTCTTTACCAGATGCACTCTCAAATCTTGGCGAGCTCGTACCGCCTCTAAAATCGCGATTCTAATGTCGCCTAGGGACTGAATGGCATTTTGAAGTGACAGTCTACGAGACAGCTCAATGGTTCTCTGAATTTGGGGGTCAGTGACAGCCGAGATCGTACGTGCTAGAGAGGCGGCTACTTGATGGCTCACCAAGTATTGAGAGAACATCCGGTAAGCCTTATTTCGTAACCTAAAATCTCGCTCCAAGTGAGCTTGTGGTGGTGGAGAAAAGGGGTCATCTAAGGCATGCAAAGATACTTTGGGGGCCGCCAGAAAAGTTAGTAAGGCTGGTGGTACCCTTTCTGCTTTGGACACTGGTAGAGAAAAATAAGTGTGATTCTCTTGAGGAATTTGGTGTGACACTTTGGATGTAATAGTAGTGGAAAATACCTAGGCCTCAAGTTCCCAATCCAACCACGGGCCGGTGCCCACCTGCCGCATCTGCAGGACCGGGTTCTGAGCTTGGTCCAGAGCCGGAGTTGTAGCCAACTCCGGCGTAATAGCATTTAAGGCCTTGATATCATTGATGCCATCAGCCTTCGACCAGTCAGCGAAAAGTTGTGCAGAAGCGGCGGAAGGGACTGCCGGAACAGGTGAATACACAAAATATGCTGGATTAAGGAGACTAGGTACACCTTTAATTAGAACATCTAGCACTCTCCCTGTCTCGTCTTTAGCCCTAAATTTACGATTCTTATTAATCTCTATGGACCATTCCATGGGGACTGGAGGGTCTCCTGACACAGATGGTTGAGCTATAAGAGGATTCTCTGGTACTACAGGTACCCACGAGCAATCAGCACCATAGAGGAGAGGCATAGGGCCTTTTCTCACCGGTAACTTGTCTAAGGGGGGCGGTTGAACATCAGTGATCACCCTCAGGTTGGACATAGCTAACGCCGCCAGTCCTACAGGACCTGGGGTCGTTGCCTCCACTGGGGTAAATGAAGACGTCAAAATTGATGGAAGATCTAAAGGTCTCACTACAGAAGTACTAGCGGGAGCAGTTGAGGTGATAACCGGCTGATCTGACGAGGCAGGGAGCTGGTACTGCTGTAATACCTTATGTAATAAGTCATTTACCTGGTCCGAAGTCATCCATTGTTGTGAGGTATCTTTGGATGAATTTGAACTAGCTTCAGAATAATTACTTGGAAGTGACTGAGGAGCCGGGGAGAACATAGGATCCGCCGGCTCCTCACTCTTCTCCAAGAGTTCATGTGATAATAACTCTTGCGAGTCCTCGTGATCCCTCGGGGGCCAAGACAAATCAGGCACCGAAGATGGCAACACGTTGGTGTTGCTATCCTCAGTCTGTTCTAGAGAAGGTTATGGATGGCGCCAGTAACCTCCCGCCGCCAAGGGCAGGGGGTCCTGGTCCATCAGAGATATAACTTGTGCCCCCGCCGGACGACCTCTAAATTGATCGGCCAGTACCCTACTATGGCCTGTTGATTTCACCCCCGGGGAACTAGAGATAATTTTGGTATTGCAAACGTTACATCCGAAGTTACATGCCTAGAATGTTCCTCACTAGTAGTGGGAGTCTGAGAGTCAGAGGGCGGTGACAGTTGTGGGCTCTCCCGCCGGCTGCTTGAAGAGGTATACTCTTCTCGTCGGTGCTTGTGGGACCTCGAAGAGTCCGAGGTAGAGTGATGAACGCGGTGCCGTGGAGACTTTGACATGGATTTCGACCTCCGCCGCGTGGCCCGGGTCGAGGAGGGGACCTCTGTGACGTCGCTCTCACTACTACATTGACATATTCTTTGCTTATGGCTTTAGTTTTGACCTTAAGTCTGACCGATTTAGAGTGACCGGGTTTTACTAAAGGTGACTTTATAATAAGCTTCTCCCATAGGACCTCGTCATCACACTGGAGGGCCTTATGGGTAACATCTTTAGCATATGTATTGAATGTCTCTTTAACTTCATGTAAAGCCGCCAAACATGAAAGGTCTGTTTTAGCTAACAATGCGGACTTTAATTCTGAGCAAATGTCGCACTTTTTTGACAACCACACGCCGCGTGAGCGATCGAGGCACTTGACACATTTCGTGCAGAAAGTATGAGCAAACACTGGTAAGAGGGAACAAGTGGGGGTAGCACAAAGATCAAATCTGGGCATAGTGCCGTTCAAAGAGAGGGTCCCCTCCTCCGTCGGGATCCGATGGCCAATTCCGCCGGAAGGGAAGTCTGGGGGCCTGGAAAGAAAATTTCCAGGAATCAATGCTCATAAGGATAACCTGCGAGGTATTATACATCCTATCTCAAATCCGCCGGAAACTTAGTGAAAAGTGCACACTTATTCTACCCTTCCGCCGGATCTGTCTAGCTGATTTCTCACAATTTTACCTGTGACAAGCGTCACAGGTCCCTGACCTTATTAAGTTGTGACTGTATCTAACCAGTTTGCAAAACTAATATATCACGTAGTGAACACTTGACTGATGTTGCTGAGGGCGATGAAGTCGTTACGTGTCACTAGGCCAGACAGGGTGAGTTCCCTCGGCGAGCCGAGATGGTGGCCCTGGTAGGAATGCAATTACGCCGGGAGAGTGGTTCAGCCAAACCACGCCGGGATCTTCTGAATGTTCCTATCCGCCAGAGGCGGACACTTGGCCCACCGCACTGGCCGCCGGAACAAACAAAAACTGCCGGGAAACAGGGATGGCACAGCCCTTTTCCTGCAGTCCCACACACATATAATAAAATGCATCATGACATATAGGGACGTCTCCCAAGCCCCAAAGGATCGAGCTAGCATGCTAGAACCAACACAGGGTGAAACAAACGTAATCAATAACAACAGAAAAATTTAGACACCTAAATTACCTGTAGCCTATGACGGAGACCTCTAATTATGACGACCACGTAAACCGAAGACATCCCAGCCGAAGACGCTCGAGAATCCGCAGCTGCACCAAGTAGAGGAAGGCCTTCATCAAGGGGCCTAAGCAAAACACGAGCCCTGGAAGGTGGAGCACCACGTGCAGACACCCTTAAACCAGAGCATTTGCTGAAAAAAATGTAGAACGTGGCATATACTATCCTCAATAATGACAGTCTGTATATGCCTTGTAGCGTGGTCGCCTTCTAGCTAAGAACACACAACAGCTAAGGCGTCATACATAAATAAAACACACACGCGGTCCACCCATGCGAGACTCCTGGACGCCTGTGACAATGGTACCCTATTTTAACACACTCCTCCTGCGGACCGACCAATCTGGCAGCCGTGCTAGCTAATCTAAACCTTGTTACTGCAACACAGATATATACAAATGAGTAAGGACTCACTAGAAGCTCTGCGAACGTTGAATGAAGCGAACACGGCGCAAGCCCTGTGATCGGGAGGGACGCGGAAGAAGGAAGGACGAGGATGGCCGCTATGGGGCCTGGTATCGGGGAAGCAAAACATGGGAAATCCACGTATATGGCAAGTCATATAATAACAGATATTAATTTATCTTTTTCTTTTTTCTTTTTTGGAGAGTTTTTTTCTGTAGGGTACCCAATCAAAATGACGATCCCATAAGGGAATTAGGGTGCACTTGTGATGAGTACTCCATGATCTTCCGCGTGGGTTACTCAAATTGCTGGCGCAGGATGTTGAATGGAGACTATTAATGTTAATAGGCGAAGTCATCAATGATGAAGGGGCCCTATTAAATAAGTACACCACACTTATTCCAAATACACACACACACACACACACAACTATTTAAATAGCGACTATCACCCTTAAAACAATGGAGCACTCTTGGTTGAGCCCGAGAACTTTTCATCTCCTACTGTACTTCGCACTTCTCCACTTTATCTTCCTCTCTCCAAAAGTCTCCAATCTCCTACTTTGCTCAAGCCATCATTTTAATATTGGGGAGACACTTGTTACAGGCAGTTTTGCTTTTTGACTTCTTCATACACATACAGTAGACTAAACATTCTGGCTACTACTAATCGATCTTATTCAGTTTAGCAAGGATCTCTAGCAACTGTATGCTTTCGAACTGTCTCAATCAACCCTTTAAACTCCCACAGATCCTTCCTAAGCTGTATATAATCTTCTAAATATAGGTAGACATCGCTGGTACAGAAGGGCTACATGAAAGGGAACACACTTCACTGAGTGCTGCTGCAGTGCGGGTTATGTATATATTTTGTGTGTTTTTTTTGTTTTTTTTTGTAATATTAGTTTAACCAGACCACTGAGCTCTACAAAATAACTCTCATAGGGCTGGCCCGAAGGATTCGATCAAGATATAACAAACGAGCCAAGATAGATAGGGAAGGGCAGTAGGGGAACAAATCGAGGAAGGGAAAGACACACAGACATTTCTCGCCAATTCACCAGTTCAGCCGGACCACATGAGCTCCACATCAGAGCTCTCATAGGGCAGGGCCGAAGGATGATGCAAGAACTGCTACACCGCAACACCAACCAAGAAGTGATCAGGGCGAAGAATGAGAGATCAGGTCGAAGGTAGAAAATCACATCGAGAATGCATTACCGAAGGGAATCAAGTCAATCCGGCCACATCAGCAACCGAAGAGACAAAACGAGTCAGAAGTCAATCACCTAGCCAGGCCAGGGAGACATGAGATAGAGGCTGCCCGAGGACAGCCGAATGGGACAGAATAAGAATAAAAGGGGAAAAACATAGAATGAGGAATGAAAAACTACTAAAAATTAGTCAAGCTGAGGACGAAAGCTCGAGGGGAGATAGGAAGGGGAAAGACCACACCCATTCCCCATCAAGCCTCAATCGCCGGCCCCCAAGCCCCCCAACCGCGGCAAGGAGCGTAGTATCAGGGGGGTATGTAAATACTGTACTGGGTATTTATATAAGGCTCCACTTAGCTAAAAACTAGATATTATTTCTACCATATAATTGTAGTTTCGAATACATATCGCAGAATCTTAATAATGTTACTACTGTTCTCGCACCACAGTCGTATTTTATGCATATTAATTGTTTTCGTTTCTTGTTTTCATTTATATATTTAATATAGATTCTCTGATACATACCACCAGATCAAATCAGTTATACATTTATAAATACTATTCTCTATTTATTAAATATAGTTAATTTGATCTGAACATCAATCTAGTTTGAATATCGCAATAGCTCACGAACATTTGTCAGGTGTACATATACTGTATATAACTATGACTTAAATTGCTTCAAACCCCGTGTGTCTAGTCATGTTGGCTAGAACGTTCCTTGATTTTGGCCGTTTCACTCTTTCAACTCTGGAGGAGGCACTCGTCACATGCGGTTTTGCGTTTTGTCTCCCTCATCCACATAGACAAAAAAAACACCGTCTCCACTACGCACAAGGGACTGGAGTTCTCGAAAAAGGGCTCCAGTCCTGACGCTATTCTTGACTTACAGTGTGCTGGCTGAATAATCCAGAAGGGTTGATAACCTCTGAAGTCCTATTTTTACAAACTAACTACGCCAAAATACCCCGCCTTGGAGACGGACACACATAATATTCTTTCCTTCAGTAAGTCGGGCCAAAGTCACAGTAACATACTACCAGAATTTTGGCTCTCGTATTTTTCCGCAAGAAGAAGAAGAAGAAGAAGGGATTTAGTTAATGGGATGGTTACTTTTCCTGGACTCCCTTCTCTCGGTTATTCAACCCCATTAGTTTTCAGATTTTAAGACGTTTGTTCCATTAGTTTGGTGATTTTAAGACCTTTCACCACATTTCTCTCTCAATTTTATGACCTTTCGTGCAATTTAGGTGTCGATATTTTTGCTGGGGAGCGATTGCAAGCCTGTAATTTTGGGAGGATCCGGCATTTGGCCGGAACATTGTTCTACCGAAAAACGTACAAATGTATCTCGAAGGAGAGTCTTCGGGGTGTTTCTTTAAACTTCATAGAGGGCTAGAGAGGAAACTGATATATATATATATATATATATATATATATATATATGGAGGAGGGTGCCATGAATCACCTCCACCAAAATCACCATCACTACCGAGAGAGAGAGAGAGAGACAGAGAGAGAGAGAGAGAGAGAGAGAGAGAGAGAGAGAGAGAGAGAGAGAGAGAGAGAGAGAGAGAATACAACCCAGTGCTAGGGTCATTTTCCCCCACCCTAACCCATGTTGAAAAGGCTAATAATTGCCTGAATTGAGAAGTTACATTTTTTGTACCACCGTGTTCGTGTTAACCCTTCTTCTGTATACCAACATCTGCCACCCTTCCCTTCCCTTTATATACTACCCGTCCATTGCTGTGTGTGTGTGTGTGTCTGTGTGTGTGTGATGGCAGTGACGACGATCCTTCCTAAGCTGAATAGACTCACTCACTCTCTCTCTCTCTCTCTCTCTCTCTACCTATTGCCCGTGTTTTGAAGCTAACAAGAAATTGACTCATCCCCATCTTAAGGGAGGATTTTAGTTTTCTCCCTAGACCTCTATCAAGCTTAAGAAACACTCCCTAGACCCGCTTCAAGATCGTCTAAATATACCTAGAATACAATTTAATAGAGGTTACCGGTACAGAAGGGAATAATAATCACTGCCTCTAATCCAATTCTAGCTTTTATACCCAAAGTTCATATAACTCTCTAACCCAGGAGTCAACCGATTTTCTCACCTTCTTCCACTCAAAAACAAATATACTATGGAACTCTCTCTCTCTCTCTCTCTCTCTCTCTCTCTCTCTCTCTCTCTCAATCTATCTTTTCCTCATCCTATGACTTGAACTGCTTCAAGCTACGTGTGTCCAGGTATTTTGACTCTAACGTACCTTGAATTTGGCTCCCTGTCACTCTTTCAACTTTGGGGGGACACTTGTTACATGCAGCTTTACCTTTTGTCTCTGGTCTGGCAAATTTTGATTAACCCCTTCTGTACCGATGACGTCTTTTTTACTATATTTTACCTACGATTGTATGATTTTTATTCAGTTTAAATTGGACCTCAACCAATTAGCAGGCTTCAAACTATCTCACTTAACCCTTTTTACTACCACAGAACCTTCTCAAGCTGCACAAAATCGTCTAAATATAGCTAGAATAAAGTTAAAATGACGTCGCCGGTACAGATGGGGTTACAATGTTACGCACGAATTCTGACACGTATAGCAATCAATCTTCAACCTAATTGTCGATAGCATTGCCTAATATTTCCAAAATAATACGAGAACAAATAATTATCGATCAAATTAACTCTTACAAGATCCGATACGAATTGTGTCTGTTTTCTGGCTGTTATTAGATGACTTTATTCTGATTAGGAAGGATGTATGGAAGTCAGAGGGATAATTGATTAGGAAGGATGTATGGATTAGGAAGGATGTATGGAAGTCAGAGGGATAATTGATTAGGAAGGATGTATGGATTAGGAAGGATGTATGGAAGTCAGAGGGATAATTGATTAGGAAGGATGTATGGATTAGGAAGGATGTATGGAAGTCAGAGGGATAATTGATTAGGAAGGATGTATGGATTAGGAAGGATGTATGGAAGTCAGAGGGATAATTGATTAGGAAGGATGTATGGAAGTCAGAGGGATAATTGATTAGGAAGGATGTATGGATTAGGAAGGATGTATGGATTAGGAAGGATGTATGGATTAGGAAGGATGTATGGATTAGGAAGGATGTATGGAAGGCAGAGGGATAATTGATTAGGAAGGATGTATGGATTAGGAAGGATGTATGGAAGTCAGAGGGATAATTGATTAGGAAGGATGTATGGAAGTCAGAGGGATAATTGATTAGGAAGGATGTATGGATTAGGAAGGATGTATGGATTAGGAAGGATGTATGGAAGTCAGAGGGATAATTGATTAGGAAGGATGTATGGATTAGGAAGGATGTATGGAAGTCAGAGGGATAATTGATTAGGAAGGATGTATGGATTAGGAAGGATGTATGGAAGTCAGAGGGATAATTGATTAGGAAGGATGTATGGATTAAGAAGGATGTATGGATTAGGAAGGATGTATGGAAGTCAGAGGGATAATTGATTAGGAAGGATGTATGGATTAGGAAGGATGTATGGATTAGGAAGGATGTATGGATTAGGAAGGATGTATGGAAGGCAGAGGGATAATTGAGATAGTCTTTACCTTTATTATTACCACAAATCCTTCCTAAGCTGTATAAAATCTTCCAATGATAGCCAGAATAAACTGTCAAAATGCGTCACTATCTTCAAAGGGTTCAAAGTTTACGAACGAGTGTTGTCACATATAGCAATCAACCTTCAAGGGGGAGGTACTCGCTTTTCCTGGACCCCCTTCTCCCTCATATTTAGCCCCATTAGTTGTGAGATTTTAAGACGTTCGCCCCATTAGTTTGTCGATATTAAGGCCTTTCGTCCCATTTTGTTATCAACATTCAGACCTTTCGTTCCATTTCTTTATCAATAGGCAGACCTTTTGTGTCATTTAGGTGTCATATTTTTCCCCAGGCGAGTTCCCCCTTGACCAGTATTGATCAGTGTGGTAGTAAATATACCCTGATATGAAACCCAAAACTGTCCATACACTGGCTTCCCTCCCTTGCCTCAAGAGTGTTCGTTTTTGTTCTGAGTATGAAGGAGACAAAAGGCAAAGCTGTCTGTAACAAGTGTCTCTTCCAAAGTTGAGTGATTGTAGCTACTTTAAACATATTTTTTATTTTATATATTTTTGTTTATGTGTGTGTGTGTGTGTTTGTGTGAATGTGTATGTGTGTGTCTTCGATATCCTACAACAAAATGTGACTTCCTCAATTTAAACTAACTGATTTTGTCTACTCTACTTCTGACTACAAAATTGACTTCCCGAATTTATCAACCCCCTGATTTTGCCTATTTCATTAGTACTATACTACTTCTTCTTTTAGGGCAAACACTCTACACTAGGTATTATAGAGATAGCCGGTTTGCCACAGTTATAACAGAAAACCGATTACGGCGGATGGCTGTGGCCTGATGAAGTCCATCTGCCTCTCGATTTTGCCTTGGGTTGGGTGTTTGATTGTATCTCTATATATTTCATATATCTATATTAATTTCAATTATATTCACATGTGTGTGTGTGTGTGTGTGTATGTATACAATGGAGCTTGCTGTTGATTCTAGACTTGGTCCAGAGGGCTGACCTTTCTATTGGTACTGACTCAGAAAATGATAGTAAAGCCGGTATCACAAAAGAGCTTTTATTGTCAACATTCGATGATCAACATTTTTCTGGCAACATTTCTGCATTATTTTACACTGGTATCGAAAACTAAACTGATGGTAGATTAATATAGATGGCAGAAGTAGTTATATGTTTACCACAAAAGCTGCCAGATCAGTGTTGAGGATACATGTTGAGGGAAAAAGCGTTGGTGTGCCCCCCCCCCCCCTCACTTTTAAGCCGGTATCACACGAGCGCTTGTTCCCTGAATATGTATCCTCAACACTGGTCTGGCAGCTTATGAGGTTAACATTAAAATATTTCTGCCACCTAATTTCATCTACCATCTGTCTAGCTTCCGATACCAGTGCAAAATATTCCAGAAATGTTGTCAATAAAATGTTGGTCATCGAATGTGGACTATAAAAGCTCTCGTGTGATACCGGCTTTATCCCTATTTTACCCTTTTATCGTCCCCCTTTCTCCTATTTTCCGCAAGTCTACCCAATAATCTGCAATGTTACGCCTCACACCCCTTAGTTCTGGATCCCGATTATCTCCTATCCCTGACTATACCTTGTTCCAAATAGGTGGGCCAGGAATCGTGACCCCTTGATGGAGGTCTAGGCAGTAAAATAACCCCCTCTGTACCGGCGACGTCTTATTTTATTCTAGAATACTTTGACGATTTTGTGTCGTTATGCATTTGTAAATAAATAAAGTTTAATTTTTCTCGTTTTTCCTCCGTTACATCGAGGTTCACTGCAGGTATAAATAATTTACTAAGATGTTACTCACTTTTCTGCAGATACACGAAGGATCACTTATAGCTCTGTTATACCATTAACCCAAATTGTTCCCTACTAACGTGTCCTAACCCTGCCAGGGACATTAGTCCTAGGGCAGCTCTTCCCTTTCCAATTGCCCCTTACCCGCTATAATCCACTGTTGAACACTTTAAAGAGCAGTGATCTAAAAGGCAAGCAACCTCGAGGGGTTGCTAGCCCTGTTGTTGCTCGACTTCCTTTGTACTCCTTTGTACTCCTATGTAATGTATTGGATATTATGCTGAATGGTACACTCGGATACCATAGTCTCTAACCCACTCATAAATATTCGTGGACTTCACCTATTTCTAATATTGGAAGTATATCACTGGCAACGAATTGATATATATAACTTTCTATAGATCAGCTATAACACTATTATTATGTACTATTATTGAAAAGCAAATTCCATCTTACATTCAACCCAGATAGCTATTATTGCATTTACAAAACATGGGGGTCCACGATTCTTATGAGTGCTCTAGAAACTATGGCATCCGAGTGTACAAATGTAATGCCCCAAGTTGTGGCAAGTGTTTAAGGGGGTAGTGCTTGGTTTTTGGTCTATATATCTATTAATTAATGTATTTTTTAGTTTCCTCCCTAGACCTCCATCAAGCTTAGCAAAACGCCCCCTAGACCCCCTTTCAAGATAAATTTGTACATTTTTCGGTAGAAAAATGTCCCATACCTTATAAAAATTAGAGGCTCGCTGGAAAAATCGACATCTAAAGAGCACGAAAGGTCTTAATGTTGACAACAAAACGAGGCGAAAGGTCTCAAAATCGCCAAACTAACAAAACGAACGTCTTGAAACCTCAAAACTAATATGCTAAACATGAGGGAGAAGGGAGTCTATAAAAAGCAAGAACTACCCCTTTAAACAGAACTGGATGTAGAAAATTGCTTGAGGTATCAGCCCAAGTGGAGTACTTCTCTTGGTCTAGTGGTGAGAGTGTTAGCCTCGTAAGCGTGGGGACCTGGGTTCGAACCCTGGACCGGCCTGGTGGTGGCCTCACAAATATATTTCGGGGGGCGATTTCTGCATCTAACGAAGTTTAGGTGTGTTGGTTAAATTGTAAATAATGGTGTAATGTAATTGTAAACTCAGACAAAATAGTATGGTTCCGTTTCGAGGTTTCTTCACCAATTGTGTGTGATTTGTGGATGTAGTGCTGAACAAAATTAAGGTGTAGACCACCTGGGGTAAAGGTTAACAGGTAAGAGGTGATGGTGGTGGTGATGGTGGTGGTGGTGATGAAGGGGGTGTCAGATGGGTAGCGTATTGTATTATTGTAACCACCACCACCACCTTGACCACCTGGGGTAAGGTATAACAGGTAAAAGGTGATGATGATGATGATGGTGGTAGAAACAATAACACACACGCTACCCATCTGACACCTATCACCATCACCACCACCACCACCACCTTGACCACCTGGGGTAAGTAACAGGTAAAAGGTGATGATGATTTTTTTTTTTTTTCTATGTGAATGAGGGAGACAACAGGCATAACTGTCTGCAGCGAGTGCCTCCCCCAGATTTCAAAGAATAACAGGGCCGAAATCAAGGGACGTTCGAGCTAAAATGCCTGGACACACGGAGTTTGAAGCAATTTAAGTCATAGGAAGAGGGAAAGTGATTCTGGGAGAGAGTTCCAGAGCTCAGCAGTTGAATAGAAGAAAGTCTGAGAATAGCGTTTCACTCTTGGGTTGGAGAGTTGCACAGAGTACGGGTGGGATTGTGTTGCAAGGCGGATACTACGTACCCTACGTAGAGGAGTTGGTATACACTGGGAAAGCTCCGAGGAACACTGATTATTGTAGTAGCGATAGAATAGTGAGAGAGATGCAACATTGCGGTGAAGAGAGAAAGATTGCAGAGAACTGGTGAGTGGACGGGAGTTAATGATACGAAAAGCTTTCCTTTCTACTTTATCTAGGAGTGCGGTGTGAGAGGATCCTACCCACACATGTGAACAATACTCCATACAAGGACGCACTGTGCCCCTGTACAGAGCAAGTAGCTGCGCAGGGGTAAAGAACCCCTTGAGGTGGTTGAGCACACCCAGCTTCTGGGAGGCTGCCTTAGCGAGACTGGTAATATGGTCTTTCCAAGTGAGAGCAGAAGAAAAAGAGACACCGAGAACATTGAGGGAAGATGAAGGGTTGATTTTTGTATTGTTGAAGAATAAGGGATAGTCCTCTGGAGGTTCCTGACGGGTAGTAAGATGGATAAATTGCGGTTTGGAAGCATTAAATTTAACAAGGTTTTCTCTGCCCCAATTGGAAATAGTAGCTAGATCAGAAGATAAGCATTTTATGGCTTCATTACGTTTACTTTTGAGGGATTGCTGGCTGGGGCGTTCTGGAAAACTAAGTGAGTGGTGTAAAGTAGAGTCGTCTGCATATGAATGGTGATGGTAATAATAACACAAAACGCTATCCGTCTGACACCTCCTTCCACCACTACCATCCTCTTCACTCATCACCCTCTGCTTCCTCCAGGGGAATATTGTGTATGTTCTTCCACTGTCCTTGGTTGTTCTTCCACAGTCCTTGGTTGTTCTTCCACTGTCCTTGGTTGTTCTTCTACTGTCCTTGGTTGTTCTTCCACTGTCCTTGGTTGTTCTTCCACTGTCCTTGGTTGTTCTTCCACTGTCCTTGGTTGTTCTTCTACTGTCCTTGGTTGTTCTTATAGTGTCCTTGGTTGTTCTTCCACTGTCCTTGGTTGTTCTTCCACTGTCCTTGGTTGTTCTTCCACTGTCCTTGGTTGTTCTTCTACTGTCCTTGGTTGTTCTTCCACTGTCCTTGGTTGTTCTTCTACTGTCCTTGGTTGTTCTTCCACTGTCCTTGGTTGTTCTTCCACTGTCCTTGGTTGTTCTTCCACTGTCCTTGGTTGTTCTTCCACTGTCCTTGGTTGTTCTTCTACTGTCCTTGGTTGTTCTTCCACTGTCCTTGGTTGTTCTTCCACTCTCCTAAGGGTCAAGATTATTGTCAAGTACGCTGGCGCTACCTATAGTACCAAGCTTTCATAATTCACATCATATTTCACAACTATAAGTTTATAATAGGTAAGAAATCACAATACAATATAACGTCAGGTGGAAAGAAACAGAGTATAGTTTCTTCCACTCTACTTGGATGTTAACCCCTTGAAGCTCAGACGCGTTTTAGCAATATATTCTAGCTATTATTAGACGATTGTATGTAGCTTAGGAAGGGTCTGTGGGTATTAAAAGGGTCAAGACTACCTCCATTAACCCTCTGACTTCCATATACCCTTCCTAATCTGAATAAAATCGTCTAATAATGACCAGAATACAGACAAGACATGCGTATTGGATCTTTCATCTTCCATGACACCTTCACCCCCACCATCACCTTCCATGACACCTTCACCCCCACCATCACCTTCACCCCCACCATCACCTTCCATGACACCTTCACCCCCACCATCACCTTCCATGACACCTTCACCCCCACCATCACCTTCACCCCCACCATCACCTTCACCCCCACCATCACCTTCCATGACACCTTCACCCCCACCATCACCTTCACCCCCACCATCACCTTCACCCCCACCATCACCTTCACCCCCACCATCACCTTCACCCCCACCATCACCTTCACCCCCACCATCACCTTCACCCCCACCATCACCTTCACCCCCACCATCACCTTCACCCCCACCATCACCTTCACCCCCACCATCACCTTCACCCCCACCATCACCTTCCATGACACCTTCACCTTCACCCCCACCATCACCTTCACCCCCACCATCACCTTCACCCCCACCATCACCTTCACCCCCACCATCACCTTCACCCCCACCATCACCTTCACCCCACCATCACCTTCACCCCCACCATCACCTTCACCCCCACCATCACCTTCACCCCCACCATCACCTTCACCCCCACCATCACCTTCACCCCCACCATCACCTTCACCCCCACCATCACCTTCACCCCCACCATCACCTTCACCCCCACCATCACCTTCACCCCCACCATCACCTTCACCCCCACCATCACCTTCACCCCCACCATCACCTTCACCCCCACCATCACCTTCACCACCACCATCACCTTCACCCCCACCATCACCTTCACCCCCACCATCACCTTCACCCCCACCATCACCTTCACCCCCACCATCACCTTCACCACCACCATCATCTTCACCCCCACCATCATCTTCACCCCAACCATCACCTTCACCCCCACCATCACCTTCACCCCCACCATCACCTTCACCCCCACCATCATCTTCACCCCCACCATCATCTTCAACCCCACCATCACCTTCACCCCCACCATCACCTTCACCCCCACCATCACCTTCACCCCCACCATCACCTTCACCACCACCATCATCTTCACCCCCACCATCATCTTCCCCCCCACCATCACCTTCACCCCCACCATCACCTTCACCCCCACCATCACCTTCACCCCCACCATCACCTTCACCCCCACCATCACCTTCACCCCCACCATCACCTTCACCCCCACCATCACCTTCCATGACACCTTCACCCCCACCATCACCTTCACCCCCACCATCACCTTCACCCCCACCATCACCTTCACCCCCACCATCACCTTCACCACCACCATCACCTTCACCCCCACCATCACCTTCACCCCCACCATCATCTTCACCCCCACCATCACCTTCACCACCACCATCACCTTCACCCCCACCATCACCTTCCATGACACCTTCACCCCCACCATCACCTTCACCCCCACCATCACCTTCACCCCCACCATCACCTTCACCCCCACCATCACCTTCACCACCACCATCACCTTCACCCCCACCATCACCTTCACCCCCACCATCATCTTCACCCCCACCATCACCTTCACCACCACCATCACCTTCACCCCCACCATCACCTTCACCACCACCATCACCTTCACCCCCCACCATCACCTTCACCCCCACCATCACCTTCACCACCACCATCACCTTCACCCCCACCATCACCTTCACCCCCACCATCACCTTCACCCCCACCATCACCTTCACCCCCACCATCACCTTCACCACCACCATCATCTTCACCCCCACCATCATCTTCACCCCAACCATCACCTTCACCCCCACCATCACCTTCACCCCCACCATCACCTTCACCCCCACCATCATCTTCACCCCCACCATCATCTTCAACCCCACCATCACCTTCACCCCCACCATCACCTTCACCCCCACCATCACCTTCACCCCCACCATCACCTTCACCCCCACCATCACCTTCACCCCCACCATCATCTTCACCCCCACCATCATCTTCACCCCCACCATCACCTTCACCCCCACCATCACCTTCACCCCCACCATCACCTTCACCCCCACCATCACCTTCACCCCCACCATCACCTTCACCCCCACCATCACCTTCACCCCCACCATCACCTTCCATGACACCTTCACCCCCACCATCACCTTCACCCCCACCATCACCTTCACCCCCACCATCACCTTCACCCCCACCATCACCTTCACCACCACCATCACCTTCACCCCCACCATCACCTTCACCCCCACCATCATCTTCACCCCCACCATCACCTTCACCCCCACCATCACCTTCACCCCCACCATCACCTTCCATGACACCTTCACCCCCACCATCACCTTCACCCCCACCATCACCTTCACCCCCACCATCACCTTCACCCCCACCATCACCTTCACCACCACCATCACCTTCACCCCCACCAACACCTTCACCCCCACCATCATCTTCACCCCCACCATCACCTTCACCACCACCATCACCTCCACCCCCACCACCACCTTCACCACCACCATCACCTTCACCCCCACCTGCACCTTCACCCCCACCATCATCTTCACCCCCACTATCACCTTCACCACCACCATCACCTTCACCCCCACCATCACCTTCACCCCCACCATCACCTTCACCCCCACCATCATCTTCACCCCCACCATCATCTTCACCCATCACCCTCTATTAAAAGACCCCTTTTTCCATCATGTTTAGTCCTATTGATTTTGAGATTTTAAGACATTGGCCCCATTAGCTTGGCCATTTTAAAGAACTTTCGCCCCATTTCTGTAAATTTTAAGACATTTATTGCCATTTAGGTGTTTATTTTTTCCTGGAGAGCGATAGCGAGCCTGTAATTTTAGAGGAATCGGCCTTCGGCCGGGAAATTTTTCTACCGAAAAATTTACACATTTATCTTGAAAGGAGGGTCTATGGGGTGTCATTTTAAATTTGATGGAGGTCCAGGGAACAAACTAAAAACCTCCCCTAAATTAAAGCCTCCAGGGGAATAGTGTGTTGTTTCTTCCGCTCTCCTTGGATGTTAACACTGTTTGTATTCCTCCATTACCTTATTCCTTCAATGAGTATCCATAACTGAGTTGCTAAAAAAAACAATAATAATAATACTCCCCACCCCATTTTACACACACACACACACCCCATCACACACACGCACACACACCATCACACACACACACACACACACCCCATCACACACATAAAACCCAATTTCTCCATCTATCTACCCGTAAGGAGCTCCCAGCGGACTATCCCTTATTCTTCAACAATACAAAAATCAACCCTTCATCTTCTCTCAATATTCTTGGTGTTTCTTTTTCTTCTGCTCTCAGTTGGAAAGACCATATTACCAGTCTTGCTAAGGCAGCCTCCCAGAAGCTGGGTGTGCTCAACCGCCTTAGGGGGTTATTTTCCCCTGCACAGCTTCTTGCTCTGTACAGGGGCATAGTGCGTCCTTGTATTGAGTATTGTTCACATGTGTGGGGAGGTTCCTCTCACACCGCTCTCCTAGACAAAGATGAAAGGAAGGCCTTTCGTATCATTAACTCCTGTCCACTCACCAACTCTGCAATCTCTCTCTCTCCGCCGCAATGTTGCACCTCTCTCGCTATTCTATCGCTACTATAATAATCAGTGTTCCTCAGAGCTTTCCCAGTGTATACCACCTCCTTTACGTAGGTCACGTGGTACCCGTCTTGCAACTCAATCCCACCCCTACTCTGTGCAACTCTCCAACCCAAGAGTGAAACGTTACTCTCAAACTTTCTTCTACTCAACAGCTGAGCTCTGGAACTCTCTCCCAGAATCAGCCTTTCCCGCTTCCTATGACTTAAATTGCTTCAAACTCCGTGTGTCCAGGCATTTTGGCCCGAACGTCCCTTGATTTCGGCCCTGTCACTCTTTCAACTGTGGGATAGGCACTCGCTATAGGCAGTTCTGCCTTTTGCCTCCCTCATTCATATAGAAAAAAAAAAAAAAAAAAAAAACAAACACACACACACACACACACATACGGGGGACTTACGGAGAGGTTCCTATTGCCCACCTGCCTGCTGTCTCAATTATTACCTTCCCTTACCTCTACCCCCCCTCCCCCCTACCCAACCATCCCCTTCCCCTTACCCCACTTCCCCCACACCACCCCCCTTCCTTACCCAACCGCCCCCTCCCTTCCCCCCCCCCCCCACCAGCCCACTACAGCCTACCGACCGACCAGCCCTTCCCCCCCCCCCCCCCCCCTGATGAAGACGTTACCTGGTGTTGCCGCAAGAGACTCCTGGAGAGAGAGAGAGAGACAGTGTAGTGGTGGGGGGGAGTTGGGGAAAAGGGACAGCGGTAGTGGTAGTGGGGGGAGGGGGGTTAGAGTAGGGAGAGGGGAGGGGGGCTTTTGTTGATTAGGATGGTAGAGGAGGGGGTTGATCTCTGTAGGGAAGGGGGTATGAAAGTGATAAATTATAAGGTGACATTGTCTTGTATTAGGTGTGTGTGTAGGAAATGGATGAAACCTTGATTGAGATGGTGTGTGAGTGTGTGTGTGCGTACAGTTGGTCAAAGTTCCAGCTGGCCCACCCTCGATCTGGGGCTTGAAGAATTAGCTGGCAATACTGGTGTAGTTGCCAATCAGTGGATATAATAACCTGAATATTTAAGCAAATCTACGAAGTTTGGGTGAATGTTCGGGATCATACATAACGATGTATGCATTTCTATTTGAGATAGGCTTACTTTCCCTTGTTTAGTATATGTTATAACTATGTTAGAGCCGAAATCAGATCTACCAATCCCAATCTTTGTAAGACATATTGCCACATAATTCTGCGAGCCCCAGAGCGAGGGTGGGTCAGCTGGAACTTTGACCAACTGTACCTGTGTGTGTTTGAGTGTATCTGTGTGTATGAATAGAATGAATATTTATAATTTTATAATTTTGTGTTATTCATTGATGTATTGTGTGTGTGTGTGTTTGTATGTGAGTGTGTGTGTGTGTGTGTTTGTATGTGAGTGTGTGGGTGTGTGTTTGTATGTGAGTGTGTGGGTGTGTGTTTGTATGTGAGTGTGTGTGTGTGTGTGTTTGTATGTGAGTGTGTGTGTGTGTGTTTGTATGTGAGTGTGTGTGTGTGTGTTTGTATGTGAGTGTGTGGGTGTGTGAATAAAATATAATATATAATTATTTTATTTGTCTTTGTTTATATATTAATATTGCGTGTGAGTTTGTAATAATAACAATACTGATAATAATAATCAATATATTTCAAGCTGACAGAACAATCAGGCTGAAAATACACCGTTCCTTATCCTAGACTTAAACTAGATCTTATCATAACTCATTCAGTACCGGTGACGTCCTTTTCATTATAATTTGGCTGCTATTAGAAGATCTTGTTCAGTTTATAAAGGGCCTCCAGTAATTACCAGGCTTCAAACTATCTCACTTAACCCTTTTTACTACCACAGATCCTTCTTAAACTGCACAGAATCGTCTAATAATAGCTAGAATAAAACTAGTAAGACTTCGTTCGCCGGTACAGCAGGGGTTAAGTGATCAACAACCTGATCTTGGCTGCTAACGAGAGCGCCTACATACTTACATCTATACCTAGCCTTCACGGCCAGGTAAAGTTTTTGAGGGAAGTCTCCCCTGCCGGTGTTTGGATTCGAACCCTCATCGCCAGAGCCAGCATTCCAATTACAGTGACTTAGCGCTTTCGGCCGCCGTGTGGGTTTGTGTGTGTGTAAGAGAGAAAGACAGAGAGAGAGAGAGAGAGAGAGAGAGAGAGAGAGAGAGAGAGAGAGAGAGAGAGAGAGAGAGAGAGAGAGAGAGGGGGGGGGGGGGGGGCACAAACTTAAGTCCTAATAACATTTCTTTATCGTCCATATCACACAATACAATTTCAAGTAGAAAAGGTAAATTATGTACAAATGAATTTAAATACAATAACAAATAATCTCTTACAGGTTGTCAAGTAGGTTTACACTGATCCATTCATGCAAATAGTTTTTTGATTGGAGGTTAAATCACAAATACGTGTGATCAAAATTATGTAAACAAACTCCCTAAGTGAAACATTGGAACACCAAGCTTTTGTCTATTCTCTCAAGACATCTTCAGGGTAATTTCATATTTGTTTTCACCAACCCACCAATTAATTTACAAATAAACCTAACTAATGAAACCAATGAAAGTAATGAATACATGTGGTACTTCAAGGACTCGAACCTAGGATACTCACACCCAAATTCCGCACCCTAATAGACGAAAGTTTGGTATTCCTATGTTTAATTTTGCCTAGCGAGTTTTACTATATGTTTTGTTTAATGAAGGAGGAAGTGTTGAGGTGTGTTACGGTGAGTGGCGGCGGTAGGAAACTGTGGTGATCGTAAGAGACCAAACGGTAACTTCAAGAATTACCACCACTAGTAATAATGTGGTCACACCCGTAGTGGAGGGGTGTGAGGTGGGGGGAGGGGTGAGCTGAGTGGAGGTTAGTTTAAATAGGACTTCAGATGTTATCAGCCCTTCTGGATTATTAAGCCAGCACACTATAAGTCAAGAATAGCGTCAGTTAGTTAGTTATAATAGGACTTCAGAGGCTATCAACCCTTCTGGATTATTAAGCCAGCACACTGTAAGTCAAGAATAGCGTCAGTTAGTTAGTTATAATAGGACTTCAGAGGCTATCAACCCTTCTGGATTATTAAGCCAGCACACTGTAAGTCAAGAATAACGTCAGTTAGTTAGTTATAATAGGACTTCAGAGGCTATCAACCCTTCTGGATTATTAAGCCAGCACACTGTAAGTCAAGAATAGCGTCAGGACTGGAGCCCCTTTTCAAGAAGTCCAGTCCCTTTAGTGGAGGGGCGGAGCGTGGTAAGTAGAGGAGGGAGAGAATGAGTAAAGGAAAAAATAGGGGGGGGGGGGGGAGTGGAGGAAGGGAGAGCTGTTTTATTGGAATCGCAATAAATATCTGATTGATATGGTGGAAAAGTAGAACAAAGGGAAGAACGGGAAATTCTACTTGGACTGTCGATGGTTCGAGCCCGGCTGAGAGTATAAAACATTAAGTAGCTCACGTGTATTTATGTATATATATATATATATATATATATACTGTATATATATATATATATATATATACAGTATATACTGTATTTCAGCAAACGTGATAAGCCATATAAATGATAAAAATACAGAGTTTTTGTTCCGGATATTTTGAAGAGTCACCAACAGCAGTCAGATTATATCATATTATTCCCAGTCATATCTATCAAGAGAAATTTTAAAGGCCAGTCTATTATAAATGACCTTCACCCCTTGTCAGGTTAACAGATCATAGAGACACAAATATGCGATATTGGAAATATATTGTATTATTTTGTTTGATGTGCATGGAGGAGACGAAAGGCAGGTTGCCTGTAACGAGTGTCTCCCCCCAAAGTTAAAAGAGTGACAGAGCCAAATTCAAGGGTCGTTGGAGTCAAAATGCCTGGACACACGAAGTTTAAAGCAGTCTAAGTCATAGGATGAAGGAAAGACTGATTGAGGGAGAGAGTTCCAGAGTTCACTTGTTGAGTACAAGAAAGACTGAGAAAATTTGCCAATTCTTGGGTTGGAGAGCTGGACAGAATAGGAGTGGGACTGTGTTGTAATGCGGGTGCCTCGCACTCGCTGCAAGGGAAGGGGTATACACTGTGAGAGCTCTGAAGAACACTGATTGTTGTAATAGTGATAGAAGAGTGAAAGAGATGCAACATTGTGGCGTGTAGAAAGAGATTGTAGGGAACTAGTAAGAGGAAGCGAGTTGATGAGGTGAAATGCTTTCGATTCTACTCGTTCGAGAGGTGCGGTAGGGGTGGAGCCTCCTCACACATGCGAACAATACTCAATACAGGGGCGCACTGTGCCTCGATACAGATCAAGAAGCTGTGCGGGGGTGAAGAACCCACGGAGACGGTTGAGCACACCCAACCTTTGGGAAGCTGTTTTAGCAAGAGTGGTAATATGATCTTTCCAAGAAAGGTTAGATGAAAAAGATACACCTAAAATGTTGAGAGAAGATAAAGGGTTGAGTTGTGTATTGTTGAAGAATAGTTGATAGTTTTGTGGAAGAATGAGATGGAGAGATAGAGGGAGAAACTGGGTCTTGGAGGATGAAAGTTACAATATTTTCTCTGCCCCAATCAGAGATAATTGAAAAATCCGAAGACAGGCATTCTATGGCCTCGCCACGTTTGTTTTGGAGTGCTTGCATGCTGGGTTGATGTGTAAAAACTAGTTGAATAGTGTAAGATAGAGTCATTAGCATATGAGTGGATAGGGCTGGAGGTACAGTTGAGGATATCGTTGATAAATATTAGAAAGAGAATTGGAGACAGGAGAGAACCCTGAGGAACACCTGAGTTGATAGGTTGAGGAAGTGAGCGATGGCCGTCCACAACTGCAGGAATGGAGCGGTCTGAAAGGAAATTAGAGACAAAGGCACATCTAGAGGGATAGAAACCGAAGGAGGGTAGTTTGGAAATTAAAGACTTATGCCAGACTCTATCGAAGGCTTTCAATATGTCTAGAGCAATAAAAAAAGTCTCACCAAATTCCCGAAAGGAGGATGACCAAGAGTTAGTAAGATAAGCAAGGAGATCACCAGTAGAGCGGCCCTTAAGGAAACCGTACTGGCGATCTGAAAGTAGATTATGGAAATATAAATGCTTAAGACATTTTGAGGCACGAATAGTTTAAGAAACCTTAGAGATGCAAGAAATAAGAGCAATTGGACGATGGTTAGAGGGTTGAGAGCGGTCACCCTTCTTTGGGACAGGTTGAATAAGAACAAACTTCCAGCAAGAAGGGGAGACATTAGAGGATAGACAGAGACGAAAGAGTTTGCCTAGGCAGGGGGTCAGCACGGAAGAACGGTTTATAAGTACAACAAGAGGAACACTGTCCGGTCCGTATGCCTTCTTAGTATTAAGCCCAGAGAGGGTAGAACATACATCTTTAGAAGATATTATGATAGGAATTTGATTATATTAATTTCTGGTCTTATAAGATGTATAAATCTTATCAATCTTTACGGTCTAGTGCTTAAGCATAGATTAATTCCCAGTAGCTTCTGAAGTCCTATTTTCACTAATTAACAAACATTCAGCTTAAATAGAACATGAGAGTTGGTGAGAAAAAGAAAATTGTTTGTAGGTCTAAAGCGAGGTAATGCTATAAAGCCATTAAGCTGGAAGTTGTAGAAGTGCAGTGATGACATGCACAGGTGCGTTTTTCCACGGGTTTACAACACATTCCCTTAATACTTACAGTATACACAAAATACATCTCTATGTTTATGAGTATACAGGGTATATATATATATATATATATATATATACAGGGTGATTCAGTAACCCTTTTCATAAATTGAATGGCAAATTCGGGAGACAAAAATAAGACTAATTTACTCTATGACCCTTAGGGTGAGTCTTTGATATGATGGAGATATTACACCTTTAAAGTTATCGATAGATAGAAAAGAAAAAATCTAAGGAGTGAGAATGAAAATGTGGTTGCTAACTGGCAGGGTAGCGTAACCAAGACTTGGTATCAAAATGTATACTGTAATACTGTATTGTAAAGTATTTGTAAATAAAGTATGTACAAACATGAGATTTTCATTAACCATAAATTTATTTATGATAAAATAATAACAAAAACCAACATAATGAGAAGCTTTAAAGCACCACATGAAAAAATTACTGTACAAACCATCAACAGCACCAATCAATAATAATAACAATAAATTTCACAATACTGTATAAATAATTAATGATAACATGCTAATGACATAACTTGACCTAATAATAATAATAATAATAATAATAATACAACTACGACTATTACTACTACTACTACAGCTACGATGAATAGAGTATTAATTATGATGATGGTGATCAAATGCTAATGTTCTTTTGAGCATTGAGACAACTGCTACCATATGCAACCATTTACATACCACGTGTAAGCAAAGAAACAATCTTTAGATTCATGTACAGATTGATTCAAGATTCATTAAGACGAGCGGAGTATCAAAGCTCAAAGTCGGCAGTCAGATCCCTCCTCCTCCACTTACCCCTCTTCCACCACTTACTCCTCCTCCTCTTCCTCTTACTTATCCTCCGCCGCCTGCTTCTCCCCTTGCTACTACTACTACTAATACAATGATTATTAATAATAATGATGATGATAATACAAATACAGTAGTAATGTACCTTTGTAAATTGCGAAACGAACTGCATCCAGCTACCGTATGCAGCCATTTTGATACCAAGTCTTGGTTACGCTACCCTGCCAGTTAGCAACGACATTTTCATTCTCACTCCTTAGATTTTTTTCTTTTCTATCTATCGATAACTTTAAAGGTGTAATATCTCCATCATATCAAAGACTCACCCTAAGGGTCATAGAGTAAATTAGTCTTATTTTTGTCTCCCGAATTTGCCATTAAATTTATGAAAAGGGTTACTGAATCACCTTGTATACTCACGTAAAGAGGCCATAAAACACCTATCTTCTGAGCTCTCTACTATCTCTAAGTGGGGCAGAGAAAACCTTGTTGCTTTCAATGTTTCCAAAATTCAATTTCTCCATATGTCTACTCATCGCCCCCTTCCAGAAAACTATGACTTACTCTTCAACAACATACAAATTAACCCTTCATCTTCTCTAAATATTCTCGGTGTTTCTTTTTCTTCTGCTCTCTCTTGGAAAGATCATATTACCACTTTTGCTAAAACAGCTTCCCAGAAGTTAGTTTCTTTATTCTAGCTCTGTATAGGGGCACAGTGCGTTCATGTATTGAGTATTGTTCACACGTGTGGAGAGGATACTCTCACACAGCACTTCTTGACAAAGTAGAAAGGAAAGCCTTCCGTCTCATTACGAGCCGTTCCTTTAAACATCGTTAAAGTTTTCCCTACGACCTTTCCCGATCCAGATTGAGCCTTATCGTTTATCTGTAAAAGGGTCAATCTGGGTCGGGAAAGGTCGTAGGGAAAGCTTTTACAATATTTAAAGGAATGGCCCTAACTCACGTCAACTCACAGACTCTCTTCAGTCTCTATCTCTCTCTTTGCCGCAATGTTGCATCTCTCTAGCTCACTATTCTACCGCTATTACAATAAATAGTATTCCTCAGAGCTCTCTCAGTGTATACCACCCCTTCTTCGTAGAGTACGTAGCACCAATCTTAGAACACAATCCCACCCCTACTCTGTGCAAGTCTCCAACACAATAGTGAAAGGTTATTTTTCAATCTTTCTGTTATTCAACAGATGAGCTCTGGAACTCTCTCCCAGAATCAGTCCTTCCCTCTTCCTATGATTTTAATTGCTTTAAACTCCGTGTGTCCTGGCATTTTGGCTCGAACGTCCCTTGATTTTGGCCCTGTCACTCTTTCAACTCTGAGGTAGGCACTTGTCACAGGTAGTATGCCTTTTGTCTCCCTCACTGACATAAACAAAATGTATATATACTGTATATATATATATATATATATATATATATATATATATATATATATATATATATATATATATATATATATATATATATATACAGTATATATATATATATATATATATATATATATATATATATATATATATAATACTGTATATATACTTTCAACGCTTCTGAGACTTAATTTCTCCCTCAATCTCTCTATGACAAGCTTCTGCAAGACTATCAACTATTTTTCAACAATCGTTTACTAGTTGCCAGATCATAATGAAAAAAACGTCGTCGGTGTAGAAGGGGTTAAGTGAGATATAATACACAAATATATATATGACGTAATGTTTTTTTATACTGGAATATAAAGAGGGAGGAGTGTTGGAGGCTGAAATAAGAATGATGTAAGGGAATATATAGTGGTGGTTTTATGTTGAGGGCTCGCTGAACTTCCAAGACCTTTGCCTTTTACGAGAAAAAATACAGGACTTTCTCTATAAGGTTGATATATATATATATATATATATATATATATATATATATATATTCTGGTCTATGTTAATAAAGGAGACAAAAGGCAAAGCTTCCTGTAGCAAGTGTCTCCCCCTAAGTCGACATTTTGACTCTAACTGTCACTCTTTCAACTTTGGGGAAACACTTGTTACAGACAGCTTTGCCTTTTGTCTCCTTCATACACTTAGAAAACACAATACTTGGAGAATATACACTAGATCATTAAAAAGTTGTCTCCTGAAACCTTTTAACTTTTCTCTGTCAGCTTTTTAAGGGTAAATTCAATTTGAAGTTTAATGAGTTTCCTCAAACTTGTAGGAAGAAGAGAACAGGAAGTTATTGAAGGGGAGATTTCCACTTAAGTGATGTTTTTCTTGACCCCCTTCTCCCTCATGTTTAGCCCCATTGCTTTTGAAATGATAAAACGTTCGCCCAATTAGTTTAGCGATTTTAAGACTGTTCACCCCATATTAAGACCTTTCGTGCCATTAACGGTGTCGATTTTATCCTGGCGAGCGATAGCGAGGCTGTAATTTAAGAGGAACCGGCCTTCGGCCGGGAAATTTTTCTACCGAAAAATGTACAAATTTATCTTGAAAGGGACTCAAGGGGGTATCATTTTAAGCATGATGGAGGTCTAGGGAACAAAGTAAATACCTCCCCTTAAAGGCTATGGCGGTAGGTAAAGCTATACTAACAAAATATACACATTTATTGTACAGAGAGAGAGCGAGAGAGAGCGAGCGCGAGAGAGAGCACCCGCCTTTCAACACACTCCCACAACTATTCTATTCTGTCCAACTCTCACATCCAAGATTGAATTTTTGTTACCAGTCTTTCTTCTACCCAACAAGCACGATCTGGAACTCTCTCCCTTAGTCTGTCTTTCCCTCATCCCTTGGCTTAAACTGCTTCAAGCTCCTTGAGTCCAGACATTTTTATTCTAACTAACCCTAATGTTGGCTCTGTCACTCTTTAATCTTTGGGAGAGACACTTGTTACATGCAGTTTTGCCTTTTGTCTCCTTCATCAACTTAAAGGTGGGGGTGCATGGGTTGAGATAAACTTGGAATAATAATCGCAAACCTGCACATAATTATCTTGTAAAATGCAATGGCACTGAAATAATTATTTACAATCAATGGTATAAAGGATTTTGTGGATCGTCTATACCAGACCTGTGACGTCATAGTGACGTCACAACAGTATCCTCATCGTGGACTGGAAGGTGGACTTAAACTCCTATGACGTCACAGGTCCGGTTTAGACGATCCACAAAATCTTTTATACCATTGTTAATAATTATTTCGGTGCCATTGCATATTGCAAGATAATTATGTGTAGGCTGGCGATTATTATTCCATGTTTATCTCAACCCATCCACCACCACCTTTAACAAATCGTATGAAGGACACTGTTCATATTCTACATTACATCAATGGTTGTTGAGGTTATAGTTAGCCGAGTATAAAGGGGACAAGCATACATCAACATATCTTAGGACATAACCCCTTCTGTACCATCAACGTCTTTTTAACATTAATCTGACGAAATGTATTCAGTTTCTAAAGGGCCCCCACCAATTAAAATGCTTCGAACTGTCTCACTTAACCCTTGTTACTGCCACAGATCCTTCTCAAACTGCACAAAATCCTGTAAATATAGCTAGACTTAAAATCAAAAGACGTCGCTGGTATAGAAGGGGTTAAGTACATTGTATAGGGCATGGGGGAGGGGGGAGGTCAGTTAGTTAACCCCTTCTGTACCGGTGACGTCTTTTTAATTATATTCTAGCTATATTTAGATGATTTTGTGCAGTTTAAGAAGGATTCTGTAGTAATCAAAATGGGTTGAGTGAGATAGTTCGAAGCCTGTTAATTGACCACTTACGAGTTTCAAGCTATAAGGAAGTTGGAGCAGTGAACATCGATATTAAAGAGAAATGCAATACTAATGTGGTTTATGATGGATAATAAGTTTGATCAATTTGATTTTATGTATTTATAAATGTATTATGACCGTATTTTACCTGACAAGTCTGCTAAATATTGATGTCTACGGCTCCAACTTCCTTATAGACCAAAACTCGCAAGTGGTCAATTGCTGGAGGCCCATTTTAAACAGAATATAATAGTCTCATATTAGTCAGAATAGAGTTAAAAGGACGTCACTGGTATAGAAGGTGTTAAGAAGTATAACAACTATTATGGATTGTGAAAAATTAAGAGAAATTGGATAGTACAAGACAGTGGTGTACATATTATAAACTGTATAGTTATAGCTCGAAAATAACCCGTTTTCTAAAGAGCGTACGTTCTCTAGTTATGGGTTTAAGGGGGGATGGGTGTATTTATGTTTTTATTATTTTTTTAGTTTCCTCCCTAGACCTCAAGCAAGCTTATGAACCCCCCCCCCACACACACACACACACAAAACCCTCCTTCAAAATATATTTTTAAATTATTTGATAGAAAAATGTCCCGGCCAAAGGCTGGTTCCTCTTAAATACATTTTCGCTATCGCTCGCCAGGCAAGAATCGACACCTAAATGATACGAATAGCCTTAATATTGACAAAGAATTGGGGCAAAATGTCTTAAAATCGACAAACTAATGGGCCAAACGTCTAAAATTCTGAAAACTAATGGGGCTAAACATGAGGAAGAAGGGGGACTATAAAAACTACCCATCTCCCATTAAACTGTGCTTGTTGTGCTTTTAAACAAACATGTGTGCTTTACCTAGTATCAGTGCATTACCACAAGCCCAACGAAACGTCAAATAAAATACCCTCATTGTTCCCTGATTAAATAGCACTGTATGAATATTCCCATATTCAAATTATGCTATAGGGATGCAATGCCTGGTGAGTTATCTGCTCAACAGGTGGCGTTGTGTGTGTGTAAGTGTGAGAGTCCGAGTGTAGAGGGTGAGACAGTGAAGCACGGGAACGAGGTGGCTTCAGAGATGGGGTCGTTTCGGGCCATGAGTGAGCACCGTGCCTCATGTGAAGGCAAGATGGCAGGTGCTCGTTGTACTCTACGTGCTTCACATGTCTCACTCCCTAGACTGGAACAAGACCTCACGGGCTTCACTGTTCATTGTAAAGCAGTGAATGTTAAGGCTCTCAGCCTATGCCCGAGAGGAAGTAAGTTGGAAAAAAAAAAATTTATAGTTACGGTTCATTATTAACCGTTCTCTATGGGTGGGTGCTTGTCGTTAGATGGGGTAAGTATCAGAAGCCTACAACCAAAAGCATTGAGTCGCCTCTCCTTAATAGATACTCGGTAGAAATACTGTTGGAAGTGGGTAGCCGGAGCAGTGTTAAAGCAGACGGTGTGGAAGGAACACGAATTTTTTGTTGCAAGAACTTAATTAACGTCTAGTGAATAACTTCCTAAACCAACTCCTGAAGGTAAGTCCTACCTAGTGAGGGATGTTCTTATTACAATTAGTTATTTAAATAGGACTTCAGAGGCAATAAACCCTTCTAAATTATAAAGCCAGCACACTGTAAGTCAAGAATAGCATCAGGAATGAAGCCTCTTTTCAAGAACCCCAGTCTCTTGCTTATTACCCTTTATTAAGTTAGTAATATATATCTATGGACTCGTACTGTGGCCATGTGTACACTCGGATGTGTTTTGCCCCCTGCTGTCAATATATATGATGATGACAATAAGTCATGGGGGGGGGGAGGTAAGGGGGGCAAAGCCCCCCTCATGGGGAAAATGGTTTTTTTCAGAGGCTTGTAATTACTTCCAAACATTATATATTGATGAAAATTAACACAGAAAACTATAAATCCATGGGAAAATTAGTGACATTAATACAAACACATTCCGATTTTTTTTTTCAGTTTCCGCGTTCTGCTGAGCCATCTAAAAACACGCTAAAAGGCGTGTTTTGAAGAGGGGAGGTGGGGGGGGGGGATAGTGGGGGAGGGGTAGTATAACTGTAGATTTACCCACCTTGGGGTCGACAAATCAAGCATCTGAAAGAAGTGACATATATCTAATCAATAAATGCTTCGTTTGTCGACCCCCAGGTGAATCGGATTCACACGTGGCAGTTTGGGGGACGACATTTAGTCTTTTATATTAGTTTCATAGATGTATAATTATAATAGACGTGTTTTGGTACACCACTCGATAATCGCCGGTAATATCGTTACTAAGCCGTATAATTACAAACACAAGGTGAATATCTTATAACATTCCTTCTTACCGTAATTCATTTTCACTGTGATATATAAAGCAAATAATATTAACCTTTTGAGGAACATGACGCGTTTTCACAGTTTATTCTGGTTATCATTATACGGTTTCATGCAGCTAAGGAAGGACATATGGGAGTTCAATGAGTCAACAAGGTCTCAATCAACCCTCAGACTTCCATATACCCTTCCTAATCTGAATAATATCGTCTAATGATAGCCAATATAACCTGTTAAAATGCTGCATGATCCTCAAGGAATTATGTGACTGTTAAACCTAATTCCTACATATATTTATTTCAGTGTGTATTGTGACGAGCTACCAATACAGAGGATCGTACGAACTTCAAATCCCAAAGTAGGTGACCGTTTATTTATCTATATTTACCTCTCATTACAAGGGACTGGAGTTCTCGAATATGGGCTCCAGTCCTGACGCTATTCTTGACTTACAGTGTGCTGGCTTAATAATCCAGAACGGTTGATAGCCTCTGAAGTCCTGTTTTAACTATAAACAAAGATTACTATCCTACATGATCTGCATAAGCTGAACACAATACGATTGGTTGATGTCAGTCACACATTATATGACTAAGCAGTTTGCTTTAGCTCCATATTTAAGGAGCATGGGCGTATTTATTTCTTAATCCATGTATCTTTTTCTTATTGTTTTTAGCTTCCTCCCTAGACCTCCATCAAGCTTAAAACACACATCCCCAAGACCCTCCTTTAAGATGAATTTATAAATTGTTCGGTAGAAAAATGTCTTGGCCGACGGCCGTTTCCTCTTAAATTACAGGCTCGCTGTCGCTCGCGATGAAAAAATAGACACCTAAATGATACGAAAAGTCTTAATATTGACAAATAAATAGGGTGAAAGGTCTTGAAATCGCCAAGCTAATTGGTCGAAAATCTTAAAATCTAAAAACTAATGGGGCTAAGCATGAGAAAGAAGGAGGACCAGAAAAACGACCCATTTTTGCGCTCTGCTTAGGGGGATTAAGCAGAGCGCAACAATGA
The DNA here is from genome assembly GCA_032716605.1 of Paralithodes platypus. Lineage (NCBI taxonomy): Eukaryota > Metazoa > Arthropoda > Malacostraca > Decapoda > Lithodidae > Paralithodes > Paralithodes platypus. Next base: position 4,643,905 of record CM064496.1, read on the forward strand.
GCCTCTCGCTCATTGAATGAAAGAGAGTGAGAGTGAAAGTGAGGGTATAGATGTGTACAAAGGCAAATAAGCAACCCTGGTACTCTTGATCCTTGCGAGGCTGCGTGTAGCTAATTTACTTATAGTCGGTTTTGTTTCATCTGGCGGTAAGTTGAATCCTGAGCAGCTCATTTCTCACTAGTTAACCCCTTCTGTACCGGCGACATATTTTTAACTATATTCTGGCTACTATTATTAAGTTCCTTCCAACAACCAACTATACTCCTAAAATCGATTAATGAAATTTTACAAACACATGTGGCAGTCCGTGGATTCGAATCCAGGATGCTCACACCGAAAATCAACACCTTATGCATCGCACCACGAAGACACGATTTTAGTCAGTTTCAAATTGGCCTCCAGCAATTAACAGGCTTCGAACTATCTCACTTAACCCCTTAACTATCACAGATCCTCCTTAAGCTGCACAAAATCACCTAAATATAGCTAAAATACAATTAAAAAACACGTCGCCGGTACAGAAGGAGGTTAAGGTGAGTACATGGCTATTTATCGTCAGTTGGAAGATATTAGACTATAAGCTACGTGATGGTATTGATTGTTTCCACTCCGGTGCTGGTATTGATTGTTTCCACTCCGGTGCTGGTATTGATTGTTTCCACTCCGGTGCTGGTATTGATTGTTTCCACTCCGGTGCTGGTATTGATTGTTTCCACTCCGGTGCTGGTATTGTTATTGATTGTTTCCACTCCGGTGCTGGTATTGTTATTGATTGTTTCCACTCCGGTGCTGGTATTTGGAAAGGTTATGTTGTGACTGACCTCGTCCCTCCCGTGTCATGATAACCATCGATCCAAACCCACCCACAATATTGCGCTGTTTAACCCTTTCAAGCTCCAATACGCGTTTCTTTCTGTTTTCTGGCTACTATTAGACGATTTTATTCAGATTAGTAACGGTATACGGAAGTCAAAGGGTTTATTAAGATGGTATTTACCCTTTTAATACCCACAGATCCTTCATAAGCTGCATAAAGTCGTCTAATGATAGCCAAAATAAACTGCTATAACGCGTTAGAGCTTCAATGGGTTAATAATTATTAAATATATTATATGATGATCTGTGGGACATATATTGACGTATTGTAGTACAATACGTAGGCAATGCTTGTTATGCCCCTTTCCCACATTTGCGATTTCATACGATTTTCATCGCCGACACCCATAAATTGGCACATTCGTGACATGTCGGACAACAATCGTATACCCTCGCATAATAATCGTATGACTCGCAAGGCCTCGCATGGGCCCTCGCCTCGCGGGTCATCGCAAATGTTCGGTTTGTTCAAAATTTTGGACGAGGACTCACGAGGGTTCGTAGCCCTCGCAAGCATTGTCGAACATCGCAGAAAGATCTGAGAGGCCCTCGGGGATTATCGACGACATCGGCGAGACATCACGGAGGGTTTCTCACAAAAAAAAACTTTGCAACCCTGCACGGCGGCTCGCCGATGCTCTCAGATGGTCCGAGAACATCGACGATGCACAAGAATCATCGGCGATTTCCTCGTCGATTAGTCGTCGACGTGCGCACAAGTACTCGCCGAGAGTATACCCGCCATGGGTATGCTCCGCACGAGGCATGCGAAGGGCCTTGCAACGTCGCGGAATGCTCAAGACACACCTGCCGAGGCCAAAGAGCACCTTCGGCGAGGTGGGTAAAAAAAAATGATTAGGGCTATAGTGAACCTTTCAACCCTTTTTTCTATGCACCTCGTGGGGGGTTCACTTTTTTTTTTTTTTTTCTCTCCTTTTCTCTCTTTCTCTGGTTTGTATCCATTCAGCCCCATTCAGCCAACTGGTTTAAGACGTTTATCCCCATCCAAGTATCGATATCTTCCTGGCAAGCGATAGCGAACCAGCATTATATGGAGAAATCCGGCTTTGCCGGAGAAATTTTTCTATCGAAAAATGTACAAATTTAGCTTGCTCTCAAAACAAAAATATATATATGTTGGCTCGCTACCGCTCACCAGGAAAATATTGAAACCTGGATGGGGGTAAACGTCTTAAAACAGTAGGCTGAACGGGGCCGAACGGATACAAGGCAAACCGAGAGGGAGAGAAATAGAAAACAAACAAAAAACGAGGAGAGAGGGAGAGAAAGAGAAAACTAAAAAAGGCGAAGTGGGCTCAATTTTTAAGCCTTAACGCAAACATTGAGCCCACCTCGCTGTTTTTTGTTTTCTCTTTCTCTCCCTCTCTCCTCGTTTTTTGTCTTCTATTTCTCTCCCTCTCTCTTTGCCTTGTATCCGTTCGGCCCCGTTCAGCCTACTGTTTTAAGACGTTTACCTTGTTACGGCTGGATCGGCAATACATATTCGGGATTCTTGATCGTAGGACAGAAATGGCTTAAGTGACAACGACACGCTCGATTCCAGTCCCAACTACTATATGCTCCAGACAACAAAAGCACCAACGCCCTACAGAGTTATCGTCTACGGTAACGAGGTACCTTAACTCGGCGAAAGTGTACAACAGGGGTAGGCTATGAGGCTAAACTCCCTCAGACATTTATAGGTTATGTTATTACTAAAGAAATGCAATACTCAAGAAACTACGTTAATATTAAGCCTCTAATAATGTAGAATAGAAGCAGGCTAAAGGTATGACAGTGAAATGCTAAATGACAAATGTACACGCCTACTTGAAAGCGCGTGCACTACACTAACTGTCCCCTACTAACATGCACTAGCATGTAGCATACAAGATGTTCATGATCCAGTAGATACCTAATAATACACATGGGAGGAACATAAACAGTAGTCACTTATTATAATAATGAATCTATACTTGGAATAACTAAAAGGTTGCAGGCAACAGTACTGCGCCGGTAGCCTACTACCGCATAGGCTACTTCGCTTCTCTCACTCTGTCTCCCCTCCGAGTCCGTATGCGCCCTACGCAACAGAACTCCGGACACAGCAGCAAAACGACAGTGCAGTTAATTGATACATGAAAGTATTAATAGTGTTGTTGTGTGTGAGTAATGTGTATTGTAAAGTGTTATAGATATATACTTAAAGAGAGCTGCAATGCATAATAAAATAAAGATATATCCCACTCATCATCCCCATGTGTTCTAGCTAGCAGGCCAAGTCACAGGAACAACGAGTCCCAGCACCGAAAGCGAGAACCCAGGAGAAGACTGTAGAGAACACAAGGACAGATAAATTACGTTACTCTACTATACCGGCACTACGAGCGAGCTGTAGTCTCGGGTGCTACACTCGCTCCTGGCTCGGTATGCAAATCAAGGCTAAGTCCTCGTCCCTCTACAGACAACTCCTGGGCATGGTCGGGCTCTTACACATGGCACCAGTCTAGTCACAAATGGGATGATGAGCAGGGCATATAACTCGTGAACATGTAGAACGTTCACCAACTATCCTCATCAAGAAGATCGCTGTTCACATTAACCCCTTAAATCTAATACATGTAAATATATGCTTGTCCTAAGAGTAATACGAGAGGCGAGTGCTGAAACTCCTTTAGGACCTCAAGGGAAGGTTATGCATTTAAATAGAGAGAAGAATGAAATGAGAGTAATGTCGTCAGAGAGAAAGAGTGCAACCGTGAGAAGTGGGGAGAGAGAGCAAGGGATGTTAGAATCTCAAAGGTTCAAGGCAACCTAGTCATAGAACACACAGCCAGCCTCCAGGCAATGTGCTGTACGACAACATGGGCCCAGCCCAGGCAGGCAACAATGGACTACCAACCCTATCGCGCCTAGCTATAAGGGCAAGGCTGCCAACCAGTCCATACGTCTGGCAACCACCCGGCCGGCAGCGCGGCGCATTGCTACCCTCTTGCTCTGAAGCCTAACTCACTCTCTCTCTCTGAACTCCCTGTCTTAACTATCAACTTCTCTATTGATACTACATATTAAATGGAAGGTCTCGACATGGCTTAAAACAAAACCCACCACTGGTTAGCACATGACGAGACCTTTGCAGAGATACAAAGAACATAGTTATAAGTTGTCACACTCAATATGCATAGCGGCTGACGGTAGCCAGATCACGGGCGGTACAGTGGAGTACCAAGGAGTACAATCAGGTTGCGTTGCCCAGCACTGGGGTGCGTCACAGCCCCCCCAAGATTTTAGATAATCGACCTTAGAAGCATTATCAAAATCTGACAGGCAACCAACCGACCTGCTACCCTTAGCTGCCACTAATTGCAAAAGGTGCACAACAACTGAAGTGTGAATTATACATAAAACACAATATCGCATGCATCATGCTACAACAATAAAGACTTACAAAACTAAAAAAAAGAAAGAGTTTTCTCGTTTATTTTATTGTTTTATAATCTTTTTGGACGGCGTTATGATAGCCTAATTTTACTCCTGCTCAACCCACACACCGTGCACGACTATCTTGGATCATCAACCCTTGATAGACAATCTGCTATCACGTTCTCACTTCCGGCAATATGCTGAATGTTGAGATTATACTCTTGGAGCATTAGGGACCACCTGGTCAACCGCATATTCCGATTGTGAAACTGATTTAGGAATTTCAAGGGATGATGGTCCGTATAAATCGTCACTACCGGGCCGTAGGCTGGAACATAAACTTCGAAATGTTTGAGCGACAAAACGATAGCCAGAAGCTCCTTCTCTATAGTCGAGTAATTCCTTTGTGCCGAATTAAACTTGCGAGAAAAGAAGCTCACTGGGTGTTCCAAGCCCTCGGAATCAGTCTGCAGTAACACTGCCCCGGCACCCACACCGCTGGCATCAGTCGCCAGCTGAAAACTCCTGGAGAAGTCTGGGGCCCTCAAAATCGGATGTGTACACAGCAGGTGCTTGACTAGGTCGAAAGCCCTCTGACACTCCGCAGCCCAACAGAACTTCACTGACTTCGACAGTAGATCAGTTAACGGTGCTAAGACAGTAGAGTATCCCCGGATGAAGCGCCTATAATAGCCTATCATACCTAGGAACCGCATGACCTGGCGCTTAGTGGTGGGCCTGGGAAACATATTGATAGCCTGTATCTTGCTCAGGGGGGGGCACACCCGGCCTAACCCGACCACAAAGCCAAGATACTGCACAGTAGCCTTTACAAACTCGCACATCCTCAGGTTCACCACCAGCCCAGCATCGTGCAACTTCCTAAACAGGGTCTCTAAGTGCCTTAGGTGATTTTCAAAATCGTCATCATATACTATCACGTCATCAAGGTAGACCGTGCAGTTAGGGATTTTGTCACAAATATCGTTCATCAGGTTCTGAAACGTGGCAGGTGCGTTCTTAAGCCCATAAGGCATTACGTTACATTGGTAGGTCTTGCCATCTACCACAAAACCACAAACTTGCTTAGCTCGGTCCGACAGGGGTACTTGCCAGTAGCCTTTTACAAGATCAATTTTAGTAAGGTACTTTGCATTCCCTATCTTGTCCACGCTGTCGTCAACTCGAGGCAAAGGGTAAGGGTTGGTAGTGGTCAAGTCATTTAGCCTACGAAAATCTATGCAGAACCGCACCTTGCCGTCAGGTTTTGGCTGCAATGTGACGGGTGATGTCCACTTCACATAACCTTCAGTGATCATCCCTCTCTCAACCATGTACTTTAACTCCTCCCGTAAAGCTGGCAACTTTACCGGGGGCACACGGTAGGGCACTGACTTGAAGGGCACATTATCACCGACGTCCACGTCGTGCGTTACCTGAGTAGTGAGACCTGGGTGTTCGGCGAAAACAGAGGGGTATGACCTGAACAGGCCTAGGACAGCAGCACCCTGGTGCTCAGGCAGGTGACTTACAGCTTGCCTAGCCTCTTGTTCAGTATTCCCCGCCCACTGTTCCGCGGAAATGACACAGTCCCAGCTATCCTCCTCAGCAGCATGACTGTCCCCACCTCCTTCTCCACCCTGGCCACTGCAGGCCAGCACAGGGACAGTGAGAGGCTCTGAGGGGCGTCTCACATACTCTTTCATGAGGTTAACATGACATAACTGATGTTTTTTCCTACGGTCAGGTGTTGCAACGAGATAATCAAGGTCGGACAGTTTCTTAGCCACCACATACGGCCCAATGAACTTGGCAGAAAGGGGGTGTCCAGGCAAAGGTAAAAGCAACATTACCTCCTGACCCACCGAAAACTCCCGAAGCTTCACCTTGGCGTCATACTGGTGCTTCATGACCGCCTGTGCATTAACCAAGTTATTACCTGCCGCTGCCATGCAACCTATAAGTCTCTCCCGGCTCGCATCCCCATCTTCCTCCAACTCTATGGCACCATTGCTATAACGAGCTAGGCTAGCGTCTTGCAGCTGCTGCTCACTAATGTCCCCGGGCGTCAATGCATCAAGATGGTTTTGTAATAAGACATTACCCCGGCTAGTAGGCTCTACTGCCTTAGTGGCTCTCGCTACAGCTCTTGCCTCACGCGAAGTCTTACCCAACTCTGCCTTGTTACACACCATCTCTGGGCCAGAGTCAACTCCCGTGTTTATTATAGGTCTAAGTACCGAATCACCGAGAAGTGCAGCAGAATCAATGTCCCTTTTCCTGCCCTTAGCAACCTTCTCCTGATCCTTCCTCCACTGTCCCCGAGGTTGAGTGCTAGGCTGTGCAGGAGCCGCAGAGCGAGATCGGGTTACCACACAGGCCATCTCATCCTGTTGGCACCTCCCAACCCATTCCCGATTCTCACCATCCACGTCGGCCGCCCTCTCGGCAACGACTAAGGGTGGAGTCCCGGAAGTGGGCACCGCAAAGTCGTTGCCGAGAAGAAGGTCGACGCCCTCAACTGGCAAACACTCAACGATCCCTACATCCAGCTCCCTGCACACCTCTCCCACTCTCAACTCCAACCTCACAAGTGGGTATGACCTCGTAGCATTTATACCCTGCACCACAACAACTCTGGCCGCATTTATCGGTTTCCCTGTGAAGTTCCTCAACAAAGTTTGCGAAGCCCCCGTATCCCTCAGCAAGTCAACCCTCCGTAGTTCACTCCCCCAGCTCACAAACCCGTGTCCCCGATGGCTACAGAAAGTGTCCCGGACAGGTGTCGAGCCTTCCGTACGCTTCTTTACCGCGTGTGCCTCAGCTGCTGACAATCTACCCCGGGCAGTTGCTGCAGCCTTCAGAGACACACCGATACTGTGAACCAATGACACCGGCTTAGCGGGAGTGTTACTAGGGCACTCACGTGAATAATGGCCTAGCTTCTGACATTTGTAACATTTCACATCCCCAATGGGCTTCTTCCCTTGTGCGGGCGAAGAAGGGGCCTGACCTTTAGTAAACGGGAGAGGCTTGTGTTTGTAGGTGTTATTAGGTGCAATGCTTTTAGTGTGGTTATGTGTGTCATAGGATTTGTTATTATCGAAAACTCTGGTGGGTGGGGTATAGCGCCCCTTCTGCCCTGACTCAGCCCTCTGAGCGGCACCGCAACCACGAATCAATGATAATCTGAGGTCTGCCATCTTGGCAGCCTCCTCTACTGTCTTGGGACATTTTTCCTTAATGTTCAGCGTTAGATCGGTTCCAGTACATTTGTAAAACTGTTCCAGATAGAAAAGTTGCTTAATTTCCTCAGCCGACTCTGCGTGCTCGGACCGAAACCAGTTATTACATGCATCTGTTAAGTCCCGTGCGTGCTCCATAAAACTGACGTCGCTCTTCTTATTCACGCCACGGAACTTCAATCTATAAGTTTCGGGTTGCAGTTCGTAGGCCCGGAGCACAGCCTCCTTCACCAGTCCATACACGACACTCTCGTCCAGTGACAGTGCATCGTAGGCTTTCAACCCCTTACCCACTAGACGTGATGAAACTAATGCTGCCCATTTAACCTCCGGCCAGTCATACTCACGACACTTCTTTTCGAAACGAGCAAAAAACTCAGTCACTGCTGTCTCATCAAATGCGGGTACTAACTTAATTAAATGCGAAAGTGAGTCTGTAACCCGGTGCCCACCACCGAGATGACGCCCCGTGGTCTCTACTCTAGACTTCTCGACATCCATTTCAGCCTGGTACCTGGTTGCATCCTGATTGGCTTGGATTCTAGCAACCTCTATGCGTTCTATACTAGCCTGTTGTATCTGAGTCTCCTGCAGCTTAATCCGTTCTATATTAGCCTGTTGTATCCGAGTCTCCTGCAGCTTAATCCGTTCTATACTAGCCTGTTGACTCTCTCGCAACTTAAGCTTAGCTAGTTCTAGCTGAAATAACATCTCAGGAGACAGGCCTGGGGGGGGAGAGCACAAAATGAGGGATCCACACCGAGACGTGTTTACGGGTAAGCCAGCTTGCCATTGAGAACCCTCCTGCTGCATCGTGCTAAGACTCGCTGGCTGAGGGCCCAGCTCAGGGGTAGAGTGGAATGGAGGCTTGGAGGGAACCCCCCAAGACCCCACTCCACCCCCCGCCCCATCGCCATCACCCAACAACCATGCCACCAAATTCTTCTTCGTCAGGACAGTCCCGCCCCAAAACCGTGGCTAAACAGCGAAGACCGTAACAATCAATAGCCTGCAGGCGCTGTTCGGTCAAAGGTGTCTGCAAAAATGCCCGGGCATCCCTCTCTCCACTTATAACACTCCCCTCCCTAAATATCTGCTGTACTTGCTGGTCACTAGGCTGTACCGTGTTATCCTCCCCCGTAAATGATGAGTCATTAGACATAGTGCTGGTTATACAATTGCTGTTCAAAAAAAAAAAGTGCTTATTACTAATTGCAGTCTCGACTCACAAAATGTTAAAGATGCTTGAATGACTCTACTCTAGACACCTAACGAAACAATCTGCAAGTCCACCAATACAATAATGACACAATAAAAATTCCTCCAATATGCAAGAAAATTCTAGCCAGCTCTACTAGGTAGCATAGAATAGTTCTCCAAAAAACATGTGATAGGATACTACTGAATCTTGTGCAAGGTCGCCATTTTGTTACGGCTGGATCGGCAATACATATTCGGGATTCTTGATCGTAGGACAGAAATGGCTTAAGTGACAACGACACGCTCGATTCCAGTCCCAAATACTATATGCTCCAGACAACAAAAGCACCAACGCCCTACAGAGTTATCGTCTACGGTAACGAGGTACCTTAACTCGGCGAAAGTGTACAACAGGGGTAGGCTATGAGGCTAAACTCCCTCAGACATTTATAGGTTATGTTATTACTAAAGAAATGCAATACTCAAGAAACTACGTTAATATTAAGCCTCTAATAATGTAGAATAGAAGCAGGCTAAAGGTATGACAGTGAAATGCTAAATGACAAATGTACACGCCTACTTGAAAGCGCGTACACTACACTAACTGTCCCCTACTAACATGCACTAGCATGTAGCATACAAGATGTTCATGATCCAGTAGATACCTAATAATACACATGGGAGGAACATAAACAGTAGTCACTTATTATAATAATGAATCTATACTTGGAATAACTAAAAGGTTGCAGGCAACAGTACTGCGCCGGTAGCCTACTACCGCATAGGCTACTTCGCTTCTCTCACTCTGTCTCCCCTCCGAGTCCGTATGCGCCCTACGCAACAGAACTCCGGACACAGCAGCAAAACGACAGTGCAGTTAATTGATACATGAAAGTATTAATAGTGTTGTCTTGTGTGTGAGTAATGTGTATTGTAAAGTGTTATAGATATATACTTAAAGAGAGCTGCAATGCATAATAAAATAAAGATATATCCCACTCATCATCCCCATGTGTTCTAGCTAGCAGGCCAAGTCACAGGAACAACGAGTCCCAGCACCGAAAGCGAGAACCCAGGAGAAGACTGTAGAGAACACAAGAACAGATAAATTACGTTACTCTACTATACCGGCACTACGAGCGAGCTGTAGTCTCGGGTGCTACACTCGCTCCTGGCTCGGTATGCAAATCAAGGCTAAGTCCTCGTCCCTCTACAGACAACTCCTGGGCATGGTCGGGCTCTTACACATGGCACCAGTCTAGTCACAAATGGGATGATGAGCAGGGCATATAACTCGTGAACATGTAGAATGTTCACCAACTATCCTCATCAAGAAGATCGCTGTTCACATTAACCCCTTAAATCTAATACATATAAATATATGCTTGTCCTAAGAGTAATACGAGAGGTGAGTGCTGAAACTCCTTTAGGACCTCAAGGGAAGGTTATGCATTTAAATAGAGAGAAGAATGAAATGAGAGTAATGTCGTCAGAGAGAAAGAGTGCAACCGTGAGAAGTGGGGAGAGAGAGCAAGGGATGTTAGAATCTCAAAGGTTCAAGGCAACCTAGTCATAGAACACACAGCCAGCCTCCAGGCAATGTGCTGTACGACAACATGGGCCCAGCCCAGGCAGGCAACAATGGACTACCAACCCTATCGCGCCTAGCTATAAGGGCAAGGCTGCCAACCAGTCCATACGTCTGGCAACCACCCGGCCGGCAGCGCGGCGCGTTGCTACCCTCTTGCTCTGAAGCCTAACTCACTCTCTCTCTCTGAACTCCCTGTCTTAACTATCAACTTCTCTATTGATACTACATATTAAATGGAAGGTCTCGACATGGCTTAAAACAAAACCCACCACTGGTTAGCACATGACGAGACCTTTGCAGAGATACAAAGAACATAGTTATAAGTTGTCACACTCAATATACATAGCGGCTGACGGTAGCCAGATCACGGGCGGTACAGTGGAGTACCAAGGAGTACAATCAGGTTGCGTTGCCCAGCACTGGGGTGCGTCACAACCTCCATCCAGGTTTCAATATTTTCCTGGTGAGCGGTAGCGAGCTGAATTTGTACATTATTTGATAGAAAAATTTCTCCGGCGAAGCCGGACATTGCCAACTCCGAATAAAGGGGAGATGGGTCGTTTTTCTGGTCCCCTTTCTTCCTCATGGTTAACCCCATTTGTTTTCATATTTTATGACGTTCGGCCCATTAGTTTGGCGATTTTAAGATAAATTTGTACATTTTCGACGAGTTGGGTTGGGTATGAGGGGGGATCTGCTTGGTGTGGGCCAATCGGCGCTCTGCAGACCCCGTAATCTTGTGTCGATATCTGACCGTTTTGGTAAGGTCAGTACTCAAGGCATTAGTGAGTTGGGTCTATAATTAGGCCTTGTAATTGGGGTTGGGTGTGACAGGGATCTGCCTTGTGTGGGCCGATCGGCTTTCTGCAGACTCCCGTTTTCTTATGTTCCTATGTTTTTGCCATGAAATATATGCAAAAAGTTTTCGGATAATCTCGCCGAGGTATTCGCCGAACCATCGCTTAATTCGCCGAAGACGTCGCAGAACATACGCCGAGGATTCGTTCATCCTTCGCATTATTTCGCAATATTTTATGCAAATGTGACAGTTCTCGACAAGGTCATCGGCGAACCATCGCTCAATTTGCAGATGACATCGCATAATGTCGCCGATTACGTCTTACCCATCGGCGACATCGTCGCCGAGTGTAAACTTGTCAACGATTTTTAACGGTCAAAATCGTAGACGTCGCACACATTCCTTAAGAATTGACAAGACTACGTCCTCGGCGACGAAAATCGTATGAAATCGCAAATGTGGGAAAGGGGCATAAAGAATATATAATGTATTTCTGTGCAGATTCCAATAGGTTCATTAAGTATAAAGGTAACGTTAGTAGGTTGTATATACAGGGTAGTGATTAATGATGTTACCACTTTGGTCCCCTTCCCCTCCTTCCCTTCAACCTACGTCACACCATCACTCTTAAGGGGGGAGTGAGGCTAAAGATGAGGGAGAAGGGGGTCCAGAAAAAGCACCTTCCCCTCCTTCCCGCCAGCCTACGTCACACCATCACTATTAAGGAGGGGGGGGGGGGAGGGGGGGACCGTAGTTTTTGTTTGTTATTGATCTTTATATAATGTTCTTAGTTTTCCATCAAGCTTAAATAACATCCCCAAGACCCCTCTTCAAGATAAATTAGTATCTTTTTAGGTAGACAAATTTTCCGGCCAAAGGCCGGTTACTCCTAAATTACAGGCTCGCTATCGCTCGCCAGGAAAAAATCGACACCCAAATGACACGAAAGATCTTCTTATTGATAGAGAAATGGGACGAACGGTCTTAAAATCGATAAACTAATGGTGTGAACATCTTCAAATATGAAAACTAATGGGGCTAAACATGATGGAGAAGGGACTACCTCCTTCCCTTCAGCCTCTATCACACCATCACTCTCACTCTCTCTTCAAGTGTGTCCAGAACCCTTCCTATCCCTTCTATCAGTAGTTAACACTTTGAGTAACAGCGATGTGTGTTATCATATAGGCCTATACTAGCTATATGTACATGATATTATGCAGCTTAGGAAGGATATGCAATAGTTAACCCCTTATGTACCGTCAACATCCTTTTCATTTTATTCTGGCTACTAGGAATCTATTGATTTTACAGTTTAGGAAGGATCTCTAGCAATGATGAGGCTTCGAAATATATCAATCAACCCTTTTAACTAACACAGATCCTTCCTAATTTCCTTAAGATTGTCTAATTATAGCTAGAATATAATAAAACAGACGTCGCTTGTACAGAAAGGGTTAATATGGTTGGTTGAGTTAGTTTGAAGCCTAAACATGAGGGAGAAGGGGGTCTAGAGATAGCAGCAATCGGTACTAAATAGGACAAGAATTGCTCACAAGGTGATACAAGCATAAAACTTTCCACAATAGTTCACAAAGACCTATTTTACAATTTCAGGGCAGGAGCCACCGAGATTTCAGTGTTGCATAGCAACGGTTGCTAGGCAAATCATTTTCCTTAGCAACCGGCAGCAACAATGCAGTTTCTGGAAAACTGTGAGGTGCTATGGTTTTTTCTCAACTCCTTGTTCTAAAAAACATGTAGCATTGCATTTGGAGATCATATACAAGAATTATGTGGCATAAAATCCAATTTAGGGCAAGTCAGGCTATAAAAATGCCACTCCTAAAGCTTCAGACACTGTTGTCACAGTCACTTTTGCATTTGCAGTAGGCTGTGCATTTTAGATGCGCATCAACACATTTGCAGTCTGTGCATCCTCCTCGGCAAGAACACTTCAGTATTTCTGGGCAGGTTGCACTGGCTTCGGGCAAGTTAGACCACAGAGGCCTCCACTTTTCTGGGCAAGTCCATCCCCACTCACTTGGAGAGGGCAACTGTCGTTCTGGCACCGTGGTGCAGCCCCAGTGGTGCCCACCTTGTAGTACTGCCCTCTTCATGTGTTGCTGTAGAGCAGCCTTGGTTGGAGGTAGACATGATATCTGACGTCCTTTGTGGATGAACAGATTCTTTCTGACTTCATTGATGGAACGAGAAGTTGCTGTCCTGTCATAGAGTCGAATGGTGAAGTACTCCAGAGAAGCCTCAGTCGCTTCACCAATTTGTTCAGGTGCATTGTGCAGCTCATAGAATGTCGCAGTAAATTCATCATGTGCCTCCCACACTTTCCATGCAGTCTTCTTTCCCACCTGGACCAGATGGGACACGGTATCACAACCTGTATAAGCATGGAACACAGGCAGTGCCAAGGATCTTTCTGTGCCAAGTGAAGCACATATTTCATGAGCTGGGATGTACCTAAAGTCCTTTCCACAACCAAAGGCAATCCAGAGTTCTATCTGCTGTCTCTGAGCCAGCTGCTGTACGACTGCCACTGCCAATACTACCACGTCAGTGTCCACAGTTCGAACAAGGATCTTGTGGAAGCCCTGCATAACAGCATCACTGACATGCACCATGATCCTCGAGTCTGCCTCCTCATGGTTGCAGGGAGCAATGTTGCTGGTGTCTCGTGTAGGTAAGCATAGCACATTGGCACCATCAGTAACAATGAGAGTCTGGTCTCCTGATGCATTTTCCAGCAGTTCCTTGTTCAGGAATGTAAACAGGTCTGTCTTGTTGTTGGCCAAGCGAAGGAACTGCTGCCAGTAACTTGTCCTCACCATACAGTTCGGACATATTCCATTGCAGCTTCTTCAGTGTAGCATACAGAGGTTGGTCCCCACTAATCATTGGAGTCTGGCCAGGGTTGAGGTGATGAACTGCTGACTTCACCACTTCCATGCAATGCCGAAGCATAGATGGTGAGCTGGCTTCCTCAACAAAGAGAGGCATCATGGCATTCACAGATGGCAGAATGTCTGGGTCTGGCACTCTGCTGGCATGGTATGCTGCCCAAGACAAAGTCGCCTCTGCTGATATGTTATCTGCATGATGTTTCTCAACATGACTCAGCCAGTCATATTCCTTGTCCATGTCCTTGGTCAAAGGGGTGTTGGAAGAAGCCAGGTCTGCAGGGATGGGTGGGACAAAGACGTCATTTTTTGGCAACCGTGTTGGTTTCAGTTTAGTGTACGAAAGGGGCAAGTCGCTCATTTTCCTCAACCCCCTCTCTTGAGTTATTGAATTAGTGAATCCTTGGCCATTGTCTTCATCTTCACAGACATCTCGCGGAGTGAGATTCTGGAACAAGGACAAGCTGGTGCCATGGAATGAACTTGTAGATGTCGCAGAGCTAGGGTTGTGGTCGATGTTGTCTGCAGCACTGGTGATGAAATGCCCTTTGCGAAGTTGAGGACAGACTGTACCAATCTGATGGTAATAGTCACAGACGTTATTACCCAATGATGTGATCAAGTCCATTGTGCGGTTGTATGATGCCGACATACCAAGAGTATATAGACTCTCAATCAACTTTCTATCTCTGGTTAGTGCATGAGCCTTAAGACCTACATAGACGGGTAGTGGCGTTTCACGATCTTTGCTGTGATATACTTGTGGATTTCTCACAGAATCCCTGCGTCTCTTGATGCTGTTGTACACCAACAGCTGAGCAATGGATAGTATTGGTTGGCTGATAGTTGTGTTGGATGTTTGATCTGTGATGCTTGAACCATTGATAAGCATGCTGACCAGTGACAAAAGGGACCGTGGAACAGACTCCACTTGGCTGTTATGGCCAAACAATCCAGAGAATGTTATTTTGTGTGCGAAGATGTCCTGTCGGATCATTTCAGCAATTTGGGTCATCATGACACTCTGCTCGTCTCGATCAGTCTGGTATCCTTCTCGGAGAATAGAGCCAACATCTTCTTCACAAGCCATGAACACATCTCGTCCTTCTTTGTAAGCTTTCATCCTTTGGAGATGCATGAGAATGCGGTCTTTCAGTTGCTTACTGTTTACTCGTGCAGTAACATCCACTCCAAGTTGATTTAGCCTGTCAGTGTAGAGCTTCACAAGATCTGCAAGTCTGAACACCTTCACATCCTCATCTTGCCTCTTCTCCTCAATGTAGGAAATCAGCTGAGCCAAAGCAATTCCTTTACATGTCTGGTCATCTGAGGCATCCTGATCCTGTGATACCTTTGCATGTGCTCTATTGTACAGGTTTGTAAGGCAGTTTGCATGATACTTTGCCTCCTGGGCAATAAGGTCTCCTGCACTTAATTTTCCTACACCTAGCCCGATCGTCCATCCAGTGCCATTTAAGTCCCGTGCGATCTGTACACCTTCCGGGTAATTCTTAAGCCCCGTTACCCTTGGCTCGGCTCTCCCGCGCTGGCACATCCTGTCAATTCAGGCACGGCTATCTAACTACATCTACCAACTACAAACTACAGTTTAGTAGCTAGTGGATTTGGGGCTGTTAGATAGCATTTGGGACACTGATCTAGATATACTAGTACTTATTAAAGTACTAGTATATCTAGATCAGCTGGCACTGAACCCCATGCTGAGTTACACAGCAGTGATGTCACCAGTGTGCCCTGGTTGTGTGCTGACATTCACTCTATTATATAGATATATATGCTTTTATACATCTTTTGAACCATTTTAGGAGTGAATATAGGAAAATAAATAAAAGTACAAAGTCATAACACTTCATAGTAGTTCAGAAACTGCATCGTTGCTGCCGGTTGCTAAGGAAAATGCTTTGCCTAGCAACCGTTGCTATGCAATACAGAAATCTCGGTGGCTCCTGCTCTGAAATTGTAAAGTAGGTCCTTGTGAACATTTCCGGGAAGTTTCATGCTTGTATCACCTTGTGAGCAATTCTTGCACCCATTTCCTTGACTATTACTCTCTCTTCAAGTGTCTCCAGAACCCTTCCTATCCCTTCATCAGTCGTTAGAGCCGGTATCACATGAGCACTTTTTCCCTCAACATTTATCCTCAACACTGGTCTGGCAGCTTATGTAGTCAACATTTAGTATATTTCTGTTACCTAAATTCATCTACCATCAGTCTAGTTTCTGATAGCAGGGCATAATATTCCAGAAATGTTGACAGAAAATTTTGGACTATAAAAGCTCTCGTGTGATACCGGCTTAACCCATACTGTACCGGTGATGTTCTTTTCATTTTATTCAGCCAACTATTACATTATTTTATTATGTTTAGGAAGGATCTCTAACAATTAAAAGGCTACACATTATCTCAATTAATCCTTTTAGCTGCTACAGATCCTTCTAAAGCCGAATAAAAGGGTTGATTAGTAACCAGAATATAATGAGAAGGACGTTACCGGTTCAGAGTTGGTTAACCCTTTGAGTACCAGCGACGTGTGTTATGTTTGACTCTAGCTATATTTAGATGATATTATGCAGCTTAAGATGGATCTGTGGTCGTTAAATGGGTTAGTTGAGATAATTTGAAGCCTTAATATTGCCATAGGTCCTTCCAAAGCTGAATACAATCGTCTAAAAATTGCCAGAGTATAATGTAAAGTATTTTACCGGTACAGAGCGGGGTTAACCATTACACTCCCTCTCACAACTCTCAGGCTTCTTACGATTTATTACGTCGGCGCGAAGTGAAGGACCTCTTGGGCTTACTCATATCGTTGTTGTTGATATTCTTGTTAGGTCCGCGCGAAGTGAAGGGCCTCTTGGGCTTACTCATATCGGTGTTGTTGATCTTCTTGTTAGGTCCACGCGAAGTGAAGGACCTCTAGAGCTTACTCATATCGTTGTTGTTGATCTTCTTGTTAGGTCCGCGCGAAGTGAAGGACCTCTAGAGCTTACTCATATCGTTGTTGTTGATCTTCTTGTTAGGTCCACGCGAAGTGAAGGACCTCTAGAGCTTACTCATATCGTTGTTGTTGATCTTCTTGTTAGGTCCGCGCGAAGTGAAGGACCTCTAGAGCTTACTCATGTCGTTGTTGTTGATCTTCTTGGTAGGTCCGCGTGAAGTGAAGGGCCTCTAGAGCTTACTCATATCGTTGTTGTTGATCTTCTTGGTAGGTCCGTGCGAAGTGAAGGGCCTCTAGAGCTTACTCATATCGTTGTTGTTGATCTTCTTGGTAGGTCCGTGCGAAGTGAAGGGCCTCTAGAGCTTACTCATATCGTTGTTGTTGATCTTCTTGGTAGGTCCGTGCGAAGTGAAGGGCCTCTAGAGCTTACTCATATCGTTGTTGTTGATCTTCTTGGTAGGTCCGCGCGAAGTGAAGGGCCTCTAGAGCTTACTCATATCGTTGTTGTTGATCTTCTTGGTAGGTCCGTGCGAAGTGAAGGGCCTCTAGAGCTTACTCATATCGTTGTTGTTGATCTTCTTGGTAGGTCCGTGCGAAGTGAAGGGCCTCTAGAGCTTACTCATATCGTTGTTGTTGATCTTCTTGGTAGGTCCGTGCGAAGTGAAGGGCCTCTAGAGCTTACTCATATCGTTGTTGTTGATCTTCTTGGTAGGTCCGTGCGAAGTGAAGGGCCTCTAGAGCTTACTCATTTCGTAGTTGTTAGGTTCAGGCGCAAGCGAGGACCTCTAGCGCTTACTCATGTAGTTATTGTTCTTGTTGTTGTTCATGTTTTTGATGTATTTGTTAGGGCGAGGCTTATTGAAAATTGCTATTTCTCGGTTATTGCTAAACCAAAGTTAATGATATTTCACATGCATATATATTCCTAGTTGATTATGATACTTGTCTGAGAATGGGGTAATCAGTTTCTTGAGGCCTTGCGATGTATGGTTAGTAGTAGTAGTAGTAGTAGTAGTAGTAGTAGTAGTAGTAGTAGTAGTAGTATAGGTAGCAACAATGAACTTAAAAATAATCTTGATCCCTGGCCTCTCTGTAACTCAATAGGGCCTAAAGCAAACTGGCTGTAAATATCCACACCTATTTCCTGATGGACTCTTCCCAAATCATAGAAACGTCAGCCCGATTGTTTTCATTCATTTCGAGCTATAAGAAGTTAAGGAGTCAAGATTATTGTCAAGTTCGCTGGCGCTACCTATAGTAGTAGTGCTGGTAGTGATGGCGGGTGTGGTAGAGATGGTACACTCGGATACCATAGTCTCTAGCCCACTCATACACATTAGTGGATTTCACCTATTTCTAATTATGGAAGTATATCTCTGGAAATGAATTTATGTTTATTGTTTTCTATAAATCAACTACAAAACTATTTATACCATCTATTGACAAGCAAGTTATATCCAAAAATAATTCCAGATAGTTATAATTGCATACAGAAAAACATAGGGGGTCCACCAATTCTTATGAGTGGGCTAGAAACTATGGTATCCGAGTGTACCTAGCTTAGTTTATGATATATGGTTGACAGGTTGAGACAAAATGGTGTTATAATCCGTCCACCTGACCAACAACCTCCCTCCCCACCCCCTCCTCCAGTATTTGAGTAACTTAATTTAAGGGACCCCACCTCGCTTTTTTTATCTTTCTCTCCCTCTCTCTTTGGCTTGTATCCATTCGGCCCCATTCAGCCTACTGTTTTAAGACGTTTACCCCCATCCAGGTGTCAATATTTTCCTGGCGAGCGGTAGCGAGCCAGCATATATATATTTGTGTTGACAGCAAGCTAAATTTGTACATTTTTCTATCGAAAAATTTCTCCGGCAAAGCCGGATTTCTCCTACAATGCTGGCTCGCTATCGCTCGCCAAGAAGAAATCGACACCTGGATGGGGATAAAAGTCTTAAAACAGTTGGCTGAATGGGGCCGAATGGATACAAGCCAGGCAAAGACAAAAAAGGAGAGAAAGATAAAAAAAAAAAACGATGAAGTGTTTCTTCTAATTTTCTTATGTATTTATTACTTTAATCATGATTAACAAACATTTATTACTTTAATCATGATTAACAAACATTAATTACTTTAATCATGATTAACAAACATTTATTACTTTAATCATGATTAACAAACATTTATTACTTTAATCATGATTAACAAACATTTATTACTTTAATCATGATTAACAAACATTTATTACTTTAATCATGATTAACAAACATTTATTACTTTAATCATGATTAACAAACATTTATTACTTTAATCATGATTAACAAACATTTATTACTTTAATCATGATTAACAAACATTTATTACTTTAATCATGATTAACAAACATTTATTACTTTAATCATGATTAACAAACATTTATTACTTTAATCATGATTAACAAACATTTATTACTTTAATCACGATTAACAAACATTTATTACTTTAATCATGATTAACAAACATTTATTACTTTAATCATGATTAACAAACATTTTAGACTATTTTCGTAATGACCTTTTGCATCAATACGAAAGCTTTTATAATTTGTGAGTTTATTTATTATATTTTTTATTAATTTCACCACACCACCAAACACCTCCAATAAAATTAATGAAAGCATATAATGTGATCCACCGGGATTCGAACCTGGGTTATCACACACAGATTTGTAGACACCTTAACCATTACACCACCAAGACGGTTAAAGGTTTATGCACACGCCTACGACTTAATATCCATTCTCGAACACTGGATATTAATCTAATCATGTTCATATTCCCACCGCACTATGGTAGCCTAATGTTTAAGTGAGAGGAAAGAATATTCATGGGGCACAGATCATATAGACCGACCCCTCTACGAAATATCCCTGAAATACTGTTCATTCAATCATTTTCGAAACAATTACTTTATTGCTACAGTGTTAATTTACCCTATTCCAAGTAAGTAGGACACAACTCTTGAACATTAACCTCTATAACTCACAAACGACTAGAGTAATCCAGCTAATATTTCTACCATTTGGGAAGGGTCCGTCAGGAAATTGGTGAGGGAATTTACAGCCCATTTGCTCTAGCCCATTTTGAGTTACAGATGTCAGGGTTCACGATATTTGGCCTATCTACTTGGAACAGGGTATAGCATATAAGTCTCAGCATTACCAAGACTATCAGCTTATTATTATACAGTATATTATGCCATCTTATATTATTATACAGTATATTATGCCATCTTATATTATTATACAGTATATTATGCCATCTTATATTATTATACAGTATATTATGCCATCTTATATTATTATACAGTATATTATGCCATCTTATATTATTATACAGTATATTATGCCATCTTATATTATTATACAGTATATTATGCCATCTTATATTATTATACAGTATATTATGCCATCTTATATTATTATACAGTATATTATGCCATCTTATATTATTATACAGTATATTATGCCATCTTATATTATTATACAGTATATTATGCCATCTTATATTATTATACACTATATTATGCCATCTTATATTATTATACAGTATATTATGCCATCTTATATTATTATACAGTATATTATGCCATCTTATATTATTATACAGTATATTATGCCATCTTATATTATTATAAGAACATAAGAACATAAGAAAATGGGAGTCTGCAGAAAGCCGATTGGCCTAAGCAAGGCAGATCCCTGTCCCACACAACCCCAATTCAATTACAAAGCCCAATTATAGGCTTCACACTCTAATACCCTGAGGATCATCTTACCAAAACGGTTAGAGATTAACCCAGGATTATGGGGGTCTGCAGAGCGCTGATTGGCCCAACCCGGCTGATCCCCCTTCACACCCAACCCTTCTCGTCCATATGCTTATCCAATTTTATCTTAAAGCTCCCTACAGTTTTAGATCCCACTATAGCACTTGGTAGTCCATTCCACCCATCTACAACTCTGTTACCAAACCAATATTTGCCTATATCTTTTCTGAAACGAAATTTATCTAATTTGAAACCATTGTTACGAGTTCTTTCGCTATCACTGAGCTTTAGTACATTTGTCATGTCCCCTTTGTTAATCCCACTAACCCACTTGAACACCTCTATCATATCCCCTCTAACTCTGCGTCTCTCTAACGAATGTAAACCTAATTTCTTCAACCTTTCTTCATACGAAAGATTTCTAATATTATGGATCATTTTTGTCATTCTACGCTGTACTCTCTCCAATGAATCTATGTCCATTCTGTAATAAGGACACCAAAATTGGACAGCATAATCCATATGGGGTCTCACTAATGACAAGTAAAGTTTTAAGATAACATCAGCAGTTCTGTTACTCACACTCCTAGAGATGAACCCGAGAATCCTGTTTGCCTTATTACGAACGCTTATACACTGTTTTCTAGGCTTCAAATCATTGCTAACAAACACACCTAGATCTTTCTCGCAATCTGAATTTTCTAATTCTAAATTAGCTAGTTTATATTTAACATTTGTTTGCATCTTCCCTATCTTTAATACCTTGCATTTGTCAATGTTAAACTTCATCTGCCAATTTACTGACCATTCATGTAAGGTATCTAGATCCCTTTGGAGGCACTCTATATCGCTATCTGAATCAATTGATCTCCCTATTTTAGTATCGTCTGCGAATTTACTTATCCTACTAGTTATACCTAAATCTAGGTCATTTATGTATATAAGAAACAACAGTGGACCTAATACCGATCCCTGGGGGACACCACTTTTGACTGCTCCCCACTCTGACTTGGTACTATTTATGCTGACTCTCTGTTTCCTACCAATTAGCCATGACCTAATCCATCCCAACAACGCCCCACCTATTCCATGTGCCTCAACCTTTCTCATCAATCTCTCATGAGGGACTCTGTCGAAAGCTTTACTGAAATCTAAATATATAATATCGTATGCCTTGTCATTATCTACTGCTTCATATACCTCTGAGAAAAAACTAAGCAAATTAGTAAGGCAAGAACGTCCCTGTGTGAATCCATGCTGAGAAGAATTGATTAAGTTAAATGTTTCTAAGTGGTTTCTCATTTTCCTAGCAATAATTGACTCTAGTAGCTTTCCTATGATTGAAGTGAGACTAATGGGACGGTAATTGGATGCTATTGATTTATCACCTTTTTTGAAAATCGGAACTACATTTGCAAGCTTCCAAGCTTCTGGAACTATACCCGTTTCTAATGAATTGTTAAAAAGAAATGTTAATGGGTAACTTAACTCATCTCTGCATTCTTTTAATACTCTGGCATATACCTCATCGGGACCAGGCGATTTCTGAGGTTTCAGTCTGTCAATTTCCTTAAGCACATCATTTCTACTTATAGTAACCGTACTTAACCTATTTTCTATACTATCTCTATATACCTTACGGACTTCTGGAATCTGTGCCAAATTTTCATTAGTGAAAACAGATAGAAACTGACTATTTAATGTACTGCACATTTCTAAATCATTTTCTGTCATTTCTCCTATCGAAGTTTTAAGGGGGCCTATTTTATCTCTAACTTTAGATTTATATAGCTGGTAAAAAGCCTTAGGGTTATTTTTTGAGTCATTGGCTATCCTGATTTCATAATTTCTTTTGTCTGTCCTTATACATTTTTTAACCTCTCTTGATAGATTCTGATAGTAAGCAAGTAGGTGAATTTCGCCTTTCTTTATTTTTCGATATATTCCTCTCTTTTTTCCTAGAAGGTCTAATAGTCTATTATTCATCCATTTGGGTTGGTTCTGTGTTGATCTAAATTTTCTTTTGGGGATATATTTATTTTGCGCATTGTGGAGTGAAGAAATAAAATTATTATATGTAGCTGTCAAATTATCCTGAGTTAAGACAGGTATCTGAGAGAGAGTATGTTCATTAGCGCACCTGGGTCCACTTAATAGTTTAACCATAGGATCGACTCTTAAGGCTCGTCTTAATCCACCATAATTGGCTTTTCTGAAATCTGGGATAAGTGTCGTATTCTCTTTAGCCTTTCCTGTCCATTGTATGTTAAAATAAATTGATTTATGATCACTATTTCCTAGTTGGTCTCCTATCTCTACATTATTTATCATTTGTTCATTATTACCGAGAACTAAATCGAGGATATTATTACCTCTAGTAGGCGAGTCTATGAATTGAAATAAAAAACTATCCTGTACCGCCTCAATAAACTCTTCTGAATCTGAGTCGCCGATTTGATGCTGCCAATCAATATTCGGAAAATTAAAATCCCCCCAACAGTTATACATTTTACAGTATGGCATTGGCAGTTGGCAGTTGGCAGTTGGCAGTTGGCAGTTGACAGTTGGCATTATACAGTATATTATGCCATCTTATATTATTATACAGTATATTATGCCATCTTATATTATTATACAGTATATTATGCCATCTTATATTATTATACAGTATATTATGCCATCTTATATTATTATACAGTATATTATGCCATCTTATATTATTATACAGTATATTATGCCATCTTATATTATTATACAGTATATTATGCCATCTTATATTATTATACAGTATATTATGCCATCTTATATTATTATACAGTATATTATGCCATCTTATATTATTATACAGTATATTATGCCATCTTATATTATTATACAGTATATTATGCCATCTTATATTATTATACAGTATATTATGCCATCTTATATTATTATACAGTATATTATGCCATCTTATATTATTATACAGTATATTATGCCATCTTATATTATTATACAGTATATTATGCCATCTTATATTATTATACAGTATATTATGCCATCTTATTATTATACAGTATATTATGCCATCTTATATTATTATACACTATATTATGCCATCTTATATTATTATACACTATATTATGCCATCTTATATTATTATACAGTATATTATGCCATCTTATATTATTATACACTATATTATGCCATCTTATATTATACAGTATATTATGCCATCTTATATTATTATACACTATATTATGCCATCTTATATTATTATACACTATATTATGCCATCTTAAATTTATATATTATTTTGGGTAAAAGCTGAAATACCGAGGATATATTTTATCTTGAATACATATGGCATCGCTCTCATCTCTCTCTCTCTCTCTCTCTCTCTCTCTCTCTCTCTCTCTCTCTCTCTCTACATATATATATATATATATATATATATATATATATATACAAACATTACTTGCTAGGAGAGATACATAAAGGCATTATGTTTGAAAGTTCATGTTGATACTCAGACATTCATGTATGACTTGCAGTTTGCTTTAGCTCCATATTTAATAGAGAGCAACAATGAACCTCTCACTCATGGAATAGTAGAGTGAGAGTGAAAGTATATAGGTTTCCTAAGGCAAAGAAGCAACACTGGTACTCCTTGATCCTTGCGAGGCTGCTTGCAGGTAAGCCATCTAAGCTCTACATTGGTGATATTGATTCTTTCCACTCCGGTGCTGGTATTTGGAAAGGTCAGGTTGTGACTGACCTTGTCACCCCCCCCCCCCCAACCTCCTTTGTCATAGCAACCATCCAACCAAACCCGACATAAATTTGTTGTATTCAACTAACTTTGATATTTCGTCCTTTGTATTCTTTTAATAGAGCAGGAACCCTTATCGGCCAGAGTGGACAGAAGGGTGCTGTGCTGGTATGGACATGTGGAGCGAATGGGAGATGAAAGGCTTACACAGAGAGTGTATGAGTCAGATACAAGGGGAGGTAGAGGGAGAGATTGCCCAAATGGGCCTAGGTCTCTGGGTCTCTTCTGGGCGACCTAGATGTGTGTGAATATTTATATTTTGTGTTTTTATGTTGCGTTGTGTTGTTCCTGTTTGGATTCTGTCTCGAGTCGGCCACCCCCAGCTATGAGGTATGTGTCTGAGTATATACATACATACATACAATACCTATATACCTAGTCCGACCATTTCACCCAACTCACATTAAGTTTTAACTCCCACTATCGACTCTCTTATTTCCCCTAAAGTTTTCCAGTCCTATTTGCTCCCATTATAACTTTCTTTCCTCCTATTTTCTCTCTTCACATTATTTGATTACCTCTTCCTGGGGTTTTACTCTGTCTTCTCTTGTTCTTGAAATTGGTTGTTGTTTTGTTGGCCCCCCTTCTCCCTCATGTTTATCCTCATTTGTTTTGATGTTCAGCCGATTAGTTTGACGATTTTAAGACTTTGCGCCCCATTTCTTTGTCAATATTAAAACCTTTCGTGCCATTTAGGTGTCGATTTTGTTCTGGCTAGCAATAGCGAGCCTGTAATTTTAAGAGTAATCGATCTTCGGCTGGGACATTTTTCTACCGAAAAATGTACAAATTTATCTTGAAGGGGGGTCTAGGGTGTGTTTTTTACAGGTTGAAGGAGGTCTAGGGAGGAAACTAAAAAATAATACAAAGATAAAACAATAAGCCAATAAATACGCCAATCTCCCCGTAATTGTTCACCCTCATGTTTAGCCCCATTAATTTCAATATTTTAAGGCTGTTCACCCCATTTCTTAGTAAATATTAAGACCCTTCGTGCCATTAACTCGTCTCATTAACTCACGTCCACTCACCCATTCTCTGCAGCCGCAATGTTGCATCTCTCTCACTATTCTATCGCTATTACAATAAGCAGTGTTCCTCAGAGCTTTCTCAGTGTATACCCCCCCCCCCCTCCACGTAGATCACGTAGCACCCGTCTTACAACACAATCCCATCCTACTCTGTGCAACTCTTCAACTCAAAAGTGAACCGATATTGCCAGATTTTGTTTTCTTTTCTATTCAACAGTTGAGCTCTGGAACTCTCTCCCTCAACCCATCTTGCCCTCATCCTATGATTTAATTTGCTTCAAACTCCGTGTTTCCAGATATTTTGGGTCGAACATTCCTTGATTTTGGCGCTGTCACTCTTTCAACTCTGGGGGAAGCACTCGTCACAGGCAGTTTTGCCTTTTGTCTCCTCTTTGCACATAGACAAAATAAATGTCCTTATATTTCTACAAAATATTCATGAAAACAACAAATTATGAAAATTCTGAGAGTGGCGAATTAATGGTTACCCCTAGCAAGAAGAACAACAACGACATGAGTAAGCCCTAGACTCCCTAGAGGTGCTTCGCTTTGCTCAGACCTAACAAATCATGAGAAGTATGAGAGTTGGTTGTTTGCCTTATTATCACGAACTATTTCTGATAACGACAAGGGACTGGAGTTTTCGCAGAGAGGCTCCAGTCCTGACGTTATTCTTGACTTACAGTGTGCTGGCTTAATAATCCAATAGGGTTGATAACTTCTGAAGTCCTATTTTAACTAACTAGATAACGATTTATCCTGCGAAATCTGAGAAAAGAGAGAGTGGGAAGTGTAATGGTTACCCCGACCATAGAGTACAGAAGGATAGAGGTGAAAGCGTGACGTCACACGGTTATTTTGCCCCGCGTCCTAGGGATTTGGTGGCAGCACTGTTGTAGGGCATACAACCAAAACACCTCAGTCGTTTTTCCTTATTAGATACTCCTTGATGTCTGTGCACCTGGCTTGTCTGCAGTGTTACCAAAGTTAAGGGAAATTCCGCAAAATGAGGGGCAATAGATTAATGAGGGAACGTCTTTAAGAGTGATTTAATGTTGTTAAAAACACTTGTAAATTATTTAAAATAAATTAAATATATAAAAACAAGAGGAAAATATTAGGAATACATATACAATATGCAACATACTTATATATGATGTAAGCTGTATGACTACAAGCAACACAACAAGAATGACAATGTAATTTTGAATATATATTATTAGTTCCATGCTATGTAGATGTTAATTTATAAAGTTGCACTAAAACAAGACATTTCACGAAATACGTTCATAGGTTATACTTATGACACCTAGGGATATTTTGGCCCAGCGTGTTTGACGTTGGCAACTCCCTACTCTCACAACAACAATGGTGGAGGTAGAAGAGAAGTGGCTGTGAACCTCCTCACAATAATGACAAATTCACAAACTGGCCTTTACAGTAGCCTCTACTTATGTCTATTTAACTCTGTCATGTCTATAGAGTCTCTGGATAGCGTAGAATTGGTTATTAATAGCGTTATTAGTACAAGGTAGGGATTATTACGAAATAATGGGGACCCTCCCATTTTCCTTTGCGGCCGTGCTGCCATCTCTTGAACGCGTGGCTCGCTATTTTCAGATGTGTAGCGTCCTTCTTTCCTCTCTATCCTTCTGTACTCTATGCCCCTGACGAAGGGATAGGAAGGGTTGTGAAGACACTTGAAGATAGAGTAAGAGTGATGGTGTGTCAAAGTTTGAAGGTAAGGAGTGGAAGGGGACCAAAGAGTAACGTCATTAATCACTACCCAGTATATACAACCTACTGATGACGTTACCTTTATGCTGATTCATACCAAAGAGTAACGTCATTAATCACTACCCAGTATATACAACCTACTGATGACGTTACCTTTATGCTGATTCATACCAAAGAGTAACGTCATTAATCACTACCCAGTATACAACCTACTGATGACGTTACCTTTATGCTGATTCATACCAAAGAGTAACGTCATTAATCACTACCCAGTATATACAACCTACTGATGACGTTACCTTTATGCTGATTCATACCAAAGAGTAACGTCATTAATCACTACCCAGTATATACAACCTACTGATGACGTTACCTTTATGCTGATTCATACCAAAGAGTAACGTCATTAATCACTACCCAGTATATACAACCTACTGATGACGTTACCTTTATGCTGATTCATACCTAATAGGCCTATTGGATTTTGCACAGTCATAGTTCCATACACTGTAATGCGATAATTCAAATATACAATCTTTACAAGCATCGCCTACGTACATCAATATATATTTTTTTTTGTTATGTGATTGAGGGAGGCAAAAGGCATAACTCCCAATAGCGAGTGCCTCCCCCATAGTTGAAAGAGTGACAGGGCCGAAATCAAGGGACGTTCGAGCCAAAATGCCTGGACACACGGAGTTTGAAGCAATTTAAGTCATAGGAAGAGGGAAAGACTGATTCTGGGAGAGAGTTCCAGAGCTCAGCTGTTGAGTAGAAGAA
The DNA here is from genome assembly GCA_032716605.1 of Paralithodes platypus. Taxonomy (NCBI): domain Eukaryota; kingdom Metazoa; phylum Arthropoda; class Malacostraca; order Decapoda; family Lithodidae; genus Paralithodes; species Paralithodes platypus. The sequence continues at coordinate 4,672,083 of CM064496.1, forward strand.
AGTTTGAGAGTAACGTTTCACTCTTGGGTTGGAGAGTTGCACAGAGTAGGGGTGGGATTGAGTTGCAAGACGGGTACCACGTGCCCTACGTAAAGGAGGTGGTATGCACTGGGATAGCTCTGAGGAACACTGATTATTATAGTAGCGATAGAATAGCGAGAGAGATGCAACATTGCGGCGGAGAGAGAGAGATTGCAGAGAGTTGGTGAGTGGATGGGAGTTAATGATATGAAAGGCCTTCCTTTCAACTTTGTCTAGGAGAGCGGTGTGAGAGGAACCTCCCCACACATGTGAACAATACTCAATACAAGGACGCACTGTGCCCCTGTACAGAGCAAGAAGCTGTGCAGGGGAAAAGAACCCCCTAAGGCGGTTGAGCACACCCAGCTTCTGGGAGGCTGCCTTAGCAAGACTGGTAATATGGTCCTTCCAAATGAGAGCAGAAGAAAAAGAGACACCAAGAATATTGAGAGAAGATGAAGGGTTGATTTTTGTATTGTTGAAGGATAAGGGATAGTCCGCTGGAAGATCCTGACGGGTAGATAGATGGAGAAATTGGGTTTTGGAAGCATTAAAGTTAACATGGTGTTCTCTGCCCCAATTGGAAATAGTATTTAGATCAGAATTTAAGAGTTCTATGGCTTCATTACGTTTGTCGTTGAGGGATTGCTGGCTGGGGCGTTCTGAAAAACTAATGGAGTAGTGTAAGGTTGAGTCGTCTGCGTATGAATGGATGGGAATTAAGGTACAGTTAAGGAGATCATTTATAAAAATTAGAAAGAGAATAGGAGATAGGACAGAGCCCTGAGGAACACCGGAGTTTATAGGGTGAGGAAGTGAACAATGGCCGTCCACAACCGCGGCTATGGAACGGCCGGAAAGGAAATTAGAGACAAAGGCACAGATGGAGGGATAGAAACCGAAGGATGGTAGTTTAGAAATTAAAGATTTATGCCAGACTCTATCGAAGGCTTTCGATATGTCTAGTGCAATAGAAAAAGTCTCACCGAACTCCCAAAAGGAGGATGACCAAGAGTTATTAAGATATGAAAGAAGATCACCAGTAGAGCGACCCTTCAGGAAGCCATACTGGCGATCTGAGAGCAGATTATGAGAAGAGAAATGTCCCTTATGTCCCTTAGTTAGTTAAAATAGGACTTCAGGGCTATCAACCCTATTGGATTATTAAGCCAGCACACTGCAAGTCAAGAAAATTGTCTGGACAAGAGTCACTTTTCGAGAACCTCACTCCCTTGTATATATACTGTACACACACACATACAGTATATATATATATATATATATATATATATATATATGTGTGTGTGTGTGTGTGCCACAGATAATTATACTATATTATTTAATATTTATTGAGAGGGAGTTTGGTTGTCTCACAGCAATCATTTCGAGCCACCAGAAACTAGTCCTCAACATATGGCGTTAACTATATCTAAATATGTAAATGTTAATTTATATATAACGAGATTTACACATTAAGAACGGGTAAAATATATCTTCCATATTAATTTATGTATTAACATAGTGTGCACTCAATGACATGAGTTAGGGCTCAAGTTTTCGAAGCTGTCCCGAACAGAATCGAATCTTCTCATTAATTTGTGTACCTATAATATTTACATTTCGGAGGTTCAGTTTGCAGTTCCCGAGTTCATATTCGGTCCAGATATACATTATTTATCTATCAATTATTATATAGATAGTCCAGTATTATTCGTCCATGATTACTAAGACAGGGACTACTTTTATTGTAATGTTCCGCCATCACCAACCAAGCCGGCGCGACGGAGGAAAATCAGTTCACGAAGCAGTTCGTTATAGACTCGTGAAGTGGACGGTTAATGGGTTATACTTCTATCTCTTGGCCAAAAGTTAACCCTTTCAGCACCATAGGACCTGTTTACCTTTGTTTCTGGCTAAAGTTAGACGATATTATGCAGTTTAAGGGAGCCTACCTCGCTTTGTTTTCTCTTTGTCTCCCTCTCTCTTTGGCTTGTATCCATTCGGCCCCATTCAGCCTACTGTTTTAAGAAGTTTACCCCCATCCGGGTATCAATATTTTCTTGGCTACCGGTAACGAGCCAGCATATATATATATTTGTTTTGACAGCAAGCTAAATTTGTACATTTTTCGATGTACAAAATCCGGCGATGCCGGATTTCTCCATACAATGCTGGCTCGCTATCGCTCGCCGGGAAGAAATTGACACCTGGATGGCGATAAACGTCTTAAAACAATTGGCTGAATGGGGCCGAATGGATACAAGCAGAGAAAGAGAGAGAAGGAGAGAAAGATAAAAAGAAGCAGGTGACCCCCCTCAAGAAGGACTTATGTTATTAAGAGGAATTATTGAGATCATATTTACCCCTTTGAATCGTAAAGGTAGATTATAAACGAAAGGAAATGGTCCAAAGGTAACCATAAAGGATGACAATTACGTAAGAGTGGTGAAGGGGATTACCATACCCTAAGAGTGGTGAAGGGGATTACCATACCCTAAGAGTGGTCAAGGGGATTACCATACCCTAAGAGTGGTCAAGGGGATTACCATACCCTAAGAGTGGTGAAGGGGATTACCATACCCTAAGAATGGTGAAGGGGATTACCATACCCTAAGAGTGGTCAAGGGGATTACCATACCCTAAGAGTGGTCAAGGGGATTACCATACCCTAAGAGTGGTCAAGGGGATTACCATACCCTAAGAGTGGTGAAGGGGATTACCATATCCTAAGAGTGGTCAAGGGGATTACCATACCCTAAGAGTGGTCAAGGGGATTACCATACCCTAAGAGTGGTCAAGGGGATTACCATACCCTAAGAGTGGTGAAGGGGATTACCATACCCTAAGAGTGGTGAAGGGGATTACCATATCCTAAGAGTGGTCAAGGGGACTACCATACCCTAAGAGTGGTGAAGGGGATTACCATACCCTAAGAGTGGTGAAGGGGATTACCATACCCTAAGAGTGGTGAAGGGGATTACCATATCCTAAGAGTGGTCAAGGGGATTACCATACCCTAAGAGTGGTGAAGGGGATTACCATACCCTAAGAGTGGTGAAGGGGATTACCATATCCTAAGAGTGGTCAAGGGGATTACCATACCCTAAGAGTGGTGAAGGGGATTACCATACCCTAAGAGTGGTGAAGGGGATTACCATACCCTAAGAGTGGTGAAGGGGATTACCATACCCTAAGAGTGGTGAAGGGGATTACCATATCCTAAGAGTGGTCAAGGGGATTACCATACCCTAAGAGTGGTGAAGGGGATTACCATACCCTAAGAGTGGTGAAGGGGATTACCATACCCTAAGAGTGGTGAAGGGGATTACCATACCCTAAGAGTGGTGAAGGGGATTACCATACCCTAAGAGTGGTGAAGGGGATTACCATACCCTAAGAGTGGTGAAGGGGATTACCATATCCTAAGAGTGGTCAAGGGGATTACCATACCCTAAGAGTGGTGAAGGGGATTACCATACCCTAAGAGTGGTGAAGGGGATTACCATACCCTAAGAGTGGTGAAGGGGATTACCATATCCTAAGAGTGGTCAAGGGGATTACCATACCCTAAGAGTGGTGAAGGGGATTACCATACCCTAAGAGTGGTGAAGGGGATTACCATACCCTAAGAGTGGTGAAGGGGATTACCATACCCTAAGAGTGGTGAAGGGGATTACCATACCCTAAGAGTGGTGAAGGGGATTACCATACCCTAAGAAATTGATGGTGAAATGACTTTGCATTATCTCGACATAGAACATTACTATCGTCTGGTATATATTATATTACTAAACTCAAGGGACTGGGGTTCTCGAAAAGGGGCTCCAGTCATGACAATATTTTTGGCTTTAAGTGTGCTGGCTTAATAATACAATAGGGTCGATAGCCTCTGAATTCATATGTTAACTAACTAAAGGATCATACTACCGTACGGACGACCTTCAGGCGATCACTACATATACATAAAGTATGATAAATATCCTCAAGCCTTTTTAACTTTATTCTGGCTACTAATAAATTATTTTATTCAGCTTTGCCAGGGCGGAATGAGCTGTGTTACCGGGCGTACGTCGTGTAAACACGTGAGTCGATGTCAAACAGCGGGGGTGTGGGGGCGGCAGCCCCCACCCATAATACTAGGATAGGTTAGGTAAGGTTGTTAGGTTAGGCTAATGTCCTTTCAAAGGGGTAGGCTATAGTAAACCCTAGGATATACCCAGTCAGAGGTAGGTGATACGCCCGATAACACAACTCTTGCCGAAAGGGCCTCCAGCAATTAATAGGCTTCGAAATATCTCGCTTAACCCTAGTTTACTACCACAGAGCCTGCTAATACTGCACAAAATAGCTAGAATAAAATGTAAAAGACGTCGCCGGTACAGAAGTGGATAATGCCAGTAGGTAGGAGAGGGTTAATAATAGGGTAGGTGGCTTTACGTTAAGTCACCATACCTAAGTTCTCATTTAATTATAACTCGTTTGAATATCAATTTAATAGTGGTTATGGAAATTATAGGGAAAAGGCTGACACCCTTATTTGTTCATGTTATTCATCCAGATTTTAAGAGATATTCGTTTTCATGGATTTAGTTTTAATTCCAATGTGAGTTACAAGATGGGTTTATTGATAGCATGTTCGTCCTATGTATTTATTACTAATTGTGGGAAGTCTAGTCCAATGAAGATAGATTACGGCAAAAATGTCAGTCAGTATGTGTGTATGTATTGTATGTGTATGTGTGCGTGTGTGTACAGTATGTGTGTATGTATGTGTGTGTGTGTGTGTGTACAGTATGTGTTTGTGTATGTGTGTGTGTACAGTGTGTATGTGTGCGTGTGTGTATGTATGTGTGTGTGTGTGTACAGTATGTGTTTGTGTATGTGTGTGTGTACAGTGTGTATGTGTGTGTACAGTATGTGTGGAGTGTGTGTGTGTGTGTGTGTGTGTGTGTGTTATAAGGTTTAGTGTTAAGGTGTTTCCCATATGTGTCGTCCGTCATCACAGGCGTCATTAACCCTATATGTCAACATTGTGACCCCCTTGTTGAAATGCTTATTGTTCTGTAGCCCCTCTTACTGAAAACATGGTCAAAATCCGGTATACTTTACCTCGTTTGAGAGTTGATTTTATTAATTATTTTGTTTTGTTTTCAGAAGCTACGAAAGTGGTGTTTCGGAATACTTTCTAGAAGAATATTATGACAAAAGCCTATAAAACAGTAATATAGGGGCCCATTGTGTGTATGTATGTATCTACTCAGGCACATACCCCATAACTGGCGGTGGCCGACTCGAGACAGAGCCTGAAGAGAAACACCATTTATTCAGACGTTATATATTTATTGTTCCCCGTATATTACACTCTGCAATATATATAATATATATATATATATAATATATATATATACGGTATATATATATATATATATATATACTGTATACCGGTACATACATATATATAATTTTAATATTGTTGTGACATACACCACCACCCGCTCCGACTCGTGGTTACGTAGCTTGATGCCATACATACATGTACATTGCCATGTACATTACATGTACGTACATGTACGTAGCTTGATGCCATACATACATGTACATTGCACACAAACACTAGCAACTAAGTACTAGAGTAGACATAATTAATGTCTTTCAATACATAAGTAGAGCCTACATAGATATATATAAGAGAGAGAGAGAGAGAGATTATGAGGAGACTGAATAATATAAGTCTTGGGTCCTAGGAATTATTGGCACTCTGTGGGCAACATAGTTATCCCAGGTTGATGCAGATGGTTGAAACTTTGAGGCATCAATTATATTAGAGCGAAGTTACTGTGACTCTGTCCTTGGTCTACCTAACTTGTATTCTATCTGTCTATCTATATCTATCTATCTCTCTCTCAAGAAGTAATAACACGAAAACGCTTGGGACTATGTTTTTCTTCCTTCCCTGGGGATATATATATATACTGTATATATGTATATATATAATTTATTCTCCCAGCCGGACTCGAACCACCGACAGTCAGGATGAGTGTGCACGTTATAATCCACTACACCGGTGGCGTGATCTGGATTAAGGGGGGTGACCTGCTTTTTGTTCTGTTCTTTTCTATCTTTCTCTGGCTTGTATCCATTTGGCCCCATTCAGCCTACTGTTTTAAGACGTTTATCCCCATCCAGGTGTCAATTTCTTACTGGTGAGTGGTAGCGAGCCAGCATATTTTTTTGTTTTTGTAAACACAGCAGGCTAAATTTGTACATTTTTCGATAGAAAAATGTCTCCGGCAAAGCCAGATTTCTTCATATAATGCTGGCTCGCTATCGCTCGTCAGGAAGAAATCGACACCTAGATGGGGATTAACGTCTCAAAATAGTTGGCTGAATGGGGCCGAATGGAAACAAGCCAGAGAAAGAGAGAAAAGGACAGAAATAACAAAAAGCAGGTCACTCCCCTTAAAGCATGGACACTCGTCCTGACTGTCGATGGTTAGATACTTTTTTTTTTTTTTTTTTTTAGGACGGGATTTCATAGCAATATTAAATATCATATGTAGTTTTACTGTCTTCGTAGCGCAATGGATACATGCACTGAATTTCGGTGTGAGCATCCTAGGTTGGAATCCCTGGACTGCCACATGTATTTGTTGATTTCATTGAGTTTAGGAGTAAAGTGGGTTGGTGGAGGGAACATAATAATTGTTCTGCACTTAGTAGCTACAGAAACTAGAATGTGCAATGTTGTTTAAATGAAACAAAAGTCTCAACAAAAATATATAAACTATTTTTGACACCTAAACTTGGTATTTTATATTTGCATCAGTTGTTTCTATTGTACTTGGTATTTTATATTTGCATCAGTTGTTTCTATTGTACTTCTCTCGTAAGTTTGTAACGAAGATGAAGTGCGAAGGTGCTTTGCTTAGTCGTAAAACTCAGTCCTTTTGGAACGACTGGAAAGTTTGTAATGATCTTGAGAATGACCGGGAAAGTTGGAGAGAACGTGACATATACAGTATACACTGACTCGTGATCTAGCATTGGAGAGCGATGGAAGAAAGTGTAAGAAAAAGAGAGAACGCTTATATATATATATATATATATATTTTTTTTTTTTTTTTTTTTTTTTTTTTTTTCTATGTGATTGAGGGAGGCAAAAGGCATAACTGCCTATAGCGAGTGCCTCCCCCATAGTTGAAAGAGTGACAGGGCCAAAATCAAGGGACGTTCGAGCCAAAATGCCTGGACACACGGAGTTTGAAGCAATTTAAGTCATAGGAAGAGGGAAAGACTGATTCTGGGAGAGAGTTCCAGAGCTCAGCTGTTGAGTAGAAGAAAGTTTAAGAGTAACGTTTCACTCTTGGGTTGGAGAGTTGCACAGAGTAGGGGTGGGATTGAGTTGCAAGACGGGTACCACGTGCCCTACGTAAAGGAGGTGGTATGCACTGGGATAGCTCTGAGGAACACTGATTATTATAGTAGCGATAGAATAGCGAGAGAGATGCAACATTGCGGCGGAGAGAGAGAGAGATTGCAGAGAGTTGGTGAGTGGACGGGAGTTAATGATACGAAAGGCCTTCCTTTCAACTTTGTCTAGGAGAGCGGTGTGAGAGGAACCTCCCCACACATGTGAACAATACTCAATACAAGGGCGCACTATGCCCCTGTACAGAGCAAGAAGCTGTGCAGGGGAAAAGAACCCCCTAAGGCGGTTGAGCACACCCAGCTTCTGGGAGGCTGCCTTAGCAAGACTGGTAATATGGTCCTTCCAAATGAGAGCAGAAGAAAAAGAGACACCAAGAATATTGAGAGAAGATGAAGGGTTGATTTTTGTATTGTTGAAGAATAAGGGATAGTCCGCTGGGAGATCCTGACGGGTAGATAGATGGAGAAATTGGGTTTTGGAAGCATTAAAGTTAACAAGGTTTTCTCTGCCCCAATTGGAAATAGTATTTAGATCAGAATTTAAGAGTTCTATGGCTTCATTACGTTTGTCGTTGAGGGACTGCTGGCTGGGGCGTTCTGAAAAACTAATGGAGTAGTGTAAGGTTGAGTCGTCTGCGTATGAATGGATGGGAATTAAGGTACATTTAAGGAGATCATTTATAAAAATTAGAAAGAGAATAGGAGATAGGACAGAGCCCTGAGGAACACCGGAGTTTATAGGGTGAGGAAGTGAACAATGGCCGTCCACAACCGCGGCTATGGAACGGCCGGAAAGGAAATTAGAGACAAAGGCACAGATGGAGGGATAGAAACCGAAGGAGGGTAGTTTAGAAATTAAAGATTTATGCCAGACTCTATCGAAGGCTTTCGATATGTCTAGTGCAATAGAAAAAGTCTCACCGAAGTCCCGAAAGGAGGATGACCAAGAGTTAGTAAGATATGAAAGAAGATCACCAGTAGAGCGACCCTTAAGGAAGCCATACTGGCGATCTGAGAGCAGATTATGAGAAGAGAAATGCTTAAGAAATTTGGAAGCAAGAATAGTTTCAAAAACTTTAGAAAGACAAGAGATAAGAGCAATTGGACGATAGTTGGAGGGTTGAGAGCGGTCACCCTTCTTTGGGACAGGTTGAATGTGAGCAAACTTCCAGCATGAAGGGAAGACGTTAGAGGATAGACAGAGACGAAAGAGTTTGCCTAGGCAGGGAGTCAGCACGGAAGCACAGTTTTTGAGAACAACAGGAGGAACACCGTCCGGACCGTACGCCTTATTAGTGTTAAGCCCAGAGAGGGTAGAAAGTACATCTTTAGAAGAGATTAGGATATTAGGCATAAGTAAGAGAGAGGAGGGCGGAGAGGGAGGAATAGCACCGGAATCATCCAAGGTGGAGTTTCTAGCAAAAGTTTGAGCGAAGAGTTTAGCTTTGTCAGAGGAAGAAGTGATGGTTGTGCCATCAGAATGGGAAAGGGGAGGGAAAGACGAGGAAGAGAAATTGTTGGAGAGGTTTTTGGCTAGATGCCAGAAAGCTTGGGAAGAGCTAGAGTTGGATAGTTCAGTGCATTTATTATTGATGAAAGAGTGTTTGGCAAGTCGAAGAACAGATTTGGCATGATTCTGGGCAGAAACATATGAAGAATGAGAGTCTTGAGTTTTAAGGCGTCGGTACCGTTTGAATGCTTCCTCCTTATTGCGGACAGCAGTAGAACAGGCGTGAGTAAACCAAGATTTTTTAGCATTAGTCTGAGAGAAAGAGAATGGAATGTATGCTTCCATGCCCGATAGGATTACCTCGGTAATGCGTTCAGCACTCTCCGAGGGTCCTCGGCCATGGAAGCAGAAATCATTCCATGGGAAATCAAAGAAGTACTGCCGAAGAGCCTCCCAGTCGGCAGCGCCAAAGTGCCACAAGCGCCGCCGGCTAGGAGGATCGGGTATATATATATATATATATATATATATATATATATATATATATACTGTATATATATATACCGGGTATATATATATATATATATATATATATATATAAAAGACAAAAAGTAGGTTGCTTGAAACGAGTGTCTCCCCCAAAGCCAAAATAGTTTGCGGCCAATATGGGTGGAGTAGGTGATTATGATGAGCTGTTTTCGGGATGTGGCATTTTTTTCTGTAATTGTTTTGTATTTTTTTTTTTCTGTAGTTGTTTTTGTCAGTGGCCGTTTAGATCCGAGGTTGTTTTGGTCCCTGGTATTTTTGGGCACGCGGCTTTTGTGGTCAGAGCTGCCCATTTGACCCATTGATATTCACTTAACCCCTTCTGTACCGGCGACATCTTCTTTTCAGTTTAATCTGGCTATAATTGGGCGACTTTGTGCACTTTAAGAAGGATCTGTGGTAGTCAAAATTATTAAGTGAGCTAATTCGAAGCCTTTTAGTAGCTGGAGGCCCTTTTTAAGCTGAATATAATCGCCTATTAGTAGCCAGAATAAAGTAAAAACGACGTCGCCGGTAGAGAAGGGGTTAAGGGGGTAGTGCTTGTTGTTTTGGTCTATATATAATTATGTATACATTAATGGTTGGTGCTTCTGAATGCTTGTGTGCTTGCTGCATGTGGGCGAACTGATATATGTGTTCTTCTCTGTCACCTCTTTTTTCCTTTCTCGTGTCTCTTGCTGATCCTCCCTGCACCTTGTGGGAGTAAGGGCTGGCTACTGATTGACTGACTGACTTAATGCATTTTTGAGTTTCCTCGCTTGACCTCCATCGAGCTTTAAAAAACATCCCCTAGACCACCTTTGAAGATAAATGCTTACATTTTTCGATAGAAAAATATCCGGCCGAAGGCCTGTTCCTTCTAAAATTACAGGCTCGCTATCGCTCGGCAAGAAAAATAATCGACACCTAAGCGGCACGAAAGGTCTTAAAATCACCAAACTAATGGGACGAACGTCTTAAAATCTCAAAAGAAATGGGGCTAAGAATGAGGGAGAAAAGGGATTCAGAAAAAAATCCCTCAAGTGGAAATATCCCCTTAAAAGGCAATGGAAGGGAGAAAGGTCTACCAGAGAAAAAGTCTGCCATAAAATATATACAATATATACAATATTAGGGCAATTGGGGATCCTAATTGGTTTACTTGGTCATGTGTCCTAGCCAATTACCTGCCAGGGATATGAGCCCCCCCCCCCCCCTCTCCCACCTCATACTCAGTGGGGGGGGGGGGGTTGAAAGGGGAGGGTGTTTGGGGGAGAGGAGGACGGGAAAATCACACCCTTTTATTTGCTTAGGCTTCTAAGGATCGATGACTACCTTCTCTTTCCGATTACTGGCTATAATTAGACGATATTATTCAGATTAGGAATGGTATAATTATGGAAGTTGGCGGGTTGATTGAGAGGGGCATTACCCTTTTCAATCCCACAGATCCTTCCTAAGCTGTCAATTACCTTCCAAGGATGAGCCCGCCATCCCACCCCCCAACCTGCCTCAGTGGTGGTTGTGGGAGGGGGGGCGGGGTGGGCAGCGGGAAAATGACACCCCTTTTAGTTTATATCGGCAAGAGAAAGGGGCTAAGGAACGCGTAAATGGTCCCGGACCTTAAGAATTGGAGTTTAGAATGTGGTTGCTTATTCTCTCTGTCTCGAGTCGGCCACCCCCAGGTATGGGGTATATGGCTGGGTATGCAGTATATACATACATACTGTACATATTAATAAGATAACATTATATATATATACACAGTATGTATATATATATATATATATATATATATATATATATAGAGAGAGAGAGAGAGAAGGCGAACCAGGTAGAGGTGTATGTATAGAGTCTGAGTAGGCCACTTATAAAAGGCAGGGTTGGTCTCTATGTTGGTCTGTATACACACCACCACCCGTCACTCCTTTGTCCCTCCCTCCCTCCCGACCCATCTACCTGAAGGACAAAATTACCGGTGAATAGCGAGAGAGTCAAGGTACGGGTTGGAAGGCGTGAGTGTGTGTGTGATAGTTACAAGGAATAATTAGTATCTCAGAGACCTTGTGGTCCATTCCGAGGAGATACTCAAGTAGAAGGAGAGACTGTTTAGTGCACTACACTCTTTACAGAGTGTGAAACATACTATCTACTCTCTTCTTGAACTGCTCTACTGAAAAACTGTTTACAACTTCGGAGGAAAGTTTGTTCCAGGTAGAACAGATCTTATATATGAACAAGTTTCCATAAATACTAATGCTGAACCTTTTCAATTCTAATTTCCACCCAAGGTTGCGTGTGGTATTCATATTGAGGCTAAACATTGTGCTATAATCCACATTGTCAAACCCATTAAGTATTTTAAATACTTCAATGAACTGACCTCGTAAAATGCGTGTCTCCAACGGAAAGAGATCAAGAGCTCTCAACCGGTCCTCATAGCATTCTTCTAAGCGATGGAATAAACTTTGTAGCTCTAGCTTGTACTCTTTCTATAGTCGCTCTAGATCTCTCTCTAGAGAGAGAGAGAGAGAGAAAGAGATATTGTGTGTGTGTGTGAGTGGGTGGGTTGCTGTGTGAGGTATGGATAGAGAGTGTGATTGCGCATAATAAATAATAATAAGCGGTTTATTGATAATTGTAGCCGTTGGTTGAAAATGTACAGAGGAACAGTTTATAGCTAACTCTAACTTACATTATCTTATAATAAATGTACAGAGGAACAGTTTATAGCTAACTCCAACTTACATTATCTTATAATAAATGTACAGAGGAACAGTTTATAGCTAACTCTAACTTACATTATCTTATAATAAGGACCAAAGCAAGAGATTGCACAAGAGCTATTTTATCAGTTAAATATTATGTACTAGGTTTGCAGATGTTTATCGAGTTGAGATAATAGTTGTACATTTTAAAAGGGTTCTCTGCATTCTTGTGAGTTGGTTGACTGACTATGTTTACTGTTTATCTAGGATAGAGCTGATATATCTTGTGTGACTCTGTTTACTGTTTGTCTAATGTGTTTTTCTAGTCGGTTGCTGTGCTATGTTCGTTGTTCACTTGAAATATGGTACTTTTGTAGGGTGAACCAAACTGGTGAGATATCGTTTCAAGATTTTCTGACGCACTGTTATATAGAAAGCTGGTGTTTACACGACGCGTTTTCCGGCAGTGTTCAGGAGCAAGTTGGACCTATTCAATTATTTATTATATAATGTATTAATTATATATTGTTGTTTTTTGTTATTAATTACTTATTCATTTATATATATATCCTGTATTGTTTTGAGGCATGTGTGTGTATGTATGTACATCGTGTACATGTGGGTGCGTGACTGTCTTGAATCACATCTACTCTCACTGTTGTTTTTTGTTTTTTCCTACTGACACAATTGAGCTTGTAGTGCCCCGATCTCACCTTAGTTAAGGGAAGATGGGCGGTTTTTATGGTCCCCTTTCTTCCTCATGTTTAGCCCCATTAGTTTTCAGATTGTATGACGTTGAGCTCATTAGTTTGGCGATTTTAAGAACTTTCGCCACATTTCTGTCAACTTTAGGATGTTAGTGCCATTTAGGTGTCGACTAGTACCTGACGAGCGATAGCCAGCCTGTAATTTAAGAAAGTTTTATAAACATTTATAAATTTATCTTGAAAGGAGGTCTAGGGAGTGTTATTTTAAGTTTGATGGAGATCTAGGGATCAAACTAAAAACCTCCCCTTAACCTTTCCACGCACAGGACGCGATTTGAGCCTATTCTGGGATAATTTAAAGCCTGTGTGACCATCACGGGTGTTTAGAAACCTTTAGCTTAGTCACTTCAACCTCTGCAGTTGTTTTTGAGTTAGCTGTGGGCAGAACATTAATTTTGGCGAGGTAATTATAAGATTGAGATAACTCTATTTCTGATTGCTAATCGGCAACCTGGCGTCCACAGGATAGAGAGAGGGTTAAGACGGGGCCAGGCTCAGCTTAATAAGGACCCTTGATGGGATGTTTATAGTCGGTTATATGTTGTGCTTATCAGTCGTTTGTTGTGGAGGAGGTTGGGCGGGGCAGGGCTGATATTTGTCGGGCTTTTCAGCTTGGTTAGTTAATTTGCAGTATGTTCCCTAAAGTGACTGTTTGCGGCTATGAACATAGAGTAGATATTGCATATCTTTGTTCAGTACTGGTGTGCTACTTCAAGTTCAATTATTCTAGATAATTTTAGTATTTACAAACAAGATAATCGTATAAGTAACCGAGTAATATGAATATATGTTTCGGATTAAGCATTACCACCACTTGAATATATGCTTCGGATTAATCATTACCACCACTTGAATATATGCTTCGGATTAATCATTACCACCACTTGAATATATGCTTCGGATTAATCATTACCACCACTTGAATATATGCTTCGGATTAATCATTACCACCACTTGAAAATGGTTTCCTGGTAGAATTGTGAAGTTGGCAGAAGGCAGTATGATTTGAACACAGCAATATAAAGCATCACTAGTTCCTCTGCGTTACTCTATGCCATCCCTGTGTGTCCCATACTCTTAACCCTTCCTGTACCGAGGACGTCTGTTATATATATTCAAGATGTTTATTTCAACTCTCTCTCTCTCTCTCTCTCTCTCTCTCTCTCTCTCTCTCTCTCTCTCTCTCTCTCTCTCTCTCTCTCTCTCTCTCTCTCTCTCTCTTCCCCCCCCCCCCCCCTCACCTCACACCGTGATGAAGACATTACCTGGTGCTGCCGCAGGAGACTCCTGGGGGAAGGGGGGAGGTGAGCACATGGAAGGGGACGTGGAGCGAAAATGTGGAGTAGGGAGAGAAACATGGCGGCGAGAGAATACTACTATTACTACTACTACTAATAATAATAATAATAATAATAATAATAAAAATAATATAAATATGGCGTAGGAAGAGAGACCTGGGGCAAGAGAAAGGTAATAATAATAATAATAATAATAATAATAATAATAATAATTGAAGCTAGTGTATATAAATAGCGTAACCATATATTCCCCATCAACTGAATCACCAGCTCTTACTGTATGTAACTATTTAACCCCTTCTGTACCGGTTACGTCTTTTTAACTTTATTCTCCCTACTTTTACACGATTTTATTCAGTTTTAAAAAGGTCTGCAGCAATTAACAGGCTTCGAACTATCTCACTTAACCCTTTTTACTACCACAGATCCTTCTCAAACTGCACAAAATCGTCTAAATATAGCTAGAATAGAATTAAAAGACGTCACCGGTACAGAAGAGGTTACGGGGGGTTGGGCGTATTTATTCGCTGATATATTATTATTCTTTTAATTATTCTTTTTAGTTTCCTCCTCACATCTCCATCAAGCTTCAAAAAACAAACTGAAACATCCTAAACCGGCTATTATTAGACGAATGTATTAAGATTAGGAAGGGTATTATGGAAGTCAGAGGGTTAAGTGAGGTAGTCAATACCCTTTATAGTACCGATAGTGTTATTGTAGGTTGCGGTGAATGGCGGGGGTAGGAAACTGTGGTGGGCGTGAAGGAGCGAGTGGCAACCGCAGGACCTACCACCACTACCACCAGCACCAGTAATAATGTGGTCACTGCCACAGAAGGTGGGGGGGGGGGGGGGGGGGGTGGAGGTGAGATGGGAGGGAGGAAGGGAGTGACTGGAGGGGGGATGGGAAGGAGGGAGGGAGTGGGGAGAGGAGGAAGAAGGAAGCGGAAGGAAGGGAGGGTTAATTAGAATAAGAACACAAAGTCTGGAGGGTTGCAGAGGCAGGGTAGAAAATAACTTGACTTGACATGTATAACCTAATCAGTAATCTAAGATAAATGTTGGGATTGATTAAATTAGTCCTTCACAAGGGACTGGGGTTCTCGTAAGAGGCTCCAGTCCTGGTCGCTTTAAAGGAAGAGGCTTGGGTTCTCGAGTTAGGCAAACCCAGGGTATATATATTCCCCAGTATATCTGGGTGCATACATCTTGGGGAGGCTCGGGGGCTCCGGTCTTACATATTTCCTGACTTTTCGTGGACTTAATGATCCTCTTGGGTCGATAGCCTCTAAAGTCCTATTTAACTAACTAACTAAATAGTCCTTCACGCTTGAGTTACCCCCCCCCCCCAGCCTTTTTTGTATAACATCTATGTACAGTCGGGCTAATAAGTGTTGTCTCGGCACCAATTATGTTTTGATCAATAATTGGTATCAGCAATATCTAAAACTTTATTTATTCGTTTCGATTGTGATATACAAACATGTTCCTACAATTATCCACCCTAACCAACATCTGACAGACATTAATACAGCCCAGAGCGAGCGAGCCAAACATAAGGACAACTGAGACATGACTTATTAGCGCTACCGTACAGTTACCCACGTAAGTTCTGTTCGTTTCAGTAATCTTATACATGGAAATATAATGCGCGTGATTGAACTACGAGTGTAGTTTCTTATGCAGTGGTTAACTCGTCTGATTAATCAACTGAAAATATAGAGAAACCACACTCACAGTTCAATCATACTAATTATACTTGCATACATAGGATCACGACGAGGAACCGAACTTGTGTGGCCAACTGTACATACTCTGGAATGGCCTACAGGTCTACAAATGTGCGATGGATTGGTATTGTGTCCTCATGTGGTATATATCCCGATTCAGTAATATATAATGGTTTTATCAGGTAATACACTGGTTGGTAAGATGCCGAGTCACGTAATGTAACACCGATCCCGTAAAGGTCTTAGGGGTTGTTTAGATTGGATAAAGGAAGCTCTTTTTCCGTCAAATTTTACAGGCAATTGTAGTCTGGTATTTTCAAATTTTATGTTATATAAGGATTCAGCCACCTAGTATAATCTACCTTCAGTTTAGTGAAAGTATAGTAATGCATAAGATATAAAGCAAAACAGGGTTGCATGATAACAAAGACCAGGTTTAGCAAACAGTTGTTCAGGATAGTTGAAAATTTAAGTTAAAAACCGTCAAATTCGACCAGTAAGGATATAGTATTCGGGCGTAATGCCCTCCTTGTTTACACTACTCGCACACTCGGGATCATGTTCCCTTCTATTTTGACTGCCTTGGGATACAATAATACGTTGAGGGCCTCCTCCCCCCCCCCCCCATGACATATTGTCATCATCATATATATTGTCAGCAGGGGGCAAATAACAGAAACAGAAGCAGCCAAAATAAACGGGAACATAACCGCGAGCGCACGACCTATGTAAACGTGACAACCGTAAGTCCGGATACTACATCCTTCCCATTCGACCCATAGTATATCGAAAGTGAACACTAGTGAGATATAAAAAAAAAGTGTTGTATGTTTAAGGCGAGGTAATGTTATAAACCAGCTAACCAGGAAGTTATAGAAGTGCAGAGGATGGCATTATACAGGCGAACGTTTTCACCTTCTTACAACACATAACCAATCTAGTACTTGCTGTACCTCTCGCTCTCACTCGCTGTCTCAGTAGTAGTAGCAGTATAATGTTTTCACCTTCTTACAACACATAACCAATCTAGTACTTGCTGTACCTCTCGCTCTCACTCGCTGTCTCAGTAGTAGTAGCAGTATATAATGTTTTCACCTTCTTACAACACATAACCAATCTAGTACTTGCTGTACCTCTCGCTCTCACTCGCTGTCTCAGTAGTAGTAGTAGTATATAATGTTTTCACCTTCTTACAACACATAACCAATCTAGTACTTGCTGTACCTCTCGCTCTCACTCGCTGTCTCAGTAGTAGTAGTAGTATATAATGTTTTCACCTTCTTACAACACATAACCAATCTAGTACTTGCTGTACCTCTCGCTCTCACTCGCTGTCTCAGTAGTAGTAGTAGTATATAATGTTTCTAAACTTCGTTCTTTACTATAAATTTCCCAGAAGTTTTCTCATTCTGCTGGGGGACTTCTATCCCCAACTTAATTTAAGAGGGAGAGGTGGGTGAGGAGAGAGCCTTCTGTTTTGCTATCCTTACCTTCCATTTTATAGCAAATTTTATTTCAGCATTAAGTCCGAACTACCTAGTAGGGACCGCAAGGTCTGTGTAGTCTGTGTATTTATGTAACTCTATGTAACTCTCTCTCTCTCTCCAATGTTCTTAATTAGGTAGCACCAACGAACTTGACAATAATCTTGATCCCTGACCTCTTTGTAACTCAAAAGGGCCTAGAGTAAACTGGCTGTAAATATCCACACCTATTTCCTGGTGGACTCTTCCCAAATGATAAGAACGTCAGCCCAATTGCTTTCATTCATTTTAAGTTATAAGAATTTAACCCGTCCAGCCCCGGCTAGTTTTGTAATGTTTGTTCACCAGAACCCGGCCGGTTTTCAAAAAATTGTTTTATTCCAGAAACAATAGCGAATGGGTTAGGAATGAAGGAAAAACCACGAAAAACCGCTCAAAAAGCTTAAAGAATGGTCCTACAGAGCCCCCGAAAACGTATTTTACAAGAGTAAAAAATTGAAGGCAATTACCCTAAAAAAACAGGTTATTGCGCGGTCACGCGCACGCACGTGGACTTTGAGAGTTTTCAACCATCGGCACGGTTGCGTGGGATACGTACACAGTTCCCATACAAATCTGAGCCCTCTTGAGTGGCTACACCTGAGGTTACGGTCGGCGCAATTAGGGTGACGCGCCAGGCGCGTCTCTGGGGCTGTGCGTTACATACATCGCCGACGCGTCAGGCCCGTCGCTGGGGCTGTACGGGTTAAGGGATCAAGATTACTGTAAAGTTCGCTGGAGGTACATACCTATACTTGGTGGAAGTCTCTTAGATTAACGGGTGTTCTTGAATTACGGTTTATATATATATATATATATATATATATATATATATATATATATATATATATATATATATATATATATATATATATATATATATACAGTATATACAGTATGTATATACAGCATATACAGTATATATATATATATATATATATATATATATATATATATATATAAATACATATATTATTTATATATATACAGGTATATATTATTATTATTTTGTTTTTCTTTTTCCCCCAAGTAGCAAAATCGATAAGGAAATTGCCTTATGTGCGTATTTATGGCTATTGGCTTAAATGGGGATGGGCGTATTTATGGCTATTGGCTTAAAGGGGGATGGGCGTATTTATGGCTATTGGCTTAAAGGGGGATGGGCGTATTTATGGCTATTGGCTTAAAGGGGGATGGGCGTATTTATGGCTATTGGCTTAAAGGGGGATGTGCGTATTTATGGCTATTGGCTTAAAGGGGGATGTGCGTATTTATGGCTATTGGCTTAAAGGGGGATGTGCGTATTTATGGCTATTGGCTTAAAAATGGCTATTGGCTTAAAGGGGGATGTGCGTATTTATGGCTATTGGCTTAAAGGGGGATGGGCGTATTTATGGCTATTGGCTTAAAGGGGGATGTACGTATTTATGGCTATTTGCTCATTTTTTTATAATGTTATTACTTGCTTTAGTTTCCTCCCTAGACCTCCATCAAGCTATAAAAAACACCCCAAAACCTTCTTTCAAGATTTGTTTTTACATTTTTCGATAGGAAAATGCCCCAGCCGAAGGCCAGATACCACTTTTTGTTTTTGTCTATGTGAATGAGGGAGACAAAAGGCATAACTGCCTGCAGCGAGTGCCTCCCCACGAGTTGAAAGAGTGATAGGGCCATAATCAAGGGACGGTCGAGCCAAAATGCCTGGACACACGGAGTTTGAAGCCATTTAAGTCATAGGAAGAGGGAAAGGCTGATTCTGGGAGAGAGTTCCAGAGGTCAGCAGTTGAATAGAAGAAAGTCTGAGAATAGCGTTTCACTCTTGGGTTGGAACTTGCACAGAGTAGGGGTGGGATTGTGTTGAAAGGCGGGTACTACGTACCCTACGTAGAGGAGGTGGTATAGGCTACACTGGGAAAGCTCCGAGGAACACTGATTATTGTAGTACCGATAGAATAGTGAGAGAGATGCAACATTGCGGCGAAGAGAGAGATATTGTGTGTGTGTGTGTGATTATGTCTGTGTGTGTGTGATTGTGTCTGTGAGTGA
Source organism: Paralithodes platypus (assembly GCA_032716605.1). NCBI lineage: Eukaryota > Metazoa > Arthropoda > Malacostraca > Decapoda > Lithodidae > Paralithodes > Paralithodes platypus. Next base: position 4,691,581 of record CM064496.1, read on the forward strand.
GTGGTTGAGTGTGTGCGTGAATGAAAGTAAGTGAGTGAGTGTGTGTGTGAAAGAGTGATTGTGTGTGTGTGAGTGGTTGTGTGTGTGTGTATGTACTATTGCATGCGTCTGTCTGCGTGTGTGTGTGTGGGGAGGGGAGGGGGTGCTTGTGTGTGCGTCTCTACGTGGGTGAGTGTGTGAGTGTGTATACCTACCCCCCTGTGTATCAGCCACCCACACCTCACGTTCCCACACTCAGGGACACCCATCCTCTACACCCCATAACCCTTAATGGGGACCACCTCGCTTTTTTCTCTTTCTCTCCCTCTCGCTTTGGCTTGTATCCATTTGGCCCCATTCAACCTACTGTTTAAAGACGTTTACCCCATACAGGTGTCAATATTTTCCTCGCGAGCGGTAGCGAGCCAGCATATATATATTTTTGTTTTGACAGCAAGCTAAATATGTAAATTTTTCGATAGAAAATGTCTTCGGCGAAGCCGGATTTCTCCATACAATACTGGCTCGCTATCGCTCGCCAGGAAGAAGTCGACACCTGGATGGGAAAAACGTCTTAAAATAGTTGGCTGAATGGGGCCGAACGGATACAAGCCAGGGAAAGAGAGAAAAGGAGAGAAAGATAAAAAGAGCAGGTGACCCCCCTTAACCCCTTCTGTACCGATGACGTCCTTTCATCGCATTCTGGCAACTATTAGCCGGTTTAATTCAGCTTGGGAAGGACGTCTACCCTTTAAGGGGAGGTATTTACTATGTTCCCTAGACCTCCATCAAGCTTAAAATTACACCCCCTTGAGTCCCTTTCAAGATAAATTTGTAAATTTTTCGGTAGAAAAATGTCCCGGCCGAAGGCCGGTTCCTCTTAAATTACAGGCTCGCTATCGCTCGCCAGGATAAAATCGACACCTGAATTGCACGAAAGGTCTTAATATGGGGTGAAAGTTCTTAAAATCACTAAACTAATGGGGCAAACGTTTTATAATATCAAAAGCAATGGCGCTAAACATGAGGGAGAAAGGGGTCAAGAAAAAAATCCCTCAAGTGGAAATCCCCCCTTAAAAGGCTACAGGCTGTCTCACTTAATCCCTTTAGCTGCCATACATCCTTCCTAAGCTTCATAAAATCGTCATAATGTAGCTGAAATAAAATTTAAAATACGTCTCCGGTACAGAAGGGGTTAAGGGGGAGGAAGTTGTGTTTTTCTGGACCCCCTTCTCCCTCATGTTTAACCCAGTTAGCTTTGAGATGGTATCATGTTCGTTCCATTAGTTTGGCGATTTTAAGACGTTTTGACCCATTTCTTAGTCAATAAACAGTAAAGACCTTTCCTGTCATTTAGGTGTCGATTTTTTGCTGGCGAGCGATAGCGAGACTGTAATTCTAGGAGGAACCGGCAGGAAAATGTACAAATATATCTTGAAAGGGGTCTAGGGTGTGTTTTTAGTTTGAGGGAGGTCTAGCGATGAAGCGATAAAATTTATAAATATATATATAAATAGACGAACAAATTACTAACTCTGCTATCCTAATAGACGAACAAATTACTAACTCTGCTATCCTAATAAATAGACGAACAAATTACTAACTCTGCTATCCTAATAGACGAAAAAATTACTAACTCTGCTATCCTAATAGACGAACAAATTACTAACTCTGCTATCCTAATAAATAGACGAACAAATTACTAACTCTGCTATCCTAATAGACGAACAAATTACTAACTCTGCTATCCTAATAGATGAACAAATTACTAACTCTGCTATCCTAATAGATGAACAAATTACTAACTCTGCTATCCTAATAGACGAACAAATTACTAACTCAGCTATCCTAATAGATGAACAAATTACTAACTCTGCTATCCTAATAGACGAACAAATTACTAACTCTACTATCCTAATAAATAGACGAACAAATTACTATCTCTGCTATCCTAATTTTGTCTTGGAATGCTGCCAATTACCGCCATCAAACTTATAAACTTCCCCAAGATCCACGTTCAAGATATGTTTGTACACTTTTCGGTAGAAAAATGTCCTGACCGAAGGCCGGTTCCTCCTAAATTACAGGTTCGCTATCGATCGCCAGGAAAAAATCCACAACTTAATGACACGAAAAGTTATAATGACAAAGAAAAAAGGGTGAAAGATCTTAAAATTGACAAACTAATGGAGCGAACGTCTTAAAATCTCAAAACTAATGGGGCTAAACAAGAGGGAGAAGGGGGACCAGAAAAGCAACAACCTCCCCTGTAATACACTAAAAAAAATTGCCCTGGTGATGAAATAAATAGATAAATGTGCATACATTTTGAAACCGATTAATGCATAGATAACTTTTACTGTACCGGTGACAACCTTTGTACTATATTTTGGCTACTACTAAACGTTTGTATTCTACTTTCCATTCTGGCTACTACTAAACGTTTGTATTCTACTTTCCATTCTGGCTACTACTAAACGTTTGTGTTCTACTTTCCATTCTGGCTTCTACTAAACGTTTGTGTTCTACTTTCCATTCTGGCTACTACTAAACGTTTGTATTCTACTTTCCATTCTGGCTACTACTAAACGTTTGTGTTCTACTTTCCATTCTGGCTACTACTAAACGTTTGTATTCTACTTTCCATTCTGGCTACTACTAAACGTTTGTGTTCTACTTTCCATTCTGGCTTCTACTAAACGTTTGTATTCTACTTTCCATTCTGGCTACTACTAAACGTTTGTATTCTACTTTCCATTCTGGCTTCTACTAAACGTTTTTATTCTACTTTCCATTCTGGCTACTACTAAACGTTTGTATTCTACTTTCCATTCTGGCTACTACTAAACGTTTGTATTCTACTTTCCATTCTGGCTTCTACTAAACGTTTTTATTCTACTTTCCATTCTGGCTACTACTAAACGTTTGTATTCTACTTGCCATTCGGCTACTACTAAACGTTGTATTCTACTTTCCATTCTGGCTTCTACTAAACGTTTTTATTCTACTTTCCATTCTGGCTACTACTAAACGTTTGTATTCTACTTTCCATTCTGGCTACTACTAAATGTTTGTATTCTACTTTCCATTCTGGCTTCTACTAAACGTTTTTATTCTACTTTCCATTCTGGCTACTACTAAACGTTTGTATTCTACTTTCCATTCTGGCTACTACTAAACGTTTGTATTCTACTTTCCATTCTGGCTACTACTAAACGTTTTTATTCTACTTTCCATTCTGGCTACTACTAAACGTTTGTGTTCTACTTTCCATTCTGGCTACTACTAAACGTTTTCATTCTACTTTCCATTCTGGCTACTACTAAACGTTTGTATTCTACTTTCCTTTCAAAAGTATTCAGACTTGCTCAGTTAATTATTTTAGTTAGCTACCATATATCCTTCCTAAGCTTCATAAACTCGTCTTAAGGGGGATGGGCATATACTGTATCTTGGTTCATTTAAGTATCTATCTATCTATCTATTGCCTGACGCCGTGATCCCCGAAAGGGTGGCCACGAACGAACCGCCCCCATGCATCTCTGTCCCTAGTCAGTCGACGTCCCTCCTCCCAACCAGCACCGCCTTCATACATAATACTTCCTCACTCAATCCTTCCACTTCTCCTTCGGTTTACCTCTCCCTCTGTCCTTATATGGCCAAACCATCTCAAGTTGTTCCTTTTCACACTTTCCACCACATCTACCTCCACACCACACCTCCTTCTTACTTCCTCATTAGTCTGTCTATCCCTCCATGTAACTCTGCATGCACTTCTCAAGTAACTCATTTCCACCCCTCACACTCTGTGGCTTCACCCCTTTCGAAGACCATAACATTGCTCTTCCCCGCATTTACCTTCAGATTCCGTTTTTCGCACACTGTTCCAAACATATTTACCAGACCCTGCAACTCCCATTCAATATCGCTTATCAGAACTGTATCATCAGCAAACAGCAGTACAGGCAGCTTCCACTTCCATTTAAGTATGTGTTTAGTATTTGTTTAGTTTCCTCCCTTGACCTCCATCAAGCTTAAATAATCACCCGCCCAAGACCCCCCTTCAAGATAAATTTGTAAATTTTTCAATAGAAAAAATCCTGCCTCTTAAATTACAGGCTCGCTATGAAACAATCGACTCCTAAATGACACGAACATTGTTAATATTGGCTAACAAATGGGGCGAAAGATTATTAAATCGCAAAACTAATGGGCCGAACGTCATCAAACCTAACCCTAACCTCTGTAACTGGGAGGTGTGGTGGAGTGGTCTTGCCACTGGCCTGGTAATCCAAAGGTCCCGGGTTCAAATCCCGATGTATCAATGGGAAGATATTATTGGGATGGAATTTGTGCTGTACCTAGTATCAGTGTATTACCACAAGCCCACCGAAACGTCAATAAAATACCCTCATTGTTCCCTGATTAAATAGCAGTGTATGAATATTCCCATATTCAAAATATGCTATAGGGGTGCAATGCCTGGTGAGTTATCTGCTCAACAGGTGGCGTTGTGTGTGTGTATGAGTCCGAGTGTAGGGGGTGAGACAGTGAAGCACGGGAACGAGATGGCTTCAGAGATGGGGTCGTTTCGGGCCATGAGTGAGCACCGTGCCTCATGTGAAGGCAAGATGGCAGGTGCTCGTTGTACTCTACGTGCTTCACATGTCTCACTCCCTAGACTGGAACAAGACCTCACGGGCTTCACTGTTCATTGTAGAGCGGTGAATGTTAAGGCTCTCAGCCTATGCCCGAGAGGAAGTAAGTTGGAATATAGAAAAAAAAAAAAAAAAAAAAAAAACTCATTAAGGGCTAGAGCAAATGGGCAGTAAATTTGCACACCTATTCTGACGCTTCCCAAATGGTATAAATATTAGCGCGATTACTATAGTCGTTTGTGGGCTATAGAGCTTACTTGGAATAGGGTATAGTCTCTATAAAGACAAAATATATACAAACTAACAATTATTGCACAGTATACTTGTAATAGTGAAAAGAGAGAGAGAGAGAGAGATAGTATGTGTATGTGGGTGTGGGTGTGTGTGTAAGTGTGTGTGTGTGAGAGAGAGAGAGAGAATCTGCGTCCTACCCATTCCGCATCCCCTCTTTTCTATTAACCCTTTTCGTTCTGATCTATCCCTCTCTTCCGTCCCACCAGCTCTCACACCGTCCCTCCTGCGGTATATATATCCTGGCTCCCACGCCAACCAGGCAGGGGTCCCACCAGCCTCACACCGTCCCTCCTGCGGTATATATATCCTGGCTCCCACGCCAACCAGGCAGGGTACGGCCTCTATATCCTGCGGTATATATATCCTGGCTCAAGGTACGGCCTCTATATCGGCGTTTAATCTCCTGTGATTCCTTTGGCTTCATCACTTCCTCTTTATATCGTCTTGCGTGGGAGAGAGTGAGAGAGATAGAGAAAGAGTGAATGTGAGTGAGTGAGAGAGAGAGTGTGAAAGTTACATAGATACTCAGACTGTACAGACCTTGCAGTCCCTACTAGGCAGTCCTGCTACACAGTGGAAGGTAAGGATAGTAAAGCAGAAGGCTCTCTCCCCAGAGAGAGAGAGAGAGAGTGTTACAAAGAGTTACAAGGAATAGTTAGTATCCCAGAGACCCTGCGGCCCATTCGGGGAGATGTTCGAAGTGGAAGGAGAGAAACTGTTTAGTGTTATAATGGTCTAATATTAGCCAGAGTAAAGTTAACAAGACATTACCGGCACAGAAGGTGTTAATTGTGTAGAGGGTCACCACCGTACAAGTCACCACCAGGAATGTTAACAAGACATTACCGGTACAGAAGGGGTTAATTGTGTAGAGGGTCACCACCGTACAAGTCACCACCAGGAATGTTAACAAGACATTACCGGCACAGAAGGTGTTAATTGTGTAGAGGGTCACCACCGTACAAGTCACCACCAGGAATGTTAACAAGACATTACCGGCACAGAAGGGGTTAATTGTGTAGAGGGTCACCACCGTACAAGTCACCACCAGGAATGTTAACAAGACATTACCGGTACAGAAGGTGTTAATTGTGTAGAGGGTCACCACCGTACAAGTCACCACCAGGAATGTTCACTCCAACGGCCCTTCAATTTGGCTTTCTGTCACTCTTTTGGCTATGGGGGAGACACTCGTTACAGGCAACCTGCCTTTTGTCTCCTTCATACACATATAACAGGCCCTCTCTAGAATTAATGGATGGGGACAAAAGAATCTAGTTTCCTTTAATGCACAGAAAACCAAATACATTCAATTTTCTAACCGACAGAATCTCACTGACTCCCATATATTTTTTAATGATGTAAATATTCCCACTTCCCCTAGTATTGACATTCTCGGTGTAACATTAACTACTAACTTGAGCTGGACACATTATGTTAGAAGCATTGCTAAGAATGCCTCTAAAAAACTGGGACTCCTGTACAGAGTTCGAGAATTCTTCACTGACGAGCAATTGGCCGTAATATATAAAAGTCATGTGCGTTCTCAGATGGATTACTGTTCACCTCTGTGGGGTGGAAGTGGAGTGGTTGCATTGAGGCAGTTGGACAAAATTCAAAATAAAGCTATTAGATTAATCAATAACCCTTCAATCACACAGGACCTTCCTACATTATCCATACGAAGAAACGTTGCATCCCTTGCATTATTCTACAGATATTTTCACAGCAATTGTTCCGAGGAACTTGCTGCAATTGTGCCGCCTCTCCACATCTTTCCGCGTAGAACTAGGGCAGCTGAGAGCGCCCATGAATTTACACTTTCTCCTCCACAATGCAGAACTTCTGCTTATCAGAATTCATTTATCCCCAGAGCTACTACTCTTTGGAATTCACTTCCCTCGAATTGCTTTCCACAAACTTACAATCTACAAATGTTTAAATCCAGTTGTTACAAACATTTTATGAATGGAGGATGCCTTTAGGCAAATGGACCTTTTTGTTTTATCTGTGTTTTTCCTTCCTCCGTTCATTGTCTCTTTAAAATAAAATAAAATAAAAAATAAATCAGCCTTGATGTATAACAGGTCAGCACACACAACTCACCACTTTAAGCCGGTGTCACACGAGCTCTTTTTCCCTCAACACTAGTCTGGCAGCTTATGAGGTCAACATGTA